>OY282558.1:107786739-107876739 GCA_958295665.1 Tipula vernalis
AATGCCTTTATCAAACGATCGCTCGAATATTTCTACACATTTCGTAGAAAATTCAATTTTATGGCTAATGACCTGAATTATAGAACATACATTCATAATAAAAAAACGAAAATCTGCAATTGTGCTCCGATTTCGATGATTGATGCCTCTATCAATAGGTGTTGAGACCTGTAATTGTCATGCCAACGGGCATTTAGATCGCTCGAATATTTCTACACATTTCGTAGAAAATTCAATTTTATGGAAAATCACCTGAACTATAGACCATAAATTCATAATAAAAAAACGAAAATCTGCAATTGAGCTCCGATTTGGTTCATTGATGCCTTTATCAAAAGATCGCTCAAATATTTCTACACATTTCGTAGAAAATTCAATTTTATGGAAAATCCACTGAACTATAGACCATAAATTCATAATAAAAAAACGAACATCTGCAATTGTGCTATGATTTGGTTCATTGATACCTTTATTAAAATATCGCTCGAATATTTCTACACATTTCGTAGAAAATTCAATTTTATGGAAAATCACCTGAACTATAGACCATAAATTCATAATAAACAAACGAAAATCTGCAATTGTGCTCCGATTTCGATGAATGATGCCTCTATCAATAGGTGTTGAGACCTGTAATTGTCATGCAAACTGGCATTTAGATCGCTCGAATATTTCTACACATTTCGTAGAAAATTCAATTTTATGGAAAATCACCTGAACTATGTATATACCATAAATTCATAATAAAAAAACGAAAATCTGCAATTGTGCTCCGATTTCGATGATTGATGCCTCTATCAATAGGTGTTGAGACCTGTAATTGTCATGCAAGCGGGCATTTAGATCGCTCGAATATTTCTACACATTTCGTAGAAAATTCAATTTTATGGATAATCACCTGAACTAGATATAGACCATAAATTCATAATAAAAAAACGAAAATCTGCAATTGTGCTCCGATTTCGATGATTGATGTCTCTATTAATAGGTGTTGAGACCTGTAATTTTCATACAAATAAGCATAAAGATCGCTCGAATATTTCTACACATTTCGTAGAAAATTCAATTTTATGGAAAATCACCTGAACTATAGACCATAAATTCATAATAAAAATACGAAAATCTGCAATTGTGCTCCGATTTCGATAATTGATGCCTCTATCAATAGGTGTTGAGACCTGTAATTGTCATGCAAACGGGCAAATGAGATCGCTCGAATATTTCTACACATTTCGTAGCAAATTCAATTTTATGGAAAATCACCTGAACTATAGACCATAAATTCATAATAAAAAAACGAAAATCTGCAATTGTGCTCCGATTTCGATGATTGATGCCTCTATCAATAGGTGTTGAGACCTGTAATTGTCATTCAAACGGGCATTTAGATCGCTCGAATATTTCTACACATTTCGTAGAAAATTCAATTTTATGGAAAATCACCTGAACTATAGACCATACATTCATAATAAAAAAACGAAAATCTGCAATTGTGCTCCGATTTCGATGAATGTTGCTTCTATCAATAGGTGTTGAGACCTGTAATTGTCATGCTAACGGGCATTTAGATCGCTCGAATATTTCTACACATTTAGTAGAAAATTCAATTTTATGGAAAATCACCTGAACTATAGACCATAAATTCATAATAAAAAAACGAAAATCTGCAATTGTGCTCCGATTTCGATGATTGATGCCTCTATCTATAGGTGTTGAGACCTGTAATTTTAATGCAAACGGGCATTTAGATCGCTCGAATATTTCTACACATTTCGTAGAAAATTCAATTTTATGGAAAATTGCCTTAACTATAGACCACAAATTCAGAATAAAAAAACGAAAATCTGCAATTGTGCTCCAATTTCAATGATTGATGCCTCTATCAATAGGTGTAGAGACCTGTAATGGTCATGAAAACGAGCATTTAGATCGCTCGAATATTTCTACACATTTCGTAGAAAATTCAATTTTATGGAACATCACCTGAACTATAGACCATAAATTCATAATAAAAAAAAGAAAATCTGCAATTGTGCTCCGATTTGGTGCATTGATGCCTTTATCAAAAGATCGCTCGAATATTTTTACACATTTCGTAGAAAATTCAATTTTATGGAAAATCACCTGAACTATAGACCATAACTGCAATTGTGCTCCGATTTGGTTCATTGATGCTTTATCAAAAGATCGCTCGAATATTTCTACACATTTTGTAGAAAATTCAATTTTATGGAAAATCACCTGAACTATAGACCATAAATTCATAATAAAAAAACGAAAATCTGCAATTGTGCTCCGATCTGAAATTGTGCTCCGATTTCGATGATTGATGCCTCTATCAATAGGTGTTGAGACCTGTAATTGTCATGCAAACGGGCATTTAGATCGCTCGAATATTTCTACACATTTCGTAGAAAATTCAATTTTATGAAAAATCACCTGAAATATAGACCATAAATTCATAATAAAAAAACGGAAATCTGCAATTGTGCTCCGATTTCGATGATTGATGCCTCTATCAATAGGTGTTGAGACCTGTAATTGTCATGCAAACGGGCATTTAGATTGCTCGAATATTTCTACACATTTCGTAGAAAATTTAATTTTATGGAAAATCACCTAAACTATAGACTATAAATTCATAATAAAAAAACGAAAATCTGCAATTGTGCTCCGATTTCGATGATTGATGCCTCTATCAATAGGTGTTCAGACCTGTATTTGTCATGCAAACAGGCATTTAGATCGCTCGAATATTTCTACACATTTCGTAGAAAATTCAATTTTATGGAAAATCACCTGAACTATAGACCATAAATTCATAATAAAAAAACGAAAATCTGCAATTTTGCTCCGATCTGCAATTGTGCTCCGATTTCGATGATTGATGCCTCTATCAATAGGTGTTGAGACCTGTAATGGTCATGAAAACGAGCATTTAGATCGCTCGAATATTTCTACACATTTCGTAGAAAATTCAATTTTATGGAACATCACCTGAACTATAGACCATAAATTCATAATAAAAAAACGAAAATCTGCAATTGTGCTCCGATTTCGATGATTGATGCCTCTATCAATAGGTGTTGAGACCTGTAATTGTCATGCAAACGGGCATTTAGATTGCTCGAATATTTCTACACATTTCGTAGAAAATTTAATTTTATGGAAAATCACCTAAACTATAGACTATAAATTCATAATAAAAAAACGAAAATCTGCAATTGTGCTCCGATTTCGATGATTGATGCCTCTATCAATAGGTGTTGAGACCTGTATTTGTCATGCAAACAGGCATTTAGATCGCTCGAATATTTCTACACATTTCGTAGAAAATTCAATTTTATGGAAAATCACCTGAACTATAGACCATAAATTCATAATAAAAAAACGAAAATCTGCAATTTTGCTCCGATCTGCAATTGTGCTCCGATTTCGATGATTGATGCCTCTATCAATAGGTGTTGAGACCTGTAATGGTCATGAAAACGAGCATTTAGATCGCTCGAATATTTCTACACATTTCGTAGAAAATTCAATTTTATGGAACATCACCTGAACTATAGACAATAAATTCATAATAAAAAAACGAAAATCTGCAATTGTGCTCCGATTTGGTTCATTGATGCCTTTATCAGAAGATCGCACGAATATTTCTACACATTTCGTAGAAAATTCAATTTTATGGAAAATCACCTGAACTATAGACCATAAATTCATAATAAAAAAACGAAAATCTGCAATTTTGCTCCGATCTGCAATTGTGCTCCGATTTCGATGATTGATGTCTCTATCAATAGGTGTTGAGACCTGTAATTTTCATACAAATAAGCATAAAGATCGCTCGAATATTTCTACACATTTCGTAGAAAATTCAATTTTATGGAACATCACCTGAACTATAGACCATAAATTCATAATAAAAATACGAAAATCTGCAATTGTGCTCCGATTTCGATAATTGATGCCTCTATCAATAGGTGTTGAGACCTGTAATTGTCATGCAAACGGGCAAATGAGATCGCTCGAATATTTCTACACATTTCGTAGAAAATTCAATTTTATGGAAAATCACCTGAACTATAGACCATAAATTCATAATAAAAAAACGAAAATCTGCAATTGTGCTCCGATTTCGATGATTGATGCCTCTATCAATAGGTGTTGAGACCTGTAATTGTCATTCAAACGGGCATTTAGATCGCTCGAATATTTCTACACATTTCGTAGAAAATTCAATTTTATGGAAAATCACCTGAACTATAGACCATACATTCATAATAAAAAAACGAAAATCTGCAATTGTGCTCCGATTTCGATGAATGTTGCTTCTATCAATAGGTGTTGAGACCTGTAATTGTCATGCTAACGGGCATTTAGATCGCTCGAATATTTCTACACATTTAGTAGAAAATTCAATTTTATGGAAAATCACCTGAACTATAGACCATAAATTCATAATAAAAAAACGAAAATCTGCAATTGTGCTCCGATTTCGATGATTGATGCCTCTATCTATAGGTGTTGAGACCTGTAATTTTAATGCAAACGGGCATTTAGATCGCTCAATTATTTCTACACATTTCGTAGAAAATTCAATTTTATGGAAAATTGCCTTAACTATAGACCACAAATTCAGAATAAAAAAACGAAAATCTGCAATTGTGCTCCAATTTCAATGATTGATGCCTCTATCAATAGGTGTTGAGACCTGTAATGGTCATGAAAACGAGCATTTAGATCGCTCGAATATTTCTACACATTTCGTAGAAAATTCAATTTTATGGAACATCACCTGAACTATAGACCATAAATTCATAATAAAAAAACGAAAACCTGCAATTGTGCTCCGATTTGGTTCATTGATGCTTTATAAAAAGATCGCTCGAATATTTCTACACATTTTGTAGAAAATTCAATTTTATGGAAAATCACCTGAACTATAGACCATAAATTCATAATAAAAAAACGAAAATCTGCAATTGTGCTCCGATCTGAAATTGTGCTCCGATTTCGATGATTGATGCCTCTATCAATAGGTGTTGAGACCTGTAATTGTCATGCAAACGGGCATTTAGATCGCTCGAATATTTCTACACATTTCGTAGACAATTCTATTTTATGAAAAATCACCTGAACTATAGACCATAAATTCATATTAAAAAAACGAAAATCTGCAATTGTGCTCCGATTTCGATGATTGATGCCTCTATCAATAGGTGTTGAGACCTGTAATTGTCATGCAAACGGGCATTTAGATCGCTCGAATATTTCTACACATTTCGTAGAAAATTCAATTTTATGGAAAATCACCTGAACTATAGACCATAAATTCATAATAAAAAAACGAAAATCTGCAATTGTGCTCCGATTTCGATGATTGATGCCTCTATCAATAGGTGTTGAGACCTGTAATTGTCATGCAAACGGGCATTTAGATTGCTCGAATATTTCTACACATTTCGTAGAAAATTTAATTTTATGGAAAATCACCTAAACTATAGACTATAAATTCATAATAAAAAAACGAAAATCTGCAATTGTGCTCCGATTTCGATGATTGATGCCTCTATCAATAGGTGTTGAGACCTGTATTTGTCATGCAAACAGGCATTTAGATCGCTCGAATATTTCTACACATTTCGTAGAAAATTCAATTTTATGGAAAATCACCTGAACTATAGACCATAAATTCATAATAAAAAAACGAAAATCTGCAATTTTGCTCCGATCTGCAATTGTGCTCCGATTTCGATGATTGATGCCTCTATCAATAGGTGTTTAAACCTGTAATGGTCATGAAAACGAGCATTTAGATCGCTCGAATATTTCTACACATTTCGTAGAAAATTCAATTTTATGGAACATCACCTGAACTATAGACCATAAATTCATAATAAAAAAACGAAAATCTGCAATTGTGCTCCGATTTCGATGATTGATGCCTCTATCAATAGGTGTTGAGACCTGTAATTGTCATGCAAACGGGCATTTAGATTGCTCGAATATTTCTACACTTAGACCAAGGGAGAGAAGGCAGCCTACCTAGATCGATAGTTTTACAATTAAACAATTGAAAACGAGCACTTTCGAAAGCTGGACAACTGCATTCAAAGTGAATACAGCTGTCTATCTCTTTGAGGCAGTCATCACATATATCATCTTGAGCCAACCAAGCCCAAGCGATGTAGATGATTCTTAAAACGGCCAAAGCTAGTGAGGATTGCGACCAGTATTTTGAGGTGGTCTCTTTTTAAATATAAAGCAAACTTAGTAAAGCTTTGATCTGGTGCACTAATAAAGTGCTTCACCACGTTATGGCAACCAGAAGTAGTATGTCTTATAAGCCTTAGCTCTTTGAAATCGAATTTCTTTATAGCCTTATTACCGCTAATAAAAGTTAAGGGAACTGCTGGTTCGGTACGAATTAATTTTAATCGCGAGTTAGCCTTGGCCAGGCAATCGGTAATAGCCGGTACCCATAAGACAGTAACTCTATTGTTAGAACAAAGAAATTTGATTAAGGAGTAAGCGCTTCTCAATACACCATGCCTTCACTATAATTTGGGTCTGTTACATTAAGTCGGCCAATACATTCAGATATTTGCCTGAAACTGTATAACAATATTATTTGCTTAACTTTGGACAGTGAATCCTGAATGGTGTAGTTTCACAAGTAGCTCATCAATGACCAAAAGCCACAGCAGAGAGAGAGCACTCCACCCTGTGGACATCTTTAGCAACAAAGACGGAAACAGATAAGCCATTCAGCTCAGCCACCACTATGCGAAATACTTAAGCATAGATTCGATCCATAAAACAATAGTGCGATCAACACCAAAATTGGTACAGGCTTTAGTAATGGTAGCCAACAAAGTACTGTCAGAAGCTCCCGCAATATCCAAAAAAGCATCCACAAGAAACTCTTAGTGACAAGTTTGAGTAGGGCGGTATCACAGGACTTACCAACTCTATAAGCATAATGCATGTTACTCAGTGGGAAGGTGGTTTGGCGTCTATTGGAGGGAGGCCCAAAGTTAAGTAGATTAATCTACCAGCTCCGTAAGCTTCCAGTAGAGTGCGCATCACGTGAGCTGTTCTAGTTATATATTAGGCAGCTGCGTGACGGGTACAATTGTGTAAGGGGTATCATGTTCATAATTCGCAAGTGTATGTGCTGCCTCCTCATGGCAACCACTGGTAGCTTAGGCGATTTGGCACATTTTTGGCCATTTGGTATAGGATATGATAGGATTATTGAATTTAAATTATCGATTGGCTTGTTTTTTTTTCTCTATGTTTCTTTTGCCCACAAAAAACTATTATAAATATTGAAACTAGCACTGTAGGTGTAGCATTGAATTAATTGTATTGAAATACTCAATTCGCTTGGTATTTCATAATAAAAAACTGTACGGATTTAAATTTATTGAATTTTTATAATATCTATCAGACTAACCGATATTAAAATATCTATAAGACTACCCAGAAGCAACTTCAGCGATAACACGACCACCAGCATCCTCTATCAGAAAACTAAAAAATTATGAATCTGCGGTTATCGATCAACCAGCTTCTACTTTACCAGTCTCACATTCATTTGAGTGTCATCATTCAGGCGTAAAATTATCTGAACCAAAATACATTGCAAGTAAAACTTGGCTTGGAAATAACAGAATCAGAACTGAAGTCACAACCGGCGAAATGAACAGAAAGAAGCAACTCACCAACCTCCATATTAGAAGAGCGGAACTGACCATTCGGCAAACAAAGAGCATTAAGTCTACGCACATCATTTTTAGCCAAATCTTTATTAAGTCTAGTTACAACCGATATGCTGTTAATTTCCTCACAAAAGTTAATACACGTTGATCTGTGAGCTTTTCATAAACTTTTATTATAATCATTTTGAGCCACTAAGAAGTTGCCTCATTTAGCCTAAAGTTTAGATTTTTTGGCTTTATTTTCTAATTTTCTAACGAATTTTCTCAACCTTTTAAGTTCAGAACTCCAAAAAGTTTGTTCCTAGACTTCTGGTTAGTGATAAGAGGAGAAGAATTTTCAAAAACAGTTTTCTGTGCCTGTGCTTTAAAAATGTTTTGCTATCAATATAATCCAAGAAGATTCGATATGTCTCTAACAATATGGCTACCAACTAACAAAGTCGTCATATTTTAACAATTCCATGATATTTTGAATTATACTAAATTTTGAGGGTTAACAGGTAACACAACTATTTTATGATTAAAAAAAAAACCTGAGTTGTAATCATTTCGCACTTTTTATGTTCCTCATTTATCTTAAGACTTAACCAAACCTACACATAAAAATTGTGAAAATTTTGTGATGCAAAGAACGAGAAAATACTGAAACTAAATTTTTATGTTTTGTTGTCTATTTAATTTTATAAATTAATATCAATGAAAGCACCAAAATCTCAAAAAAAGGATTTAAACCCGTTTTCCTTCATTTTATGTACTCTCGTCGAAATTTTAATTTAAATAATAAAGAAAACTAAAAATATAAATCTTAACTGTATTGTTTTTCTGAAAATAAACGAGGTCAATTTAATTATAAAGGATACAACAAAAAAAATAATAATTATAATTTTAAATAAAGATGTTTAGATTTAGATAAAAATGTCTTATTAAAATATTTTTTTATTCCTCATTGATGTATTATTTTGTAATTTTGTACAAAAAGTGTATTAAATATTTTTTAATATAAATAAGGACAAAAGAATTTGAAAATAAACTGGATTCCTTGACATCATTAATTCAATTTTAATTAGTTATCATGAGTTTTGCTAAAGAGCAAATTTAATTGTACTGAAATTTCAATTTGATTGAAGAACTAATTTGACTGATTTTGAATATAACTATGGGACCGTCTATCATTTTCGTAAACCGACGTTTATAAGCCAAATTTCGTTTGTCTTATGTTTTGCCGTTTGGAGTAGCTAGTGTTCTGAATATTTCTTATTTCTTATTTAAATAAAAAATACGAATCCTATAGGTTCGAATTTTGTATCATATTCAGTAATAACCCGCTATGTTCAAGTGAATTTTTCTTGAATAACATGTTTATATAAAGCAACACATACGTTATCGCGGTAACCTACGGTGACTGTTTCATATTGTTACGTTTTTGCGTTGTCCTTGTTCGAATCACTGGATTGTGAATAAAAACAAAACAATTCAATTTATTACTAACGAATTTATTTACGTCACACAAAAATTATTAGCACACAATTAACGATAATACACAAAAACACTTTACTTTAATATTCGCACAACTTTACTGATCACTTATAATTTTTATTTCGCACAAAAACACTTTATAGAACACTTTCCAATTACCTTTTTAATCCTTATATTTTCGGTTACCAGAAACTAATGATCCAATTCGACTTCGTTCGCCTTTTTTTAGACACAAACCAAACTTCTACAATTTTGATTACTTTTCCAGAAAGAATAGTTTGGAAACATTTAGAACAATTTTATCATTTTAAAATTCTATTTTAGAACAGTAAAACATTGAGCTATTAACTAAATTTATTCTATTACACCCTAGGTGTCACCGTTAACAATATTGTAACGGTGACACCTAGCGTGTGATAGAATAAGTTAGTAAGATAGAACTTGGATATTTTTCAATGGATTTTGGTGAAATTGGGCATGTTAGATGGATGTACGATGTTAAAATAATTTTTAGATGAAGTTCTGAAATATGGCCATTTATAATGGAATTAGGCTATCTCAACCGATTTTAGTGAAATGGGATTCAAAAATGATTTTTGAACTTGACGATTATTTCTTAACCGATTGCGATGCAATTTGACATGAGAGATGGAAATGAGATTTTTAAATGATTTTTAGATAAAGTTCTGAAGCACGGCCAACTATAATGGAACTTGACTATTCATCAACCGATTTTAGTGAAATTGGGCACGCGAGATCGAAGTGGGATTATAAAATGGTTTTTAGATTAAGTTCTGGAAAATGGCTAACTAAGATAGAACTAGGCTACTCCTTAACTGATTATAATGGAATTCGACATGCATTTCATATATCAGAACTTTATTCAAAAATTATTTTAGAATTCCTTTCCATCGCGCGTGTCAAATTTCATTAAAATCGTTTAAGAAAAAACTATGTTATATCTTACTTTGCCAAATTCCTGAACTAAATCTAAAAATCATTTTTGGATCCCATTTTTACCGTATATAATCGGATAAGAAATAGCCAAGTTCCTTTTTAATTTGCAATATTCCTTACATATATATATGCCGAATTTGCCCAAAATCGGCTAAGAACTAACCAAGTTCCTTTCTAAATGGCCATATTTCAGAACTTCTACTAAATATAATTTAAGAATCGCATTTTGATCGCACATGTCGAATTTCATCAAAATCGGTTAAGAAATAGCCAAGTTCCATCCCAAATAACCATATTCCAAAAATTTATCTAAAAATCATTTTAAAATCCCATTTCCATCTCGCATGTCCAATTTTACAAAAATCGGTTGGAGAAAAAGCAAGTTCCATCTCAGTTGGCCATATTCCAGGACTTTATCTAAGAAACAATTTATAATTGTGTTTCCACCTCGCATGCCCAATCTCACTAAAATCGATTTTAGGCATAGCTAAGCTCTATCCCATATGGCCAGATTAAAAAAGCTCTTCTACAAATCATTTTAGAATCCCATTCCTATCGAACATGCCCAATTTCACTAAAATCGGCTAAAGAATAGCCAAGTTTCATCCTAAATGGCCATATTCCAGAACTTCATCTAAAGAATCCCATTTTCATTGTGCAAGCCAAATTTCACTAAAATCGGAAAAGGAAAAGCCATATTCCATTCTAGTTCGCCATATTCCAGAAAGTTTACCAAAAATCATTTAGAAATTCCAATTTCCTCGGATATGGAATTGCGTAACAATCGGTTAAGGAATAGCCATGTTCCATTGTAGTTGGCCATATTCCAAAAGTTAGTTTAATCCAGTGTTTCATCTAATTTTCTGTTGCCATATAGGCGAATATTACAAAAAAACCTCTCGTTCGTGAAGTGTAAACAGTGAAATGTGAAACTTTTTTAACTGTAAATTTGTAGTTACTATCATTTATCGTCCAGTGGTCCGCCTGGTATATACAGTAAAATGTGCAGCTTCACTCCAGCTAAATTTGAAGAGAAATTCAATTGATCTTTATAGTGTTATACCATTTAAGAACAGAATAGATACACACAAACAGATAGATAATTGTACATTCTAGATAATGGTCTAGTTAGTTTTTTCAGGAACCCGCGAAGATAAAACCGTTCTTCATCAAGACTTGGCTGTCGTATATAAAAATTTCCTCTTACGTACACGTAGTGATTGGGATGTCAACAAAGAGCTCATTCCGTGCATTGATATCATTTCTGTTGAGTTCAAATCATGATTCCAGTTTCGTTCATCTTGTTTGAGCTACCAGCTTCCTGACGTCCTGGTTCAAAGAGTAATCGCTGTTGTTCGATAGTGCCATTGCACTGATGTATTGGGTATCGATGAAGTTCTGAATTACTTTGTGATGAAGTCCTCGTTGACCACCAGCTGTAACAACAAAATGTGCGCAATCGAAGCCTCTAAAGATGTACTTGGAGATCTATGTGATAGCACGTAACGATGCATTAGCTTCTACATTGATGTAAAAAGATCATACATCAAAGCTTAGCATGGACTGTAAGGAACAACATTTCGATTGCCCATTCGTATTCCTCTCACAAATGCAAAGGCTTCTTCTCGACGATGGTACAGTGCATAGCCGTCTTTATTTGGCACTATCTTATGTTAAACTACTTCGGGAACTCATTTCGTGCTTCCTCCGCCGTTCATGTAAGAAGCCGTGCAAGAAGGATTTTTTGATTGTAGTGGAATTTCTGTGATCACGAACTAACCGATCCTTTTTCTTTGGTTCGGATTGTCACCAAGATAGGCTGTCGATTCTCCAAACACACCATAAACTGTGAGTTCATCCATCAGGTTAGCTCAGTTAATATTTGCAGTAAATGTGACGAACAGATCAGGAGCACCTCACTTTGCGAAAATGGATGTTGCGTTGTTACACCACGCACACATATTTCGCCATGAGCCTTCAAACGTCGAAGGGAGAATTACATTGACGCCTTTTTGAACGTTGGCATTTTGAGCCGCGTTGGTCATGTCAACTTGGTCAACTCCACTCTTAAATTTTGTTCTATAGCCGAATGTAAAGTTTAAGTTGTTAGCTTACACCTGAATATACGAATTCACTAACCACTGCTGTATCCGTTTTCCAGAATTCTTGACTGGGCTGAATTCATCACGAATTTCTATTTCGTTTGTTTTAAACTAGATTGCCATCCAGGTTCTCCGTATGGATAAAAGATTGGATATGACATCGGATCTAAGTTAGTACTTCAAATATATGTATACTATATGTTGACGAATTGTTGATTTGGATCATGAGGATTTCGTGGGTAGATCTTGATGTCACGAACGAAAGGCTCATCGTTATACTCGTTGGCGATATTGCTTGAAAACCATGTATGCAATTGGAAGCTCCTTTCCAGTTTGAACGGCATGTCGGCAAGTGAAAGTTTTTGCAAGCTGATTATTGTTTTTTAAATAGTGATGAAAACGGTTCAGGGGTTGTGGATTACTTTGCTCATTTGTTGGATGACTCTGACGAATTTTGGTAGCTTGTTTACTATTTAGAATATAAAGTTGAGCAAACTGTGGTGTTTGACTCTAGATAGGCTGCATTTCGGTGATAGGTCTAAGCGCGAAAATTTGTTCGATTGGCGTCGTTCTGTTCGGATAACAATCTTCGCTTGAAACCTGGATACGACTTTTCCGCGTCGTTTTCCTCTAAAAAGTTTGGACACTTGATTTCTCAGAATAAAATTTTTCGAACCACAAAACTTAAACTCCTTCGAAATTGATTGCTTCGTCACGAATAGTTTGACTTTGACGCTCTTCGGCTAAACGCTGGCTTAAAGCATATCGATTAGCATTTCTCTCCGGTCTTTCCTGAATGCGTACGAGCAGGACAATCCTAAGCGTCTCCTGGCTTTGAGCAGGCCTTCTCTGGCTAATCTTGGCGTGTCTTTGCTGCTGGTTCTTTCGATTCATCCACATAAGCTAAAGAATTAAATTTTTATCTTCATGATATCAGATTATTCACTATTAAAAATGAATCGATTTATTCACTTTTTAACACATGCGTCAACACGCCACTGTTCCGGTTTAAATTTTCTTATACTATAAAGAAATCGAAAGAAAATTAGAAACAACTAATTAATTGTCACTTCATTTTACTCACAGTTTGCTGATATATGACTCTGTTAGACACACAGTTCAAATGCAATTATTCTGCATATTTATTCATTCGTCAACGAAAAAGTCGAAAGGAAATTAGAAACGTAATTGTTTATTGTTTCAAGAGAATCGAACCGAAGACCTTGGCTGGTTCGAAAATTCCAGTCAAAACAATTAAGTCAAAAAAAATATGTTTCGGTCAGAAAACAGTTTTACAGAACTGCCCTTTGTATATTTGGACTAAAGAACCTTCTTGAAAAGTATTTCAGCCACTAGTTTTAGGATTGGAATCTTAGACCTATACATTGGCTTTGGGGCTTAAGTCAATAGCAGTACTGTCAACAACAGAGAGGCATTTCAGTCAAAAATTAAAAGCAACTAAGTCAAAATAGTTTTTTAGATGGAAGTTCAATCAAAATTCTAAAAATGTATTTAAGTAAAAACATTTTTGGCTGGAATTCTTTTTGGATTCCTGACTGAAATACAGTCAAGCAACTTAAAAGGAATTCCAGGAAAAATTGTTCTCCGGGAATACAGTCAAAACCAATTCAGTCAAAAAACGAAAGACTTTTCACATCTATATTACAATACACAAGCATACCCGATTGAAGCAACCATCGTGTGTTTTCGTTTACATAAAATACTTCGTTCACAAAATATTTTTATTTCCCCAGTTTTCCTTTTGTTCATAATTTATATCACAATGTGTTAGTTAGTGTATTATGTGTATATGTTTGTCAGTATATTATGTGTTGCTATACACGAGAAACAATTTTTGTTTCAATTAAGAACAAAAGACAAAAATATTTGAAATAGACAAAAATGTTTCTGCCATCTGCACCTATACGACTGTGTTATTAAAAAATTTACAGTTATAGCTAGCTGTGTGATTTTAATATACATGCACTATTACATTGACATTGAACAGTAATTATAAAATACTAATATACATGTATAAGTATTGTAATATGACGTATCGTATTATGTATATTAAACAAATATTAAGAAATTTTGCGCATCATCAAATCAGTTCGGCTTTCGATGAAATTAGATTTAATAATTAATGTGATTTTCGTGATTACAAATAGTATTGTATAATTAAGAGAGTTAAATTTTCCGAAATATTAGTATGGAACGATAGAGACAAGAATATTTTACAAGCTATCATCGTAGAAGAAATAGTGAAATAAATGAACGGCAACGAATGAGGCGTTCACAACACCAAGTGGATATTAATAGACCTACAATTCATCTTGAACTTCGCAAATCCACTTATAAGTCGGCTATTTCGAGATCTTCAGATTTTTTTTTTCCTCAGACACATGATCTTGGACCGTTTTCGTTCACATGCATCCATTGCGCTGCAGTTCACTTCAAAAGTGAGCTTAAATCGAATTGTTGCCACAATGGTATGTTGTCTAATTTACCTACTTCCAACGCACATTTTCCAATTGAAATTAAAGATTTATACATTGGTACTGATCGCAAAAGCCGAAATTTCCGTGAGTTGATTAGGCAATACAACAACTCTAACGCCTTTGCTACAATGGGAGCCAATATACATAATATACATGGCAGTGTTTATTGCTTTAAAGTTTCTGGTGAAGCCTACCACAAAACTGTTGATAACATTCTAATTGACTTAAATTTGAATATGGGAAACGTCCACACTGCTGATGCCGATATTTTGTATTCTGAACTATTTCTTTATGATACTGATACCGCTGGCAATATTCGTATGAATAATCATTATAACTCAGCCTGCAAAAAAGAAAGCATGACAACAATTTGTAATGTTTTGCATAACATATCACCATACGCTAGAAGTTATCAAAAGCCTCGAAAAGCATTCGAAACCGAATCAGCATATGCTGCCCAAAATAATTGCGAGATAAATAAATTGTCCTTAGTTTTTTATAGAAATTTACAGGATGATCAAAGAGTTTATAATGCACCTACAAATGGTAATGATGTTGCGTTAATTTATGTTCCTGATCGTGATGGCAACATACCCGCCCAAATCGATTTTGCAGTTTATCCTACCAATAGCAGAAGCATTAAGCGAATTAACTTTCTATCCAAACATTTGGATCCAATGATTTTTCTTCTTTTTTACCCTAATGGAGATTTTGGATGGACTACCAATATACCTTATAATACAACGAACTCTACGGCTGTACGAAATACTACCACCGTCATACAATTTTAAGCATATAAAACAGCAATTAGACCAACAATTTTTAACCCTCTTCACTATGGGGGGAAAGCTATTTCAGCAGTATATTGTATATGCTTATGCGCGTGTAAAAGCCAATCGCTTAATGTATATTCGATCCAATCAAAAATCTCTTCGTGTTGATTCGTACAAAAGTCTTTTAGATCATATGAATAGCTTTAGTAATGATAACAATGTAAGGATTGGTAATTTATTCATACTTCCATCTTCATTTACTGGTGGGCCACGCTTTATGTCAAAACTTTATCAGGACAATATGGCTATGGTGAGAAAATATGGGCGCCCCGATTTACTTATCACGTTTACGTGTAATCCAGCGTGGCTAGAAATTATATCGCAACTATATTCATTTCAAAATGCTTCAGATCGCCCTGATTTAGTTACACGAGTGTTCAATCTCAAATTAAAGGAGTTTTTGAACGATATTACCAAATCCCATATGTTTGGAAAAACATGCAGTTAAGTTTATGTCATTGAGCACCAAAAACGTGGCCTTCCACATGTTCATTGTTTATTTACTCTCTGTAAGGAGGATAAGTTAAAACCAGCTGCAGATGTGGACAAAATCATTTCAGCTGAAATTCCCAATAAAACAACACATCCGCAACTATACGATATGGTAATAAAACATAATATACATGGGCCATGTGGAAATTTAAATCCCAATTATGTTTGCATGGTTGATGGTAAATGTTCTAAACAATTTCCGAAACCATTCTGCGAAGAAACCGATATATCTAAGGAAACTTATCCTTAATATAAGCGACGTCTAAATATAACTTCTGAAGTTATGCCCTTAAATGTTTATGTAGATAATCGTTTAATAGTTCCCTACAATCCGTTTTTGACCTTAAAATATAATGCTCATATAAATGTTGAGCTTTGTTCAACAGTTAAGGCCATAAAATATATTCACAAATATATTACCAAAGGACATGATTGTGCTAGAATTGGTGTACAAATTGATTCTAATAATGATCCGACAGATGTTGTTGATTTCGATGAAATTTTGCAGTATCTTAACTGTCGCTACATTAGTGCACAAGTAGCAGCCTGGTAACTCCAAGAACTTTCAATTCATGGTCAGTCCCATAATATTGTTATGCTATCTGTGCACTTGAAAGATGGGCAGTCAATATTTTTTTAACGAGAATAGCATTGAAAATGATTTGCGACGTGAATCTATTGCAGTGACGACTTTAACATCGTTTTTTGATTTAAACTTGAATGATCCAACTGCACATAATCATTTATATCAAGACATACCGATATACTACATATTTAAAAATAAAAAATGTGAAAAACGATCCCCAAATTCACATCACGGCAATAAAGCTGTAGGAAGAATAATAGCAGTTTCACTAAAAGATACTGAGCGGTATCACCTCCGACTGTTATTACTTTCGGTTAAAGGAAAAGAAGCTGTTTCCTTGGAAAGCTTAAAAAGTTTTGAAAATGTAGTATATTCCATATCCAGAGAAGCTGCTCGAGCTAGAGGTTTGATAAACGATTCTACAGAATGGCATTTTTAATATATGCTCCCTTTTATTTATATGCTTCCAAAATCATTACGCTCTCTTTTTGTTACAATTATTTGTCACTGCAATCCTTCAAACCCATTACAATTATTCAACGACTATAAAGATTATATGACTGAAGATTTCATTTATTCTGGTCTAGGGAAAGGTGCTGCATTAACGAACAGCATTATTTCGCTGCTAGATTTATGTGAAGATGTTGGGTTTGATCTCTTTACTGTATTACCAGTAACAAATTCAGAAATATATGCCAACCTTATTACAGCACCACTTTGTATTCCTAACAATCAACCATATCTTTGGGATAATCTAAACGAAGCACAGCATATGGCTGCTTCAAACATTTGGTCCTCTATTCAAGGTATAAATTCACAGAAATAATTCTACTTAGATGGCCCCGGAGGTAGCGGAAAGACATTTTTGTACCGAGCATTAATACAAAAACTCAGCACAATTAATTAAACAACATTATGTATTCCTTGGACTAGAATTGCGGCAAATCTTCTGCCACATGGTATGACTTCATATTCTGCCTTTGCACTGCCTTTAAACCTTGACTGCGTTAAATTTTCTCAGTTATCAAAAAACAAAAGGAAGTTACTAATATCAATTAATTGCCTTATATAGGACGAGGAACCTGCAGTTGCTCTTGAAATTATTGACTTAGTATTTCGTGACTTAATGAAAAATAATTTACCTTTCGGTGGAAAATTTATTATATTATGTCAGCGTTGTAAATGCTACAATAAAAAAGTCACCACTATGGAAACTTTTTCAAATATTTAAGCTCGATCAAAATATGAGAGCAATCACTGATCCAACTTTTTGCAAATGGCTTCATTCAATTGGCAATGGTAAATGTTGCTCCGATCAATCAATTAAAAAAACGCAATATTCACTAAATATACCAAATGAATTTCTATCAGACGATATCGTTACCGATACATTTGGCAATAACTTTACTCCAGGAGAAGTGGCATCTATATCTCAGAGAGCGATTTTTTGTCCTTAAAAATGATGATGTTCGTCATATAAATGACACAGTATTGAACAATTTAAATGCCGAAGAAGTGTCCTTTTTCCGTTAAAAACGAAGATGGTACCGATGACAGTAATTTACAAGTGAATTTCCCCAACAGAATTTTTGAATTCGTTAAATCTTTTGGTCTTCCTCCACATATTTTAAAATTAAAAATGGGCTCCATCGTAATGCTTATGCGAAACCTATCTATTAAAAACGGTTTGTGTAATGGAACAAGATTAGCAGTCACAGATTTACAGAGGAACGTAATAAAAAGTTGAAATTTTAACTGGCACAGCAAAGGGTACTACACATTTCATTCCAAGAATATCTTTTAGATACGTCGAACGATCCAGCATTACCTTTCAATTTAATAAGACATCAATTTCCAGTACGTCTTGCATACGCAACGACAATAAACAAGGCACAAGGACAAACATTGCAAAAAATCGGCATTTATCTTCCTGAACCAATTTTTTACCCATGGCCAGCTTTACAGAGCACAATCAAGAGCCACAATCTTCTGCTCTAAAAATTCAAAATATCGAAGGACCAAAACAAGGAAGTACTGTTGATGATGTCATAGCAACCGACAATGTGGTACATCAGGAGGTTTTCTCTTAATTATGTAAGTACATATTCTATTTAATAAAGTTTAAATTTTGTTCCTAAATAATTCACCTTTTCCAGATTTTCGATACAAAAAACGGACCTACAACTGTACGTCTTCGAAGATGCGCAAGAATCAAATTTGGAATGAAAATTTGCTTCCCGTAGCGAAATTCAAATATAAATAATAATAATAATAAATAAAACACTTAATCTAATTTTTGAAATTATTAAACAGTTTTATTTAAAAAATTATTTTTGTTTTTGCTGTTGCTGCTGGCTGCCTCAAAAAATCCAAATTTGAATAAAAAAGAGTTGGGAGTCCGCAAGCAACAGAAATTCAGAAATAAAGAAACAAATTAATAATAAAATTGTGCAATTGCACAGGTGACCCCTAGTACAAATACAATGACTAAAACTCAGTTTTAGAAGGAATTTCATTTAAAAGGCATTTGAGTCTAAAACTGTTGTGACAAAGTTGCTTTTTAATTTTTGACTGAAACGCCTTTTGTTTGCCGACCTTTGGCCCTCTAGTGTAGTGCGTTACCACTTAACCACAAAACATAATTAAAATGAAACTTAATTTTCATTGTTTTATTGTTACGTTACAGACAGAGTTTGGGCTTTTCTTAAATTTATTCAATGGCCTGACTAGTCTAGTTTTGTTTTCATACAGAAAAAGTGTACAGAGCACTTTTCGTATTTTTACCTACACCATGGTTTCTTACTGGATCACTGGTTTGATCAAAACCTTTTAAAACTGTTTTTGTTATAGTTTATAACATTTCGGAAAAAAAGATATAAAAACTTGTCGAATCCAATCCATTATCTATTATTATTTATTGTGGCCCTAAGAATTCCCTACCAATTTCCGCTGGAGTAAAATATTGTACCTACTTCTTTAGGAATAGTATCTACTTATATTAATTGGGTCTTCTGTAAGCTAATTTCTGGAACATAAGTTTAAATTATTCTTGAGTTTGTCATCATACATATTGCATTTAGGTTATTATATATTTCTTCTGCGTGTTAGTGCGGGATTTGTCGAAATACAATGATCGTTTTGAAACAGTGTCAAAACTGTAAGTTAACCATATGGAACTTCTTAAAACGAGACCATTACTACCAGTTTTACGATATGAGTCAATTAAAATTACTGCAGTCTATTAATTTGTATTCTAGTAATGAGAATCTACGTATCTCGTATAGCTAACCTTCTTTTGCAAACAATGTCCCATATTCAATGTACTCTCATATTAGTCCAGTAAATGAAGGGGGACAAAAAGGCCAACCTTTAGATTATTAGTTGATATTTTTATTTGCCACTCATCGCATTTGGCACCCCCTTGAAAATGAGCCCAAGTTTGCGTAAAAATATTGTGTGACTGGGGGAGAAAATGGCCCTAAAAGACCCAAAAAATCGGTTTTCCGCGAATATCTCCCAAAATATGGCAGTTAGAGATTTTTTGTTCAGATAAAAATTGAAGGTCAGTAAATTTTCTACAAAAATGGTCCACGTGATTTTTTTCGCAACATTAATATTTTTTGCAAAAAGTCGGGTTGAAAAATCCAAAATTTTGAGACTCATGAAATATGCAAGTTTTTTACAAAATTTGAAATGGGGGGTGTTGGAAATACAATATTTTCAATGTTTTGAACTGTGTAAACCAATTGTAGATAGCGCCATCGTATTCTATCCACTAGCAAAATCTTCGGGGCCATAAATGAGAAACGCTGTAAACCATATAATTTTGAAGGATATTTATTTTTCCGAGCGCCTTGTTTTTCTCGCAAATGAGGTCTCAAGCTATACCTATTAGGAAAGCAGACCATAAGATTAATCACAGCAGGATGAACCCCATAAATTGGCCAGAAACTAGCGACAATCAGTTTTGCACATCTGGCAAAGTATTGAAGTTCATTAGGTTTTCCTAACGAAAACTAAAAACCTCTAAAATGTGAAGAATATTTACCCATAATACTCAACAACAATTTGTTGCAGATTCTCGCGCAATTTTTGCAAATTTTTTTGCAACCATTCGGATCGAGGTTTTTGGAATAAAGAGTTATAAAGTTTGTTTAAATTTCATTTATTATATTGTAGAAAAATATATAAAAATACATTGAAATTATGACATAAATCTGTAAATCACCAGTCCCCGTCACAAGAGTCCAATAATAATTCTTGGTCATCAAGGTCGCCTACGCCAACAACTACTTCTAGTTCTAGAGTTTCCTCTAGTTCTACCTCTTTGGGTAACGGTTTTGGCTATCTTTAAAATTCGAACACTGGCGGGACTCACATGAACCACAAATAGGTGAGCATGGTAGCCTTGCTTTCTTGCATAAACATGTTCCCTTACATTCTTTCTTACATTTACAAAATATCATCTTTAAGAGTTTCGGAACCGCTGGGCCTTTAGTGGTTTGGACCAGCATGAGTGTACCCCCTACACATTTCCATCCCCATTTTTCTGGTGACAGTTCGTTTCCGAGCCCCTTCTGGACTTGCAGATATACCCGATAAAGGTGTTGCCTTGCAGCTTCAGGTGTGGGTGGCAAGGTTGCTAGTTTGAGCCCGGTTTGGTTTCTGTTTCTGTCTCTGGTAAATCGCTTAAAGATCTCATATCTAATTTTTGTCAGGGTTTGTGTATCATCATCACTGTACATCGACGCAATGACAGTTTGCCCGTCCTGAAATACGGTCTCGTGGGGAAGATTATGGTTTTTAAAACTTTCAATGACCGCTTCCAGTCTCTGTGTCTCTGTTCTTCGTTACCTTTTCCTCTTATTCGCTCTAATACTATTGACGTTTTTCCTTTCCTGAAAAAAGCGGAGGTTGTATCGCTTCCCGAAATCGCATGGAGTAGTAAAATATTGTCTCTAACGAAGGGCCGTGCATCCAAGCTTTTGGAGGAAAACATGTCCTGGGTTTTTTCCCCTTTCCAGGCTTCAAGAAATAAATTGTTTGATCTTTTGGGGTCAGGGCTGTTATCAGTACAAGGATGTCAATATCCTCTGCAACTACTACAACTGGCGGGCCGCTGACAGCATATTTCTGCAACGCCGTATGTACGATGAACGAGTCTGCATCGTCTACTGCTTGTCTAACGGAAATGCCATTCTCTTCCAGAAATCAAACCCATTACTCCTGCGCTCTTTTTTTCTCTTGGGGTTGCTCAAATGGTCAAATCTTTTGGTCTCGTCAGAGACAAAATTGCGGCATTAGAAACTGTCATTCCGTTTGAGAATATAGCGTCTCCTGCACACTTTGTGCATTTGCAAAGACGACTGTTTTTCCAAAAATAAATGATGTAATGTATAACATTACAATACTTAGAGACTCGGGTTTTTTCACACGTATAAATGAGATGACTTTATATACATTGAAGAAAAGGTGAGAATTCAACCTTTACACTAGTCAAGGCGTTAAAATGTCAGAAATAAAGGGCAGGGAGAAAAGTGCCATGAAAAAAAAGTGCGCTTTTTACTTGTGCACGCATTTTTCAAATTCCTTGGAAAATCGCCGATTTTGTGAAAACAAAAATAATTGCACAGCCGAAAAGTAGACGTTCTTAGCTTTCAAATGATATGTCATATAAACCAATCCGATCATGTATGAATTTTTAATTGGTGGTTGTTTACAAAATTTCCCCACACTCCAACAACAGCAAAAAATTGAGATTCAAAAAACCGAGTTTTAATCAAAATGCAAAAAAATTAGATTATACAAATTTCACAGATGACAAAGGACCTTCTGAGGATACATAATCAAGGAAATTTGGAGCAAATTAGTGCAATACAAAAAAAATTGTAACAAATTCAGGGGAGGACTAAAAATGCATGGAAAAACAATATTTGACCCCTTTTTTCGATACGGCCAAAGATCAAAAACATGACTTTAGTCACCGGATATGGTAGTGGTAGATTTCCTCTTCCAGAAGAACTTTAAATTATAACAAAATTCGCATTTTTAACAAAGTTATTAAATAATTTGTCCGCCCGCTCATGTGTAAATGCACGGACTGTGGTCTCCCGCATTCAACACAGAAACTCAATATTCTGGGTGCGCTTGGGCCCGTTTATCTCGAAAACGGTCACTATTTTTGTAGGCAAGAAACTGATCTTCAATTTTTACCTGAACAAAAAATCTCGAACTGCCATATTTTGGGAGATATTCGCGGAAAACCGATTTTCCTGGTCCTTTGGGGGCCGTTTTCTCCCCATGCCGCACAATATTTTTTAGCAAACTCGGGCTCATTTTCAAGGGGGTGCCAAATGCCATTCATAAAGTTGCAAATAAAAATGGCAACTAGTCACTTTCAGGTTCGACCCTTGATTTACTGGACTATATTATTAAATCACATTGTGGTATTTTGTACTCATCAAGCATAGAAAATAATAGTGTTTATGCAACTTATTACCAAGTTGTCTTCCACATAAATACCACAAATGTTTTTAAGTATATTAAATTTCTAAGTAAAGCAATGTTATATAATATTATAGAACATGTTAAATTAGCCAATATAGAACCAAAATATCAAACATATAATAATTTCAAAATATTTTTGGCTATACCGAGAGCAACCAAAGTAATGAAAAATTATTATTTTATACCTGTTCAATGAAAAGAAAAAAAAAAAACTTTTATATTTGCGAGTGATGGTGAACCGGAAAAAATTGATTATACATATAACTATACTTCAAAAGAGCTTTTCATTTTGATTAAAATTTTCACTTGATTTATTTTTATTAAAAATATTGTTTGGACCAAAAAAAAAAAAAGAAGCTGGAGCAATAATTTTTTATTGTTTTGCTTTTGGTGTTTTTCATCGTTAAGTCAAATAATTCGTAAAATAAACAACAATTTTATATTTTATTCATTTGATGTAGTGTCAACCAACAATTATATTCGTAGTCATACACAAAACTATATGAACGAGTTCGAGTAACTTTGCAATCGATTCCAAGTGAATAAATATTTTATCAGACAGGTTTTATGTGTTTTCCCTAAGAAGCTCACATACAAAACTATAATATTCAAAAATAAGTTGGTTTTGACTAAATTCCATTTTAGGAGGAATTATAAAATTACACGAAAAACAAATAAATAAATAATGAAGAAAAATCTTAGACAAAAAAAAAAAAAAAAATTGGAAAGATCTTTAATAGAAAACCTAAAAATCGTTACCCAAAAATGTAACCCAAGAGACCATATAATTTATTGAATTGGCTTTTGAAAGTTTTACGAAAAAGGTTGCAGATATACAGTTTGATTATTTTTTTTTTTTTTGTCTTTAGTTCTTGTTCTATTCAGAAAAATACATTTTGAACTTTTTTTTTTTTTTTGCTTTTCTTATCTATGAATATATCCCAGATTGTGAAAACATAAAAATTTTTCGTATACTTCTTGCATTATAAAATAGATATTCACGTGCGCGTTTCTTCTACGTTTTATTTTGTTGTCATCTTTAAAAGTATGGGATAAACACATAAAAAAAAAATGTTATTCTGTTGTATAATTTTCAAAGCTGAGGGATTTTCTTTTGTCTAGAAATTTTCCCAAATTTGAAGAAAATAATTCTCAAGAACGCACGCACAATAACAATATTTAGGTATAAACGCGTTCCATCCCAAATAAACAATTTGTATAATTCCATTTTTAAATTCTGGGAAATTCTTAAGGTACCTAAAGAAATTATGAAACATTTATACACAATATTTGAATAACATGAAACGCACAATGATGTCATCTTAAGGTCGTTTGTTCTGTCAATGTAATATCGGTGGATGAATACGCAATTAGTATACTAAATTATCCCTAAAGAATTTGTTTATTTTCTTTTTGCCAATCTTATTACATTCATTTTGCTAGGTTAGTATTAAATTCAGCATAAAATAAGAGTACAAAACATAAATCGAAATATGTGCTGCAAATAAAATTGTTCTATACTATATATGCATAGAAAAGCAGTAAATTTGTTCTAATTTTCCAATTCCATTTTCTCTCTATATGCTCACTGGAAAAAATCTATCTGTTGTTATATTTCAAGCTTCCAAGGAATTGATAATCCAAAATTTTTTTGTATCTAGAGCAATACACTTATTATATTCTAAACGATTGTATCCAAAAAACGTATTTTTTTTGCTTACAATCTGTTTATAAATTCGATGTACGAATGTATTACAAAGGAAAGCAAATTTTTAGAAAATGTACATTCATTTGCATCTGAAATAGTTTTTTTTTCTATGTTTACAAAATACAAATATTTTTTAAATCGACTGAACTTGCATTTTAACATATTTTTTATATGTATAAAACGTACATACATCTGTATAAACACAACATACACAAATCATTTCATTTTCAATCAATAATACATCCACAATCTACATATATACATAAAAACAGTTCTATTGTAGACTTCCTGCTCCTCAAAACATTTTCTATCCCACATACAAAATTAAATTCAGGATTTAGGTTTGTTTTTATTCCAAAATTTTAGTATCATTTAGAAAATATAAATCGTTCAGGTAAATTGCACGGATAAACAATAATTAGAAGTATTATAATTTTAATTACCTTTTGGTATACGACTAGATCAATATTTACCCTAGTTTTATGTGTGTGGAACACCTTTCAACCCCTTAATACATAAAATATTTAAATCATATTTATTCTATGGTGTATTGTTTGTACAACCCCTATTCACAGAATGGTCTCGTACAAAATATTTTGGCTATCTCAATCTGAAAATTTTATTTATGTTTGTGGTAACTGAAGAATTTCTTTTTTTTTTTTTTGGGGTGGGAGAGGTAAGCGTACAGCGTTGCTACCAGCTATGGTTTTTAGATAATTTTGATCGACTCGATTAGCGCCCATCAGTTTTTAAATGGTAATAGGTTAACTTATTGCAAATATGTGAAAATATATACAGAATTTACAAAAATAGTTTAAAATTGATCAGGTGGTATGGTAAAATTTTGAAAGTTGTTATTTATACTATTTTCCTTTAAGATTGGTCACGAATCACTGCTACAGGAACTTGCCTACCTGGATTGTATTTTCACAGAGAAAAAAATTATTAATTTCTTTCCTATGTGGTTATGGCAATCAGATTGTTGTATTCTGTGCTGTATATGTTTATAAAATGTGATATGTGCATTGCTTACTTAATTATTTGCGTAGGAGTAAGTGCAATATAGGAATTACTACATACTACAATATAGCTTAACATTTTGTAATGAATATTTTAAGACGAGCAATAACAGATTAACCATAATTCCTGAACCAGCAAGTTGCCGGCTAAAGCCAATTTAGAATTGGGAGTGGAGTTTTCGTTTGATTAGTAAATTTACGTGAGCTGCTTTAAAAAAAAGATAATTTATTGGGCCATGATTCAATTTGGATAAATAAAACAAACCACTAGACTAAGTCCGACAATTTATTGAAGCATATGTATGTATTTCTGATTCAAAGCCACTATACAGAAAATGTACTCAAAACGCACTGCCCATTATCTTAAGCATTAAACACAGAAGATTGGTTCCATTCGATGATAACAACACATGTCCTAAGTTCAAGAGCTTAGACATAGCACAACGAGGAGAAAACATGATTTAGCCACTCCACCAACAAGTACATTGTGGAATACATCAACAGTAGTCGATGCGAATGTTACACCACTTTCAGATAACGCCAAATTCTAACAGAGTACCAAACAACGCACGCACTAAATAAAACAACTCCTTGTGTAACAACAGCTGAACAAACCGTTAGTTCAAATGTCTAAGGGGAATGAAGCACATTGCTGCCGACTGCAGCCGTAGAATTAAAAAAATCAACATGGCCAGTTTATTTGCTGCAAGTTACAAATGCACTCGGGATCTCAAACATCGTTCATTTCTGAGAAATGTTTGCGTAAGCTCGGATTTTAAGACAGCAGGGACAAGTCCGAGTGGAAGGACTCGCAACATCTAACGTGTCCACAACAGGACGTGCGGTATTTACGATAGGATCCTACGAAATGCTTAACAGTAAACGCATATATTCTGCCACAAATTACGACATTAAGTGGTGCCAGGAACAGTTGCTGTGATATTCAAAGATATAAGATTAGGGATTTACCATTAGCTGATCCATATTTCGACAAAAAACAGGGAATCGACATCCTCTTGGGTGCGGATTACTTTTTCTATGTATTAGCTGCTAATCAAGTTTCACTATCAGCTAACATAGTAGCACAGGAAATCTTGTTCGGATATGTTGTTGCCGGTAGGCCAGAGGATATAACGAATGAGGAAGGTAAGTGGAAGCCGTATCATAATTTCAACACCATTATTGCTGAAGATCAAAGTTTAGAGACATTACTTCGGAAATTTTGGGAGCAGGAAACGATTTTAGAAGAAACACCGAGAACAACGGAAGAAGAACTGTGTGAAACGATGTTTAAAACAACAACTACAAAAAACGCGAATGGGAGATTTGTCGTGCAACTCCCCTTAAAATCCACGACAAGTCCATTAGTAGATTCGTACAAGGTAGCTGTACAGAGGTTATTATCAATGGAACGGAAAATAAGTCGAAATTCCGATTTCAAGAGAATGTACATTGAATTCATGAAGGAATATGGAAATCTTGGGCACATGAGATTATTGCAACCAGAAAAAATTAAGGTCACGGATAAGAAAGCGTATTACTTATCCCATCACGGTGTTTTGCGAGAGAATAGCTTAACAACAAAAGTGCGAGTCGTTTTTGACGGGTCGGCTAGTTCATCCAACGGTACGAGTTTAAACGACAACTGATTGATCGGTTCGAGGCTACAAGACACATTATGGGCCATTTTGTTAAGATTTAGATCGTTCAAGATTGCCATATGTGCCGATATTGCGAAAAACACACTTACAACGAATTATGTAGCGCAATTCGTCTTCTAAACCTATTGAACATTATGAATTATTAACCGTCACGTATGGAACATCTTCGGCATAATTTTTAGCAGTGAGGGTGTTGTTTCAAATTGCCGATGACTTTGAATTACAATATCCAAGAGTATCAAAAATCATTAGAAAAACTTTTACGTCGACGATGTATTAACTGGCGCAGTCGATGAGGAAGAAGCACTGAAGTTAAAAAATCAGTTGCTGATGGTGTTTGACGAATGTGGATTCTCGCTTACGAAGTGGCGCTCGAACATCTCAAAATTAAGAGATGATAACGGATTGACTCAAATAACTGAGGAAGGTCGAGTGTCACAAGTGTTAGGGTTGTATTGGGAACCTCAAAATGATTATTTCTCTTTCAAAAGTTAGAAGTTAGAAGATAATATATATATATATATATATATATATATATATATATATATATATATATATAAAAAGAGGAGTGTTATCAGTTGCTTCCCGAATTGTTGACTCTTTGGAGTGGTTGAGTCTTTTCACTGTATTGATAAAAGTTTTATGCAAGGTCTGTGGCTAAGAAGGCTTTCATGGGATGAAAGGTTATCTCAAGAACTTCTAAACGCTTGGATAAATATTCAAATTTAATTTAAATTATTAAATAAAATAGAAATTCCCAGATATGTTTCCAATTAGCAGCCGAATTTCCAAATCCACGGATTTAGCGTTGCAAGTGAAGTGGCTTATTCTGCAGCCATTTATATTCGTGTACAAAAGGGTAATCACTTCTCAACAACATTACTGACATCGAAAAGCAAGGTCGCTCCTATCCAGCCTGTCAGCCTACATAGTCTAAGGCGCTTGAGGTTTCAAATATTAAGGTGTATATGTGGAGTGATTCGATGGTAGTCCTATCTTGGCTATCAAACCATCCCTGTAAATGGAAAACTTATTTAGCGAATCGTGCGGCTTCAATCCACCAACTTCTTCCAGAGTCATTATGGAGACACGTGAAGGGCAGAGACAATCATGCTGAAATAGCCACTCGAGGAATTTCCGTCGAAAAAATAGTGTCGAATGATTTGTGGTGAAATGGATCAAGTTGGCTGTCAAAGGCGGAAGATCAGTGGTCAATAAACCGACAATTGGAAAAATACTTCGAGAACTTCATTTGGGGAGCGGGGCGAAATTCCTTCACACGAATATAAAGACAGATGAACGTGATCCAATTTGTATGTTATTTGAAACAATGTCAAGTTAGACCAAAATAGTGTGTGTGATGGCTTATATCCTGAGGTTTTTACAAATTGTGAAGAATAAAAATAAACTCCCAAGATTCATTAGCGTAACAGAATTAGAAAATGCGGAAATCAAAATAATTCAGTCTGTTCAATATACAGAATTCATAGCAGATATTCAGTCACTCACAAAATGGAGCAAATTACCATTAAATACGAAACTAAGGGCATTAGGACCATTTATTGATGAATTCGGAACGCTACGAGTAGGTGGTCGGCTGCAAAATTAAAAATGTGCTTATAATAAAAATAGAATCTAAACTTTTCACTACACCGAAAAAAAATGTTTTATTATTAAGCAGATTCAATGCTAAATTTAAAAGGAGTTAGTTTTTGTTGTTTAACTGTAGCAATTTGTGTTTCGTATGCGGTTACTTTTTTTGTAATTACTACATTGAACTATTTATGAATTATTCAAATATGCATCAGTCGCGATCAAACGTCAACCTATAGTAAATAATAAACAGTCGTGCACGTGCAAGGGTAATCATCAATTACATCATTGCTTTAAATCCAAAGGTTTAAGATCACCAGCAAGGAGGCAGTTCGTATTAAACAATAAACCATGTGGAATTTGCTTACGTGTCGGTCACATTCAAATGACTGTAAATCCGACCGAAAATGTTTGATGTGCGCAGAAAAATACAGCACACTACTACATATTCGTGATATTTCCAATAATAACCATAACTTAGTTTCTGTTAAAATGAATACGTCAATCATCAATGGTCACAGTACGAAACGAAGGACGCAGCTTATTATAATAAGACAGAACCAACGGTAAATTATAAATCCAACTTTTCACAAGCAATTTGTTCAACTACAGCTTATACCTGCGATGATTGATCATCTCAAGCACTGTTGTCCACAGTGCAGCTGAATGTCATTGATTAAAATAGCTAGATGTTTGCTGGATAGCGGATCCCAATCAACATTAATAACGGAGTCATTGGCACAGCGGCTTAAATAATGAAGGTTTTCCGACGTCCTGTATGGTTAGTCGATTAGTGGCGAAACCAGCTACTGCGCATAAGCTCGAGGTTACACGAAATTATAGGCGACTTCAATTCTGAAGATTAACAACGCAAATCCCAGCCAGTCAAATAAATAAAGCGAGATGGGAAGTAATCAGAGATTTAAAACTAGCTGATCCTAATTTTGCAAGACCAGGACAAATAGACTTCATACTGGGAAACGATGTGTTTGTGGATCTACTATTACCTTAAAAATGTATTGTTCAATCGAATGTAATAGCGCAACATATGATATTCGGTTGGGTTATTGGTGGAAAGTTGGTAACAAAAGAGCCGACTGAAAATTTGCTTGCATTTTACATAACGACAACAACAAATCAGGATGATCTACATTTTCTAGAAAAATTTTGGCGAATTGAAGAAGTTTGTACTAAAAGCCAACCTAAATTAAACGATATAAAGTGTGAAGAAGATTTTAAGGCTACAACACTAAGAGAAGGGGATGGCTGATTTTCGGTTCGATTGCCTATCAAAGAAACATCTAAAATGCTAGGATTATCCTATGCTAGGATTAAACGAAATTCTACTACCTGGTCCAACCCTTTAAGATGATCTCACCAGCATACTATTACGTTTTCGTATCCATTCCATTGCTGTATCGGCGGATATCGAAAAAATGTTTCGCCAGGTGAAAGTTGAAGATAAAGATCGCGACTTTCAGCGAATTGTTTGGCATAACGATCCAAATAAGCCACTTCAACATTATAGGTTAAATTCGGGGGTTAAACTTATGGAATTACTAGTGCCCCATTTCTATCAATTCGTACAATGCTTGATCAACTCATCCAATCACTGCTTCAATCTTTAGGAAAGATTTTTACGTTGACGACATGTTGATTGGTTGTGAATAGCGCATGCAATATCACTAATAATTTACCACTAAATTTCGACGTTATTGCACGAAGGTGGTTTCAATATTCGAAAATTGATATCGAACAGTCGAGAGTTAATATCAAGTATACCAGCCGATGAACGTGGTACAGAAGAATCACTTTCGCTCGATAATAATACAACGGATTATAAGACATTAGGATTACCCTGGAAACCAACTCGAGATGTTTTCCGTTATAAGGTTAATCAAACGTTGCATGTAAAATTAACCAAACGAATCCCACTTTCCGAAGCATCTAGGGTGTTTTATCCTCTACGATTTCTGACACTAATTACCGTTTAATTCAAGATTCTATTTCAAGAGGTTAAGGATTGACTGGGATGAAGAGCTTCCTAAATATGTATATCCGGAATATGGCAAGAAGAACAGCTGTCTATTTGAGAACGAAAAATTTAGATGGCGATCTTGTTGTTAAATTAATAGGAGCAAAAGGCCGAGTTGCACCAATGGAAATGGTTACCTTACCATCCCTTGAATAGTGCGCTGCAGTTTTGGGAACCAAACTCTTTAAGTACTTACAATAAGCACTTGGACTAGCTATCATATGCTAATGTGTATGCTTGGAGCGATTCTCAAGTAGTATTGGCTTGGTTATCTGATCATCCAAGTAGATGGAAGAACTTTTTGACTAATCGTACATCATTTGTTCAAAAAATATTACCAGAAGCCCATTGGAACAACGTAGAGTCGAAGCTAAATCCTGTCGATCTCACTTCAAGAGGCTTGACTCCCCAAACAACTAGCAAATAACGTCAGGACCAGCATACTTAAAACTAGAAAAGCCATCTTGGCCAGTTGGTTCCAACAAAACGAACATTAATCTTTCCGAACAACGCATGGTGTCATGTCAAGGTGGCTACAAATATTTGTCAACATCTTTTTAACCACTATTCATCTTTACAAAACATTTACCGAGTTTTAAGTTATGTCTGTCGGTATCATATCAATTCATTTCGTAAGAAACTTAACATCAAGGTTTCAGAACGGAATGCCCTTAAATTTCAATTCATATTACCGCCAAAGGTGATGGAATTGGAAATTGCTGAAAATATATGTACTATATGGGCACAGTCCGATTTATTAATAACCGAATTTAAGGCATTACAGCAACGAATAAATATACCAAATAATTAATGTGAACACCGTTCATTGAAAACGATCAAATTATGCGAGTTGGCGGTCGTTTGTCGATGTCAGATTGTCAGTACGATATAAAACACCCTATAATTTTACCGGGGAATCATATTTATTTATGGAATATGATTAAGAATTTACATGAGGATTTACATGTTGATACAAACACATTAATTTCAATCATTCGTCAAAAGTATTGGATTGTTGGTTGCAGGAACATGTTCCGACAACATATATTGAAATGTACAATACCTTTCAAGCTTCGGAAACACACAAATGAGCAAATTAAGGGTCAGCTACGCCAATATAGAGTCACGACAGGTAAACCTTTCTTGCATATGGGAGTAGACTAATTGATCAAACATTGAATTCATATGATCAAACATTGACTTTCCTAGCCGACCTCACCCTATAGAATGATATTCCAAATTCAACAAGAAATTATTTTAATAAGCTGATCACACGCTGGGAGTATTTGAACCATTTATATCGGAGCAGCAATTCGTCCTATATCTATACAAGCCTTAAGCAACTAAGTCGAAGGAAAAGCAAGACAAAATTACGAAAAACATTTGGTGGCTAGCTGGAAATCCTCAATTCTCCGCGGAAATTATAAAAATCCTTGTGGAAGCCGTAAGTAATCGACAAGTACTTTCATGTTACAAATCACATTTTTGGGGAACGAGCAGATTTCGAAAGAATACATACCTATGAACTATGAACCACAAAAACATAGTTATTCGATTTGCAAACCCCAAACTCCCACAGAGCTTGACCTATCAATAAGGTCAAGCATAATACACTTAACAAGAAAATAGTGAATAACCACGAAACGGTAGCAGATATCCAGGAATCTCATATCCAAAATCCACGATAAAGATAAATGCCAAAATTGATTATCTAAATCTAATTTGAATTGGTAAAATAACTACAATGTACAATAATTTGGCCGATATTACCAGGAGGAGGATTTTTTCAATTATGTATATCAATAATACAACAATTTAATAACCACAATGAAAACACTGACAAGCATATCTAACTGCAAATAATTTCGGAATTTTAAAAATAATTCCTTATCGCAATAAAATCTTGATCAATAAACTAATAAAGGTATAATCAGGGGTTTTCAGCGAAAAGGAAACCAAAGCCCTTGCTAGAACCCTTTTCGAAAACCAAAATGTACTGTTTAGCCAGAATGCTCTAGCAGATACAGGAGATTTTAGATAGTGGAATAACACGCAATCATAACCATCGGGAAAACGCAAATTCAGTTTAACGATTTTGCTGAAATTTTTATGGAGCGAAACTAAGTTTCTTTAAGACGTCCTCACCCAAAACAAAGTAAAACCCACCTCAGACAAAATAAAGAAAATTTGGAATGGCCACTGCTGAAAAATTCAAAAAAAATTAAGCAATTCCACGAATTTCTGGTTATTACCAAACAAAAGACAAATACCTAAAAAACGATATCAGCGTCAATATGATGAATCTAATTAATTAATAAAATCATTTGAGACACTTCAAAATATTAAAATATATCGAAAGATCAAATATCAGCTTATTCGCATTACTGAAAAAAAGCAATTTATATTAAAAACAGATGCACCAGATTTTGCTCTGGGTGCAGTCTTACCGGCAATTCTAGATTATATTGAAAAACCCATTGCTTACACTTTAAGTTCGCTACTAATATGAAACGAGCACTTGCCATTATTTGGATAGTGAAGAAGTATTAGACTTACCTTTACAGTAATAAGTTCCCTTTTGCCAAAGACCACATACCCCTTCATTGGAAGGTATTGGAAAAAAAATTGTAAAATATTAAGAAGGCGGTCTCCGACAAACGAAGTATCTTGTAACAAAGAATAGGAGCCTAGAAAGAAACAAAAAAAAATATTGGTCAAGGTATTTTACACATACACATATATAGAAAACATTTTCAACGGTTTTCATCAAAATCAAACGGGGTCGGGACCATTTTTTAATTTTTGATAAATTTCACATGGAATTGCTGCATATAATAAATTATTCAGCATTCCAAATTAAAAATAGGTTAATAGAGTGCAGCCAATATAATTAATCATCTCAAAAAATATTATTGATGGTGATTGCAACATAGTTTGTACAGTATGTGGGTCTAATTGCGATTTTACACTACTTTACGATTCGTTTATCATGATCTTTTAGTTCTTTAATTATAAATACATACTTTCGTGTTCAGTTACAATATTTTAATTAGCTTTGGGATTTATTTGAAATTAAAATTAAAATTGTAATTTAAAATAAATGAAATTTTCCTTTTTTTTGGTTTTGAGATTAATTCTCCACTGTGTTGCTTTCGGATAAATAATAGGGTTGTTGGATATACATATGTATGTATCTTTTTTTTTTGCTGAGGAAATTGCTAACATGCGGAATGAATTTTGATTACTATAGCGTTGATAAAACAAAAACTGTTGGAAATTGTCGTAACATTTTTTGAAAATTCAATTTATTTTTCTATAAACCGTAGAAAAGCTATTTCAATTAAAAGTCATTTAGTTAATCATTGGCTCTCAATACATAAAATAAATGTAAACAAACTTTTTTAAATACCTGGGGCAATTTTACGATTATGCTGCATCGGGAATCTGAACGATATTAAGGGAAACGTTAAGAATTGTTATAACTTAAAAGTTTGGTATATAAGTGTATATGCGGTCCTTTTGTCCAATCGGAAATCCCTGTACTATCAATGCCTGGCATGGAGCGGTTATTTTCTTTTTTTTTTTGGTGCAGTACAGTTCTCTCTAAAATTGTTCTAACGAGCTGAATTTTTAATTTTTTTATGTTTTACAGAAAACTACTATTATTCATTAAAATTTAGTTTTTTAATAGTAGAATTTGAAAATTACAATTATCTGTCCTTTTTTATTAGATAAATAAGCTTTAGATAGGTTGATTCGGTAGTTTATTTTACTTGAAAATTAAAAAAACTGTCCAAAGGCCTATATGGCACCTTTTTATGAATTATAGAAGAGAATTTCGAAGCACATTAGCAAAGCCGTTATAAATCAGGAAAACAAAATAAATAACCGCAAATTAAAATGGTAGACACAACGAAATCTGAGAAAATTTGTCTTTTTAATTGGTTGACAACTAAAAAAATATGTTTTAGCCTAATTTTTATTTACACAGAAGATTAAAAATTAGTTCTGTTCAAAAAGGTATTGCGAAATTAATAAAGGATTGTGAAGTTGTGTGAAAGATGCAAAATAAAATTTGTACTGAAACGAAAAATTTAAAAGTGAAATTGTAATATTAAAATTGGTTGATTGGTGCGGATTTGGTTGGTGCGCGATTAACATAAACAATAAAAGAAAAGAAAAGTTGAGAAACAAAAAGAAATTAAATTTTTAGCGCAATTAGCGGATGTGTTTGATATTTCTTTGTGGTAATGTGGGGAAACAGAAAATGAACCATTCTGATTTCTTGAAATATAACGATTGCTAACACATAAAAATTAATTAAAATTAATCAAAAAAAAGGAGCTAAACCCTGAAAATCTACACTACATTTATTCTTAAAGCTAATAACCTTAAAGCTTCTATTATTTCAGTTTTTAATAATTTCAATGGCATAATATTTACGTATTTATTAAATTATTTAACAATCATCGACTATATACAATATGTGATAATAAGTTAATTTCACTTAAATGCTGCGAGCGATAAAGCGTTGGTTTATGTGTGACATGACGCGTTGCATGCTACGTTGCATGATTTTTTTATTGTTAAATGAAGTAAATTTAAAATATTTCCTTCCAATTTATTTTTCGTCACTTTTAAACACTAATTATTTATTGTATGGATTGTATAAATCCATTATTTATGCTTTTCGATTTTCTGTGGCTTTATCACTTTATTCACAATTCTTTAATAAAAAATTAAAATTTATTTTTTATTTTTATATAATTATTTTATTGATAATAACTTTTATTTTTTGAAAGAACTAGTTTTCGGACGTTTGTTCATCATCAGTTTCTTTTACAAACTTTATTCAATATAGTTGTTTAAAGAAACAATAAAATATTTCCTTAGATAGATTCCGTTAAATTTTTGTATGATTTATTTTTATTTATAATCAAACTTAAATATTATTATGAGCTTTTGTAATTTACCTACATATTTTCTTTTATTTTTATTTTTTCAATATTTATTTCACTGTACTATTTTAACGTTAGGTTTCACATACTATATAACAAAATAAGATACGGTTTGGTTAATTTTTTTTTTTTTATATATATATGTATATAACAGTTTGTTTTTTACAACACATGTCCCAACTTTCGTTTACGTTATCACACATAACTTTTTTCATGAAAGTTTTATATTTTATCATTATGTATCATAAATTATAATGGTTTCGTAACCATTCTCTTAAAAATTTGCATTATGTTTTTCTTTTAGAACCGTTTTCGCTTTTATTTTATTAATTATTTTAAATTTTAAACACCTTATAAAACAATGGTTTCCGGGGATTACAAAATTAGCTCGAATTCATTTATCGATAAAATCCTATTTATTATTTTACTAAGAATCTCAAACATTCGGTTGAGTTGGTAATGGTACCCTTCTATATTGTTTTCCTTAACAGACAGGCAGGCATCGGAACAAGTCTACAATTTATTTTAATATAATACCGTCATGCTCAATAAGCTAATTATTTTCTGAATTTATTGATTTCCAGTTCTTCCGATTGTTCATCGGAATCGTGTTTAGACCATTTATTAAAAAGTTGAGCGTTGCCCACAAAACCAAACGACAAATAGTGAAAGACACCAATAATAAGTTATTAGACAACGACATACCTATAACAAAAGCCGACAAGGGGAATACACTTCTTATAATGAAAACGCGTGACTATAACTCGAATATTGATGACTATATCGAAGACAATAACATCCAAGAACTCCAAGAAGACGCAACAAGCAAATATCACAAGACGATCGATAAAATGTGATTATCAACTTTTCTGTATTCTTTAACCCAGAAATAACCATGAGACCAATCGTAGACTTCAAAACTGCACCAGCGTACAAAGTAGCTAAAGAAATCAATTATTTCCTCAGCAAAAATATACAATTACAGAACGATCATTCAATCAGAAACAACATTGAACTAATCAACAAGATAGAATCAATAGATATACCATACACAGCGAAACTGACATCATTCGGCATAACCAACATCTATATAAATATACCAACTCAAGAGACAATTCAAATTACCAAGGAACTGTTACAGAAAAATGGAACCAGGAATGAAAAGATTGACGAAATTATCACTCTAATTAAAAAAGCCACGTGGACGATATTCTAATATTATTAAACAGCACAATGAGACAGCTCAGCAATCTTCACAAAAACATAAACAACAAACATCCGAACATAAAATTTACTCTAGAATCAGAGACGAACAAAGCCATTAATTTCTTTAGACTTTAGACACGCAAAAGGATCACGCCATTGACAAATCATCTAACCAGCTATACCAACATAAGATGGCAACGTTAAACTTTTTAATATTTTCTAACTGTTTCAATTTATTATTATTTAGATACTAAAATACAGAATACAATATTACTCTTACACGTAAGCTGTTGCTTGGCCATTGCGGTTTTCTTCTGCCACTTTTAATTAGTTCAAAGATAGAGACTATTGGTAATATCCGAATAATTTAGCAACATTTGAACCTTACTAGCTTATCGGATGAATTGTTCCATTTTGTTTTGGTGTGCCAATTTTAATTCTACTTCTTTACCAAATAGCTATGCCTAAATATATTTCTAAATCATTATTTGTGTTGTCGATACTTGTCGTTGTTGCTAATTGTTTCTAAGCCATCATAAACAACAATTATATCCTCTTCTGATATTAACTAAATGATTTAACCATTCTGTAAATTATTTTGAGGATTATTTTTTTTGTTTTGCAGCAATCTCCTGAAACTTAACACAATTAAATACACAAAATGTTGTTCAAATTTTTACAAATACTTGAAAATAAACATAAAGAAAACATTAAATAACGGTTCGCGATGCCTATTCCGTTCACTAATATTCCGATAGAACAAACGTAACTTGTGATAACCGGCGAACGCCGCTTTTTGTTCGTTGTTAAAAAACGCATTTGTAATGATAAAACTAGAAAAATTGGCAACCGCAGGAAGAAACTTACTGAATTGTACAAGTATAGTTCGTAACCGAATAAAAATATATCAACATTTAATAATAATACCAAAAAATAAAAATAAAAATCAGACAATACATAAAACTGGAAAAAGATACCACTGTCTTCGGATTAGTTGATTTCGGATCTAATTTCGTCCAGACACTACACTTTTAGCTACACCTGTGACTACACTTATGACTCCTCATTTGCCTACACTTTTAATCACACAGGTGACTACAATTTGGACGTGTAGTCAAAAGTGTAATTAAAATTGTAGTCCAAAAGGTAGTCAATAGTGTATTCAAATGTATATTCAAATGTGTAGTCAAAGTGTGGCCAAGAGTGTAGTCAAAAGTGTATTTAAAAGTGTAGTCAAAAGTGTAGTCAAAAGTGTAGTCGAAGTGTAGTCAAAAGTGTGGTCAAATGTGTAGTCCAAAGTGTAGTCAAAAGTGTAGTCAAAAGAATAGTCAAAAGGGTAGTCAAAAGTTTAGTCAAAAGGGTAGCCAAAAGTGTAGTCAAAAGTGTAGTCAAAAGTGCGGTCACAAGTGTAGTCATAGGTGTAGCGAAAAGTGTAAACTCAAATGTAGTAACATATATAGTCAGCATTGAAGTCAAAAGTGTTGTCAAAAATAAAGTCACAAATCTAGCCGAAAGTTCTAGCAATGTTGTAGTTGCAAATGTACTAACAAATGAAATTCAAAATTGAAGACAAAAGTGTAATCAAAAGTGTAGTCGAAGGTGTAGTCAAAATTGTTGTCAAAAATATAGTCACAAGTCTAGTCGACAGTGTTAGCAAAGGGGTAGTCACAAATGTAGTAACAAGTGTAGTCAAAAGTGTGGAACCATTGTAGTAACAAGTGTAGTCAAAAGTGTAGCCAAAAGTGTAGTCAAAAGTGCAGGCACATGTGTAGTCAAAATTGAAGACAAAAGTGTAATCAAAGGTGTAGTCACAAGTGTAGTAATAAGTGTAGTCAAATGTGTATATATAAGAGTAGTCAAATGTGTAGTCAAAACATAAGTCAAAAGTGTATTTAAAACTGTAGTCAACAGGGCAGCCTAAAGCGTATTCAAAAGATTAGTCAAAAGTGTAGTCACTAGTGTAATCATAAGTGCAGTCAAAAGTGTAGACACATGTGTAGTCAAAACTGGATTCAAAAGTTTAATCAAAAGTGTAATCAAAAGTGTTGTATTTAAAAGTGTAGTCAAAAATATAGTTACAAGTTTAGTCGAAAGTATACGCAAAGGTGTAGTCAAAAGTTTATTCACAAGTTTAGTCAAATGTTTTGTTTAAAAGTGTGTAATTGACATCCAAACAACAAACATCCATAGAAGGAATTTGCACTTGCATTCTTTCGATTTATCTTTAATTTTTGCCGATAAATGATGGCTGTCTGTCTTCAACAATTCAATAGTGTAGTGAAAGTGTAGTCAGAAAAGTAGTCAAAAGTTTATTCTAAGGGGAAGCCAAAAATGTTGTCAAAATGTAGTGGCAAGTGTAGTCACAAGTCTAGTCAAATGTTTTGTGAAAAGTGTAGTCTAAAGGGTAGCCTAAAGTGTAGTCCAAAGTAAAGTTAAAAGTGTAGTCAAAAGTGTAGTCAAAACGGTAGTTAAAATTTAGTCAAAAGGGTAGCCAAAATTATAACCATTGCATTTAAGCGTATAGTTAAGTGAACTCAGTGAAAATCATAAAATTATTTTAATCATGATATTAACAAGTGTGGTGATTAGGGAAATTAAAAAAAAAAAAAATACCTTTGTAAAGTGGTGTGATATACGCCCACTTTAAAACGTACTTTAAAACGTATAAACGAAATCAAGGCTACGATTCAGAAATTTGATATAGAAACCACGCTTAATGTCGTACGCACGAATTATCAATTACTGAACGATGAATGGGCTGACTACAAAAGTCAAGAAACGGAAATCACGGAAACGGATGAAAATTCAAAATATCTTGATGCAATCGACGAATTATATTTTCATTTGAAACGTATTCTCATACAAGCCGAAAAAGACCGTGAAACTGGGACGGAAGACGCGTTACACAGTAACGCGATATAAGATGTGGTAGCGAATCAACAATCATTTCTAAAGGACATATCTCTATTTAACAAACGCAAAACAGAGATACGACTACCTCAAATAAATATTCCGCTATTTTCCGAAAAGTATTCAGAATTTCCATCCTTCCGCGACTTATTCACATCGTCTATTGATAAAAACGAAAAAAATTCCAATGTACACAAGCTTCAATATCTTAAAGGATTATTGCGAGATGATGCGGCTGCCCTAGTTCGTCGCATACCAATTGCCGAAGCCAACTACGTTGTAGCTTGGGCAAAAATAAGACAACGGTATGATAAAAAGAAACAAGTTGTAAATCAGTTGATCAAACAGTTCATGGATCAACCCAACATCACACATTCAACTGCAAAAAATCTTCATCAGATGTGTGACATGTCAGACGAAGTAATTCGTGGGCTGCAGGTTATCGGCGGTAATGCAGAGCAGCGTGATCCATGGTTCATATATATTTTAATAAACAAACTTGATCAAAAATCGAGAAAGGAATGGACACATTATATTCTAACAACGATTCACCAACAATGGGACAATTTTTTTAAATTTTTAAATGTCAGAAGTGATGAACTTGAAGGTTGTGGCGCGCAAACAAAACCTAAACAAACTTTTACTAGAGTTCGGGCCAACAATGCTCAAATTAAACCAACGACGTGCTCTAAATGTACCAACAATCATCCATTATCAAAATGCAATGAACTTTTAGCATTGAACATCAGCGATCGAAAAGCTTTAACAGCGAACCAGAGGCTCTGTTTTAACTGTCTATCTGCGACTCATCAAGCAGGGGTATGCCGAATGAAATTTCGTTTTAACATTTGTAATCGCAAACATCATTCGTTACTACATATCGAAATGAATGCTGCTGCAAGTACACAAGTTACTGCTGACAAAATAACATTATCTAACATTCCTGAACAACTTTCAAACATTTCCAGTACATTGTGTACAGAAGTTCAGTCAAACACGAGCATCAGAGGTCGATATCAATCAATTCTACCGACAGCAATATTGAGCGTGAAACGATGTGATGGTACCATGTTAAGATTCAGTGTTCTGTTGGATTTCGGATCACAGGCCACTTTTGTTTTTGAAGCTTGTAGGCCTTAGATTACCTAGAGAAAACGCAAACATAGTAATTACAGGGTTAGCCACATCTACTGTTATGACCCAGGGTGTCACCAAACTACAATTATTATCAGTTCATGATCACCAAATACAAATAAATATTGAAGCTCTGATTATGCAAAAACTACCGTCGCGATTACTAAGTCAATTTATAAATCAGCAAGATTACAGCTTGTTCAGTTAGTTACAACTTGCAGATCCTAAATATCATCAACTGAGAGGAATATATATTCTAATCGGAGCAGATAAGTTCTTCAATATTTTGGAAGATGGGCGAGTGGTCAATCCCATTGGATCTGTTGTTGCACAAAAAATTATATTTGGATGGATTATTGGCGGTGAACTACCAATCGAACAGTTATCTTCAGAGTCTAGTTTTGTCGGCTGCAACTTAAATGTCGATCAAGTACTTCGAAGTTTTTGGGAACTAGAAGAGCTAAATAAGTGTGAACCTTACTCTGTTGAAGAATCAGAATGTGAGTCACATTTTAAAACAATGCACATGCGAACCGAGGATGAAAGGTATTTAGTAAGGATTCCTTTTAAACTAAATTCTCCCGATTTAGAAAATTTAGAAAATTTAGAAAGGAAACTACAATCACACGAATACCTGAGGAATAAGTACTCAAAGGTAATAGATGATTACATAGCGCAAGGTCACAGGGAGCCCCTTTCTGAAGCAGATATTTTTACAGTACCAGAAAACGTCAGTTATTATTTACTTACCTCGCCACGCAGTTGTAAAGGAAGGAAGTTAAACAACAAAAGATCGTGTAGTTTTTGGTGGATCTTGCAAAACTATGATGACAGGGCAAACAATTCAACGGACTCTTTGGTTCATTCTAATGCGATTTCGCCAACATCGTATTGCATTAACTGCCGACATTGAGAGAATGTACCGGCAAGTATTAGTTGATAAGAAGGATACTGATTACCAACGTATATTATTGCGTTAAAATCCTAATGACAAATTGACACATTACCGGCTTAATACAGTCACTTATGGGTTATCGAGTTCGCTATTTTAGCCACCCGAGTGCTTCAAGAAATAGCAATTGACAACAGTACTAGTTATTCTAATCTTCGATCAACAATCTTCAATGATTTTTCTGTTGATGATCTTATCAGTGGAGCAGATATTCTAACTACATTAAGTTAGTAGATTATGTGAAAATCAGATCTAAACATGTTGATTTTAGAGACGAAACAGATATTGTAAAACTACTTGGCTTACAATGGAATCCAACGAAAGATTCATTTACATTTATTGTAAGGTTAGACGAAGATACCATACCAACCAAACGGCGAATATTGGCAGAAATTTTCCGAAATTTGATCCACTTGGGTGGGTATCGCCTGCTATTATACCATTTAAAATCATTCTACAAAAAATGTGGATGTTGAAGATTGATTAAGACGAAACTTTACCTCATGAACTCGCATTATATTACAACCAACTAAAAAAGGAAATAAGACAACTTGAAAGAAATCAGTTCCAAAAATACATTCAGTATAACCAATTAGAGTATCATGGATTCTGCGATGCAAATGAACGAGCCTATGCAGCTTTGATATATTGCAGATCTATTGGAAATGATGGTAGAATTAAAGTGAGCTTGATTACCGCAAAAACGAAAGTGGCTCCAATTAAGCAGGTTTCGATTCCAAGATTAGAACTGTGTGGAGCTCATTTGTTGGCAAAACTATGGAAATCCGTGAAAATGAATGTACCTCCAGCTTCATTTCATGCTTGGACCAATTCAACTATTATTCTTAAATTACTCTCAAATTATCCAGCAACTTGGAAAACGTTTGTGGCTAATAGGACATCTGCAATCCTAGAAAACATACCAAGAGAACAGTGGAATCATGTGACATCCAACCATAATCCAGCAGATCATGTTTCTAGAGGAGTAGCTGGTGGGCAGTTGGTTGAACTAGAACAGTGGTGGAATGGGCCAAAATGGCTGGCCACTGGGGACAGCAACTGGCCAACAGGTAAATGTGAAGTTCAGCATTCCACAAATGACGACGAAGAAAGACGACCCACTTAAGTATGCAACCTGCAAGTCAACAACACTGATGTTATATTGTTGAATTTGAAAAATAAATGTTCATCATACAACAAGCTAATAAGAACATATTATTATATTGCATAGTCCCTAAAAATCCAGCTCTTACAATAGAGGAAATAACCTATGCAGAAAATAAATGGAGATAAAAAGGGGCTCAGCACTGAGAATACGAGCTCGAAATTGATCAACTATCCAAAAAGAAACCAATAAGTAAAAACAGTAAGTTACTTTCACTGACCCCCTTTCATGATGAAAATAGAATATTGAGAGTTGGAGGTCGACTCCAAAATTTTATAGGTCAGTATGATAAGAAGCACCCAATCATTTTGCCAAATTCCGTAAGCAAATTGATAATCTCCCTTTTCCCATCAAACATACCTGCTTATTGGCCCTTCATTAACATCACATCTCATCAAACAATAGTTCTGGATTGTAGGAAGCCGCAACAAAATACGAGAACAATTGCGAAAATGTGTAAGGTGTATGAGACACAAGGCAGAGACATCACATCAAATCATGGGCAGTCTACCAAAGGCACGCATATCACCAGCAAGGCCATTCAACAGATGTGGTGTAGATTACGCAGGACCCATTCAGCTAGCTTCGAAAAGAGGAACAGGTGCAAAACTCACAAAAGGATATATTGCCATATTCAAATGGATGGTGACTAAAGCAGTACACATATAAATGGTTAGCAATTCAACGTCGGAAGCGTTCATAGCAACATTGAAGCGCTTTACTTCCAGAAGAGGTGTACCTAGTTATATATATAGCGATAATGGTACTGCTTTCGTAGGAGCTCATCGACAACTAAAAGATATCTACAGCATAGTAAATTCTAAGGAGTACTTAAAGATTATTGCAGAGTTCATGAATGAAAATCGAATCATTTGGCACTTCATCCTACCTGCTGCGCCACATTTTGGTGGATTAAGAGATATCACTTTATTATGTCAAATAGAATCCAATCTCAATTCAAGGCCACTATGTGCTGTATCAAACGAAGATTCATCTTTTGAAGCACTCATACAATCACATTTTCTAATTGGATCAGCAAGTGGTTTGTTGCCTGAAGAGGATATTACGAGTATTCCTGAAACGAGATTAAAAATATCGCAACAGTTGCAACATTAAATTCAAAACTTTTGGAAAAGATTTTCGAACGAATACCTGAACACATTGCAGCAACGTAGCAAATGGAAAACTCCAAATGAAAACCTTCAAATCGGCGATCTAGAGATAGTAAAGGCAGACAATTTGCCTACATGCAAATGGGCCCTTGCTAGAGTAACAGCCACTCATCCTGATGAAACCAACATTGTTCGCGTTGTGTCGCTAAAGACAGCTACATCCAAACTAAAGCGACCGATTACAAAAGTTTGCAAACTGTCAATATATGGTTAACGGGGTGAAGTATGTTGAGGTAGATCAGCTTTCTATTTAATTTAAGGTGAATGTTGTGTTGTATTCATTATTGTCTGTGTGCAAGACACAATCAAAACAAACACAACTAATACATTTTTTACTTTATTTAATTGACCCTTTGAAAACGTACAAATGCCATAATTATTTTTAAATTCTTTTGTAGTATAGATGACATAATATAAATAAATCAATTATACTATAGATCACTTTATACGCGCAAGTTTGAATTTATATTATCATCAATAAAATTTAGGAGTTTCTTGCCATCTGGTCAGAAAATTCGGAATTAACAAATTCTATATAAACCCCATAAATCTTCTAATTATGATGTTTATCATTGCGATCGTTAAGAGTTTGAGTTTTATTTATAAAGTGAATTACAACACAGTGAATAGTTTGAGTTCTACGGAAAAATATTTAAAACCAACCTTATCAAACAAAACAAAAGTGTTGTCAAACATATAATCACAAGTCTAGTCGAAAGTGTTAGCAAAGTTGTAGTTACAAATGTAGAATCAAGTGTACCCAAAAGTGTAGTAAAACTGTAGTCATAAGTATAGTCATAAGTGTAGTCAAAAGTGCAAACACATGTATATTCAAATGAGTAGTCAAAATTGAAGTCAAAAGTGTAGTCAAAAGCGTAGTCACATATGTAGTTATAAGTGTAGTCAAAATTGCATTCACAAGTGTAGTCAAAATTATAGACAAAATTGAAGTATAAAGTGTATTTTAAAATGTATTCAAACGTTAAGTCAAAATAGTAGCTAAAAGCGTATTCAAAAGTTAAGACAAAAGTGTAGACACATGTGTAGTCAAATGTACAGTCAACATTGAAGTTAAAACTGTAATCAAAGGTGTATTCAAAATTGTAATCAAAAGTCTAGTCAAAAGTGTAGTCAAAAGTGTAGTCATAAGTGTAGTCAAAAGTGTAGACACAAGTGTGGTTAATTGTGTAGTCACAAGTGTAGTCATAAGTGTTTTCAAAATTGTAAACACAAGTTTAGTCAAATGTGTAGTCATATTTGATGTCCAAAGTTTAGTCAAAAGTGTAATCAAAAATTTAGTTACAAGTCTAGTCCAAAGTTTTAGTAAAGGTTTAGTCAAAAGTGTAGTCAAAAATGTATTCAAAAGTGTACTTACAAGTTAAGTCATAAGTGTAGTTTGAAAGTGTGTAAATTGGCATCCCAAAAACAAATATCCATAGATGGAATTTACACTTGCAGTGAGATAAACCAAACAACAAATAAAACAAATGGAAACGCATCCTAATTCCTTATTATTTTAAAAGAAGTATTACACAACGGAAGTAGTATGCCGTTATTGAGAGAGAGAGAGAGTACCACGTAACTGTAATTTTTTTATGTTTTGCCTGGTTTACCTCAACTCACAACAAAAAACAAAGAATTAAAAAATGTGTCGTTGTTTTTACAAGTTTGTTCATTTAGTATATGCTTTAACAGGCAGGATGACAGCCATGATTTTGGATTCGAAAATAATAATGTTTTGTTGCATACATGTTTACAACGAAACGTTTTTGTGTTGAATATGTATTCGAAGTATTCTATACATATTTTGTACTCTAATTAATAACTAGTTGAATAAAACTTAATTTGTGATACACATATAAATAAATAAAATTCACATTTTTAACTTATTTTGCCCCAATTAGTGTTTATGTTATAGTTCCTATTTTGTTATTTATATTATGATCAGGTATTTGCAAAATACTTTTGTTTTTATGTTTTTGTCAGAATTTAAAAAAAATTATTAATTTAATTTAAATGTATTGTATATTTTAGTTTTTACTATATCAATATATACGAGTATATCAATTTCATGCGCATTCTTTGATTTATTATTATACAAATAAATTCTTCGAATAGTAATAATTTTAATGCCGAACTATTGTATTTAGGTATACATGTTTCATATATTGATTTTATAATCAATTGCATGTTTAATTAAAAATCGAATAAAATGTTATGTTCGTTTAAAACTGAGCAAATATAGGGTAAACCATCTAATTTGGCCAACATAAATATTTTTATGTCTAAATAAATTATTTTTGATAGTCAGAAATCATTTGCTTACTTGGCCCTCTACTTTCCAAGATGAATTTGTAGGAGAAAAATTTGATTGAACTTAGGAAGTAGGCCATTTTAAAATCATCCAAAATAATTAACTTGCGACTATGTTCTCCTTTAGGAACAAACCACTTATACCTGTATTTTTTTAACGCCCTTTCTCTCGATTTTAATAATTATAAAATTTTTTCGAACTTTTTAATTCCAAATTACCAAAATAATAATTACTCGTTCATACATATTATAATATAAAATATTCATTACGATGCGACAAGGAAATGCTCAAATTGTCAAGTGAATAAGCCAATAAAAAAAAATACCAAAAAAAAAAAAAATAATCGAAGATCTCAATAATATTTTTACAAATATATTCAAATTACCATAATTATTGTGTATTCTGTCACATGATACATTATGTATATATGAATAGTTGTTTTTTTTATGTAAAAAAAAAAATATTCAATGGATTTCCTTTTTATATATGTATACGGATTTTATTTTAAATGACCATTATTTTGATTGGTAATAAATTAAAGTCCACTATTTGGTTTGTTTTTTTTTTTTTTTTTAAATTTTTATGACACAAATCCAATTAAAATTGTTCGGCGATATTTAATAAATTAATAAAGTTTTTTTTCTCTCGGATTACATTAATTATTTACGCATGGAAAAAGTTGTGTTTTTCCGCACTTCCATCAGCTACAATAAATTTATATCAAATTGGATGTCTGCATGTTATGTGCATCCTAAAAATATATTCCACCATAATATTTTTATAAATTAATTAGCATAAATAAATAAATAAAAATATTTTTCTTTTTTTTAATTTAAATATTAATTTTTTTGGTTTGGTTCTCTAGTAAGTATATATATATATATATATAATATATACATATATATATATATATATATATATATATATATAATATATACATATATGGCAAAAATATTAATAAATTATTTAGCTAAACAACATTAGGTTTTATAATTAATTTGATTTAATTATATAAATATTTATGTTGGTATTTTATGTTTTGTAATTTTTTCTGCGGTTTTACACAAAACGGTTCTCCTACATAAGTATACATATAGTAGATACATATGTATATACCATATACATAATGTATGTTTGTGTTTTTAAAATAAGCGCGCACTTTCCAATTTTTCCGTTTTGTTATGGTATATAGATGGTTTGCGGCATATTGGGTTTAGAAATCAAAACCACCCTCAATTATCATAATAAATTTGATTACGCATAACCATTATTTTAATTGTTTAAATTTTATGTACATATATGTACATGAAATTCATAAATGTAGATAAAAAAATGAAAATTAATTTAGTGAAAATATGTTATCTATTTTTATGGGTATAAATATTAATTAAATTTTTGAATATTTCACCATTGTCTGTTTGGCCGTAAGTACCTCAAAATTTAATTAAAATATTTTTTATATGATTGAAAATTTATTTCATCTTGAATTTCTTTGGTTTGAGCAGCGAGCTTTTGTACAGGTGCGGCTAACCTATCAAAATTTGACTTGACTACTGCTACTTGTTCCTTTACTAGTTTAAAAACACTATCTATAAAGTCACATAGAGATCGCTTATTTCTGCTTGAGTAATGGTGAATAGCTTGTTCAGCTTTTGTCACATATTCGAGTTTAGCTGTTAGTTCCTCTAACATAGTGTCACAAGTCTGATTACTATCGCTATCTTTTAACCAGGCACATAGGGTCTTTGCTTGTAGTCTGGTTTTTTCTAAATTTCTAACCGCGTCTGTAAAATGTGGCGGTTTAAATGAAATGATTATTGTATAGCTGTTACTATACAAGGATACTTCATAAACCAAAAATATCCCGATATTCTTTAATTCTCTAATTGCTATATTTGATTCATTTTTGACCACCTTTACAAGGTTGGTTAGTAGGGTCAATACTATTAGGATATTTTTTACCGACGGCATTTTGCTTCATAGTCTAGTAATCTCTGTAAGAGAAAGAAAAATGTTGCCATTTTTAGGGCGAAACTAAAACTAATTTAATAAATTTGTTTATAATCTTTATTTTTTTTTTACGATTGTTGACGATTGTACAACTTCCTTTTTGCTTTTCCCTCTAACCTCTATAAGACAGTATCTTGACCACTCAGTATCGCCCTAGCTAGATCGGGTCTTGCTTGGTTTTTCATTTCGTTTTTAATCCACACAAAATCTCCATTCCTTATATCGAAGGTTGCCGTATTTTTGTCATAACTCTCTTTCGCCTTTTCTCTCTTTTTAAGGATATTCAGGAGAGCTATGTGATGAGCTTGTCGCAAACGAGCTTTTAGTTCGCTGACATAGTCATCATAATTATAGACCGCTTGAGGTTCCTTCATGACGCCCGTTGGTACTAATGCTCGTCGACCAAACACCAATTCGTCGTCTCAGGACTAGAGTACGCTAAGCGACAAAATCACTAATTTGAGAAAAATGAAAATTTAAGTTTGCGAGGTCGCTAAAACTGTATTGAAAATGGTGGATAGCGGAAAACACAGAACTAGTTTCCTCAGGAACGGGGATTCTGATTAAAAGGTAAATACACGCAGATGAAGGATAATTGTTTGAAACCTAAGAAACCATAAAAATCCGGAAAATGCCAATTTTTTGGACTATTCGAATTTCGGTAAACGAAACATTTCAGGCCCTGTTGTCCTAACAACACACTATTGATCATTCTCTGGAATGTGCTTGGGGAATTTTCTATTCCGAAGGGCATCCTGAGAAACTCAAAGTGGCCATAGTCCGTACTAAATGCTGTTTTGTGCCTATCACAGGGATCCATCTCTATTTGAAGATACCCGCTGGCCATGTCTAGGGTAGAAAAATATTGTGAATGACCCAGTTGGTCAAAAATGTCGTTGATTATTGGGATTGGGAATAAATCTCCTATAGTGGCTTCATTGACTCTACGGAAGTCTACCACCACTCTCCATTTTATTTTACTATTTTTGTCTGGTTTTTTGGGTACCACTAGTAAAGGACTATTAAAGGGACTGGTGCTGTGCATATATCGCAACGGTAACATCTAGTGTGTAATAGAATAAGTTGAATTAATAGCTCAATGTTTAACTGTACTAAAATGGAATTTTCCATGATAAAATTGTTCTAAATGTGTCTACGCTATTCTAACTGGAAAAGTCATGAGCTTTCTAAAAGTTTGGTTTGTGTATATAAAAAGGCAAACGAAGTCGAATTGGATTAGTAGTATTTGGTAAGCGATAGTGTAAAAATTAAAAAGGAATTAAAAGTGATTTAAAAAGTGTTTTGGTGGAAATAAAAATTATAAGTGTATAGTAAAATTTGAGAATAATTTATATAAAGTGATTTTGAAAATTTTTAAAATTATCTGTGTTAATACGAACCTTAATTGAAAAGGCAAAAACGTAACAATATCAAGTTTCTCGCATGCAACTATGATCGCAATCAAAAATTCTCACTGCAAAAAATATCTCGTACAAATATTTCGCCACAAATTTATTCGCTCTACGTTGTGATCAATAATTTGACTTGGAATTAGAATACAACAGGAACAATTGTATAAATTCTGGAAAAGCGGTGGTTTGGGGTGGCAGTCCCCATCCTCTAAGGTATACAGCGAATTAGAAATTTATTAATAAAATTGTTATATTTACAAAAGTTGATTTTTCTAACATTTGTGGTACTATCAGAAGAAGCGATTAGGGCGAAAAAAAATCTCTTTGACATATGTCTGGAACGTTTAACAAAGCAATTATTATTAATTAATACACAATCCTTACTTCAAAAATTATCAAAAATTGTACATCTTAAATATGCAATATTTTTGGTTTGCGATACATATGTACGCAACATTTTTTTTTTTTTTGCTATACATTTCCTTATGAATTAATGTTTTTTAGAAGAAAACGGTTTCGAGATTTCTATCAAGCTTTTATTTAGTCTGCTATATTTATACTGCGATGCTCTTGTAGCAATATTTTATTTTCGAAAATAAGGTAGGGAGCCTTTCCTATAAAGATTTGGAATAAAATTTCTTTCTTCTTGATTGAGATGATCAATCTTTAAAGATTATTGAATAATTTCCAAGTAATTTTGAACAATATTTGATCAAGAATCAAGATGAATAACTTAGAACTCGTCTAATTTATTTAAAGGTGTAGTTTTACATTTTCAATTTCCAAACACTAATTAGAACACTGAAATCAGATGTTAGTTTAAGTTGAATTGGGAAACCGATTAAGAAATTTCAAATTAGAGAAATCTATTTTCTATTTATATTTAGACAGAAAATCGTTTCCTATAATACACGCACATGAGGAAGGAAACATACTTGGGATTATCTGAAAGGAATTATTGAATATGTTAAAATTATTATGAAAATGATATAAATTAGAATCACTTGCAAATTAGAGTTAATTTTTTCATGTTTTAGTTTAACAATATTTACGTCTGATCGAACACTCCATTTTAAATCTTGCATCCAAACTGGAATGTTTGTTGGTTCTGCAACGGATACAAAAGCATTTCCCGACGAAGAGGACTGACCTTGTTTGGTTGTTTCGTATTTATATTCTGCTTATAAAAGTTACCTGATTGTTGCTTCATGCAGATACTAATATAGTGAAGCAATTAACTTTGAACTACTGTGATCTTCGGCTTTGGATATCTTATCATTTTTTGAAGAAATGTGTTATGGTTTGGTAATGTTCTGCTGGAATCATTAAGTTTGGCTTAATCTGGATATCGGTTAAAACACCTATAAGCATAATGGTCAATTTGCTTTTATTTCTGGCATTTGACTTTGGTATGCATTTCAGAAATGTTCAGTATACTACGAGTTTTTCGAAAAAGCCCTTATTTACAAGCTTTATTTAAAGCCTCTTCGAGTTTTGAAAATTGACAATCTTCAATAATGTGCTTGAACGGATCAATGAGATATTCTTGGAAAGTTTTGTGAGCTGTTGTGGAAGGTTTCACTACCTTCACTGTCTGTTTACAAACTTTTAATATAAATAATAATAATAATAATGCTTTATTCAATGTATAAGTCGTAGCTTTTGTACATCACACATATTTACAATAGTAGTGAATAATTAAAAATTAACAATAATAATATTGAAATATATTAATATACCAATAATTAGCAAATATACATCAATGGAGATATATACATAATTGATTACAATATGTACAAGAAATTTGATTTAAGTTACTAATTTAAACATAACCGTTGTAAATTTATTAATGGAGCTTACACTTTTTAATTTTGTAGGCAAACTATCCGAATTGATAATCGATAATTAGTTCTTCTAACACGAAAATTAACGTTCCTTATGCTCAATGAGATAGAACAATGTAATTTATTATGCAAGAATAATGGTACACCCGATTTAATTATTCGGAAAATAAAGACAGCAGTTCTATAACAGCAAAACTCAAACAAGTCACCATCAAGCATTGAATCTTTAAATTCAGAAACATGATCAAATTTTCTAAGGTCATGAACATATCTCACATAATTATTAAACGTAACAGCAAGTAACCGCTTTGAGGAACTCAAACAAATGCGAATATATCATTGTTCAAATACAATAAAGGTTCAATATTATGCGAATTATTTCTGGTGAGCAATAAAGCTTTACTTTTAGTTAGATTAATTGAAAGTGAATTATTTTTGGCCCATGACGAAATATTCCTAAGATCTGCATTAAGTTGCATAACAATTTCATCAAATTTTAACAAGTCACCACCAACATGAAGTTGCAAATCAACAGCGTAAAGATGAAATCGACAATTTAAAATATGCAAAATTAAACCATTTATATAAATGGAAAAACGTAAAGGGCATAAAATTAATCCTTGAGGCACCCCAGCAATTACATTAATTATGCTGGAAAGATCATCACCAAGCTTTACGAATTATTTACGATTACTAAAAAAAGAATGAAGCAATAAAATAGCAGAATCGGAAAACTTATAATATAACGTTAACTTTTGAAGCAAAAGGATATGATTAACACAACCAAACACTTTAGAAAAGTCTAATACAACTAAAATTGCAAATGAATTTTCTTTGCCTAATGTAGTGCAGATAGATCATTAACAATAGGCACAAGCGCAGTAGTAGTACTATAGCCAGATTTGTATCCAGATTGGAATTTGCATTAAAGCTGTTGTGGTGCTCAAGAATTTGAAATTGTATTATTTTTTCCATGACCTTGGATAGGGCGGGCAAAATACTAGTCGAGCGAATATTACAAATATTAGAAATTACATCCTTTTTGACTAGGGGAATAATTGTTGATGATAAATGTAATTTGGGATAGAAATAAATCAAGCAATAATTTTAGCACTTTGAAATTCACCATGTTATATGCCATCGAATCAGACTTAACTATTCTAATTGCATTCAATACCATAAGTTCATCGACGCAATCAAAAACAAAACCATAACTACCAGCACTAATAAAATTAAAATTGCGTAAAGGCAAAACACCTATAGATTCATTATGTTTACTGATCCCTGCCAAAATTTCAACAGAAAAATATAGTTTTTTTCAAATTTCCCCACGTTGTTTTTGGTTTGTACAACATATGTATTTTTAGGTTGATTGATGCATTTGGTGGTTTTATTTGTAAAATATTTAAATAATTCCAAATCTTGTAATTTCATTAAAATATCTAACCAGACTACGGACATTTAAATGGTCAAATTATATAGAACAATTTACATTTACCTCCAAATTATCACCTGGGACAAATTTACTACAACATAAGTTATAATTTAACGTGTTGAACGTGTTGGCTGCAGTGAATCTGTATCCCAGTCGGCCAAGTATTTGGATCAAGAGCCTTTACCCGTAAATAAACTTTTATGCCCAATTAGTAGCAAACAAACTCCAACGAATCAATGTTCCATTATATTTGGGAATAAATTTAAATACTTTGCAGCTCTCTCCCCCATCTCCAAGCCAGTTTTTAGCCATAATTGATATATCATTTTCATTAGTTTGCGAATCAAATTTGGAAAAGTGTAACCATACTGTCGGTTCAATGAACTTTACCGCAAAATTTTTGGCAAACTGTCTGCTTCAACAAATCTGTCCAGATGTTGAGTATTTTTATTTTCAACGGCTGGCACAGGAACACTGGAACTCATTGTGGATGATATTACCTCAGCAAAGGTTTTCGTAAAGGATAAATGATTTTGGATGGACGAATGATTTTGTGTGCCCGCAGGTATAGTAGATGGCACAAGTTGCACTAGTTTATTAATAGTAACCTGTACTTTCTCCTCGATTTTTTTCATTGGGGTTCCTATTTTTTTTTTAAAGATCCCATTTTTTCACTTAAAATTTTTACATATTCACTGTAAATGTCTTTAGAACTGTCACAAAACCAAAAAATACTGTCCGAGCCACAAATTACATCGAAAACGTTTTTCCTCAATCCAACACATTTATAGTGGGCAACATTTTGCATAATCCACTGCACAATAACACATTCTCAGACACACCTGGAACAGCACACGTTATACTAATGTTCAATGCCATAGATTATATAAATAAACCACGCAATAACACAATAATAAGAGAACAATGAACAGTGAGCATAGACACTTCGTTTTATTCTGACAATAACCTTTCGACTTGAATAGCATACAACATTACGGTCTCGTCCCTATTTTGCCTTACGTTTATAAGTTCGATTTGAAATTTTTCTATGCATTTTAAATATTGAAATTTATTTTTCAGCTCACTTCTCAGTTCTTTCCAAACTCAAGAAACTTGTCATATTCCGTGTGGAGCTATTCCGTGAACTCACTATTAATCATATCACAGCACAACTAAAATTAAGGGAGATGTTTTGAACTACCATCATAATCTAGAATTATTTTTAGTGCAATATCCAGATTTAAGAGAACATTGTTAATTTAATTAAATATTTATCTACTTTGGGTTAATTTGCAGATGTAATGTTGTTAGAGATATCTAATTGATCGCCTTTTAATTTTCTTTATTCTTTAGATTCGCAAAGTTATATAATTTGTTTGATCGACCAGCTCTTTGAGTGACATTAAGTTTATTGAATTTGAGAAACAAAATTTGCATTAGATAGGAACATGTTCATGAACAGTAAGATACAAATATTTTGAGTTTAAAAATTCACAAAATGCAATAAAAACTGCAACGACGTTTCATGCTGGTTATTTGTATAAAATAACAAGCTAAATTAATTTTTGTTTATTTATTTGTGCAACAAAATTCAACTACAACTATTTACTTATACTAAAAATCTGTTTGCATTGTAAATAATGCTTTATGTGCACAACAAGCAATGTAAACATTTCCCAGACATTTAATTCCAGCCATAACAAGTTAAACAATTTTATTATACCTTTTGGAAATGAATCACGCACCAAACTATTTATTTGCAAATATGAAAAAGTCTATTTGTACCCATACTTGTTTTCTTATAGAAAACCCAAAAGCTTTTGGTTTTTAATAACAAATAACAAAAAAATGGAATAAGTCGTAGTCTCTGTTTTAGTTTGAAAAATTTTAATCCCAAGAATTAAAAAATATTAAGAATCAACTTATTTATAAATAAATTTATATAATTTTTAATTATTATTAACAGATGAGACCACACCGAAGTATTATAATTTGTTTAAGTTATATTTATAAAATAAAACAAAACAAAAAAAAAAGTCATAGTTTTACTTGTATTTTAAACTTTTTTCAAAAAGATACTCGTATGAAGAAAAAGTTGAGTTGAAATTAATTTATTTTCATAGAGGGAAGAACAAAACTTTTAAAGAAAAAATAAATAACAAAACGAAGCTTTAGACGAAAACATCTGAGATTTTCTGGATTAAAAGTTGTTTTAATGTTGGTTTAAACAAATAAAGCTTTTTTTTTTGTATATCCGAACATATTATAATTCATTTAAACTGTTTGAGCTTTTAGTTCTTGCACACTATCGTACAACAAATGTAACAGAAATAAAATGAGTTTTTTTTATCTTTAGATGAACATTTCTGTTTATGTTTGTACCGTTGTACCGTTGTAAAGGTATTAGAGTGAATTAAATTAGAAATACACAGAAAGTGTTACTCGTATATTTGTAGTTTTAGGTTTTTGGTGGAAAAACTATGACAGCCGCAGTTAAACGGTATTAAAATTCGTTGTACTTTCAAGAAGCATTAAAATGATTTTCTGATTTTGAATACAGTCTTAAACAAATATGGGGGATTTACACTTATTAAAACTCATTAATCAGAATAATCTTGATCACAATGATTGTGGTTTTTTTTATATAAAATACAAAAATAGGCTTATCAGTCCAACATATACACAAAGAAAACTACTTTAGTAAAGTTTTCATGCCTTTATTTCGCCCAACGTTTCGACAAACATTTTTTTGTCATCATTAGGGGCTATAATGCAGAAAAAATAACATTAACAAACAAATTTATAATATTTATACAGAATCGAGATGTTTTTACAAAAAGCAAAAAACCACTTACAAGTTTTTTTTTTTTTTTTTTTTTTATTAGGCTTGGCTCCTACATAAAAAAGAGCCATATCGCCAAAAATCATATTTATAATTCTCTGTTTACATATTTTAATTCAATTTACATTTTTAATAATATTTTCCTCACTCTTAAAAAGAACCGGATTATCCCCTCACATATTCTATCGGCTAGTAAATATTTATTTCGTATTAAATTGTTATTCCACTCATCCTAATAAATTCATACATTTCCTTGCAAGCCAAAAAGTCACCCTCATTCATTAATTCACTTAGATTTCTTGCATTCCGAAGGATGTTTAACTTTGATCTATATTGGCTATATCTGGGACAAGCCAATATGAGATGTTCAACATCCTCCACACTTCCACACAACTCACAATCTTTGTCCTCACTCAAATGACGTTTCCACAAGCATTCCTTCCAGTTTCCATGGTTCAGCCTGATTCTCTCAACCGTTCGCAACATTCGCGTATCTCCTTTGAGCTCCTTAAAGAACGGAATTCTCAAAGGAGTACCACGGAGCACTCTGTACTTCATTCCTTTCGTTAGACTTTTCTCGTTAAATTCACTCTCCCATTTTCTCCACAGATTCATCTGAAACATTCGAAGTACATCTCTTGCATCCTAACTTCCGTACTCCTGAACCGTGTCATTCAATGTACCCTTTTTAGCTAACATATCGGCTCTTTCATTCCCTTCGATCTGTCTATGTGATGGGATCCATTGTATGGTCACATCACGTTGACAGTCTCGAACACATTCAAAAATTAAATCAACATACACATTGCCTTTCCTTCCACCTCCACATTTTAGCAAACATAAACCACTCTGGGAATCGGAAAATATTACTATTTTCCTTTGCCCTTCATTCACAGCCAGCTTAATTCCTTCAAACATTCCAATCAGTTCAGCGTTCATTATACAGATGCTTTTGTCCACTTTAAAATACTTTTCTACATTCTTACCAGGCATAAATACACCAACACCCACTCCATTCTCATTCACACTAGCATCTGTATAAACTATATCATCTTGCACATACCGCTGACTGATTTTCCCAAACATAATTTTAGCGATAACTTCATTCATTCCCTTATTAAATTCCTTCATATTCAAACATACAGTAAGATTATTAGGAACGGGTTGCGGACCAGCATTGCCTATACTCAGAAACATGTTCAAGTTTTCAAGTGCAATACTAGTTCTATATGTCGGTTTGTACACCGCCCTATTTTGTAATCTTACTATCATCTTGTTCCAAAACTCATTTTTCTTAGTTATCATTCGCACTGTCTCTCTCATTGTGATCCACTCTCTCTTGTAATCAAGAGGTGAATCACCCATTTCAGACCACAGAGTGTGTATTGGGGTTGAGTTAATCGCCCCCAATACCACTCTTGCACATGCATTTTCTACTTTCATTAATTAGCTAAAAGCCCCTTTCGAACCATTCCCATACACACTAATACCATATCCAATTTTGGAGGATATAATGGCCTTCCTTAACATGTCAGTCACACTCGGATGAGCGCCCCATTTAGGTTTGCTCACCCGTTTAACCACATTTAAACGTTCCTTGCAGTTATCTGCCAAAATTTTCATGTGCTTCCCAAAATTCATACGTCTATCAATCCAAATACCCAAATACCTGTACGCATTTACTTGTTCAATACTTTGACTATCAACACTTATATTAACATTTGCAACGTTTGTTCTGAAACTCATATAAGCACACTTATTAGGATTCACTCTCAGATTCAACATTTTAAGTTTTTGAATTAAATCATCTACCCCCTTTTGCGCTCTTTGAGCCGCCACATCAATAGTTCTCCCTTTTCCAATTACTACAAAATCGTCTGCAAATTGCAGAACGATTTGATTGTCCTCTCGCTGGTATATAGGTTGAACAGAGCTGGAGATATTCTACTTCCTTGCGGAAGTCCAACATTTGCAACTCCCTCCAACCTAAAACCACTTCCATTCAGAACCAATTTTCTCTCAGTCATAAAATCTCTTATCCACATACATACTTTCCGTGAAAATCCAAAATTCGATAGAATTTGTTGTAATTTCCACGGAACCACATAATCATAAGCTCTTTCGATGTCAAAAAATACCGCAACAGCTTTCAAATTATCCTTTCTTACTTCTCAGACAAACTTTTCCACACACTCAATTGCAGAGTGGTTCTTTCGAAATCCAAATGTTGTCGATGGCAACAAATTATTTTCATTCACAAAATCTTCCATGCGCTCTTTCATCATTCCATTTAAGATTTTTATAAAAACATTCAACATACATATGCCTCGATAATTTGTTGCCACATTTGGATCTCTATCCCGTTTAGGGATAGGAACCACCCTGCTCTCTTTCCATTTGTCCGGTATTTTTGAACCCATCCACACTTTGTTGAGTATCTCAAGCAAATTATGTTTTGCTGAGTCACTCAACAACCGAATCATCTTATAACTTACTCGGTTCGTCCCTGGAGTGGTAGATTTTGATCTATCTAACACTCTCAGGAACTCTCCCCATTCATACTTACAATCCATTCTTTCATTTCTACTCATTCTATCAACTTCATTTATTATATTCAAATCACTGCTTACATTCAATATCATTCTTATAAATTCTTCACCTTTTTCTCTGTTCTCACATACCACATTGCTCACATTAAAATATTAACCATTCACCCTATTAAACAAACTCCATACATCCTTAGTTGTGGTTCTATGTGTCATTTGGGACACATATTGCCGCCAACTTTTCCTTTTTGCTCTGCGAATAGCCTTTTTCAATTTTCCATTCATTTTACCATACATAATCTTATTCTCACTACTCTTATTCCTATTAAATTCACGCAAGGCTATTCGCTTTCTTTCATACCAGAATTGAACTTTATTATTCCACCAACCATTCACATTAATCTCTGTAATGTCCACAATTTTTATACACAATTTATTTACCCGTTCAATTTCACTATCCATCCGGCTTTGATTTATTTCATTTTCTCCGAGAATCTCATTCATCTCATTCACCCATTTCCTGTTATTGATTAATTCACGTTTTTTCCTAAACACTCGATTATCATTCATGATCATTTTGATCATGAAATGATCACCACCCAAATTCTCTTCTTCAACATTCCAAGTGACCCGGCAGGCCAGTTCAATAGTTGTCATAGACAAATCTATTGCGCTGGCCGTGCCTCCCACATTCGCCATTCTAGTTGGCCTTCCATCATTCAAGAGCACCATATCGGAGTCTTGAATCAGGTCGGCCAACTGTTTTCCTCTTACGCAATTGTCTAAACAACCCCACATTCTCGCATGCGCATTCATATCTCCACATACAATCAGGTCACTTTTATCTCTCACCCACTCAAACAATTTTTTAAAATCACTCAAGGCTTTTTTCCTGTCATCTTCATCACGCACATGGGTTACATACACGCTCACTAGTAACAGATTTCTTTCCAAATTCGTTGTTGAGGCGGCTATTGCTTCAATCACCTCAAAAGCGGGTAACTGTGACTCTTGAAGCGTAAGATTTCTGTCGTACATTATTGCCACTCCACCGTAACCATCGCTTCTTGGTTTGGAAAGAAATCTGTACCCTTTCACATACAACGTCTTATTCATTCTCTCCCATGTTTCACTTATAAGCATCACATTCATTTTATTCTTGGCCAGATAGTTTTCCAACATACATTTTTTCGCGTAAAAACTTTGTATGTTTATCTGGCCAACAATAATTCTTTCCACTTACAAGTTTATAATAACCCAGAAATTAAAACAAATTAAAATTGGAAAATATTGGAAAGAGCAAATTAAATAACTATTATACAGTAAACCAAGTGCTTTCCTTTTTTTTTTTGTAAATTTGTTAAAGCTTTCAAAAATAGACGCCCTGAAGTTCGAAGACTTTACAAACAGTAGTGAAGAAGTAAACAATTTTTTATTTATTTGTTGGTTTTCATCATAAGTTATGATAAACGTCTACGTGGACGCGCGTGGAATAGTAGAAAAGACCATTTCATGGTGTTTGTGGTTGTATGTACTATCGCGTTTTATCTTTCTATTTATAACAGCTTCATCCACTATTGCACAAAAAATTGGGGAAATATGATCAACGTCACGCACGCATTTTGTTGTAAGTGTTTTGAATATAGATATGCAATGCTTCGGATGTCAATAGTTAACCGTACTGATTTTGTGTACCCAGTATTCTGGTATTTTAAAAGTCCGGGTAATGGCCAAGTTGGTGGTAATGTTGGACGACAGTGGTCTTATTTTCCGATAGCAAGACATGTTTTTTGAAATCATTTTTATGCTTATTAATTCTCTTCCTCTCTTTCTCTTTCAACTAAACTTTTGACTATACTTTTAGTTTGACTTATAACTTGTATTATATTTAGGATTTTTCAACTTATAACTTTTATTTTAAAAACACTTCTAAACTTCCTCGTTAAGAATATACATATTTTCAATTTATTAAAGGAGGGCTTTTGTACACTACATTATTTGATTTTTTTAAATTGTGCTATAGTAGAAGCACATACAAATCCATTTACATAATTAATTTAATATCTTTCCAGTTCGCAAATGCTTTAGATTTCCTTGAAACTCTATAGACATAATTTCAAACGATGTACATACTAAAATGTTTCTTACCTATACATGTTAAAAGGATATATTTTGATTATTACAATTAAATAAAATATACATGTAATTTAATCATAAAAAAAAGGTATCAGCAAATTAAATATTTATCCTTCTTGGAATTCATTGAACACACATTTCTTCAAATTCAGCGTATATATATTATCATACCCCAAATTATATACTATATTAACTTTGTTTCAATCAATACAAAACACTAACAACATAATTTTTTAATTATTTTGTTAAAAACTGGAATTGTAAATTTCCTGCCATTTTGGGGGATACGATTCATCTTTACGCCATAATTTGGTGCTAAATTAAGGATATTTTAGTTGTAGAACATTTAACAAAGCTTTATGAGCTTTTAAGTTTACAGAAAGTTCAACAATACATCGATTAAGTTATCTATAGCAACACTTTCAGTAATTAATTCGGTTCCATACTCTAGCATTTTTAATAAATCGCCATTTTTCATCAAATTTTCCATGACACCAGTGTTATATTTTGTTGTTGTCAAAATATAAAAATCTACTGAAATTGTAAATTTCCTACGATTTTGGAGAATACAATTCATTTTTACGTCATAATTTGGTGGTAAATTAAGTATATTTAATTGTAGATTATTTTATTATTTTTAGTTGTACATTTAACAAAGCTGTATGAGATTTTAAGTTTACAGGAAGTTCAACAAAACAGCGATTAAGTTATCTATAGAACACTTTTAGTAATTAATTCGGTTTCATTGTGGGTTTTAATGTTGGTTTAAACAAATAAAACTTTTTTTTTATATCCGAAAATATTCTATCCAAACATATTATTCATTTAAACTGTTTGAGCTTTTAGTTCCTGCACACTATCGTAAAACAAATGTAAAGAGTTTTTTTTATCTTTAGATGAACATTTCTTTTTATGTTTCTACTAAAAATGTATTAGAGTGAATTAAATTAGAAATACACAGAAGGTGTTAATCTTATATTTGTAGTTTTACGTTTTTGGTGGAAAAACTATGACAGCCGCAGTTAATCGGTATTAAGATTCGTTGTACTTTCAAGAAGCATTAAAATGATTTTGTTATTTTCAATACAGTATTATACAAATATGGGGATTTACACTAATTAAATCTCATTAATCAGAATAATTTGTTAAATTTCTTACAAACATTAACTAAACTTATATTAAAACAATTCTTTTATATCGTAACTTGTAAATCTCCTCTCCCCTCCATTTTAATTTTGCGTAATTATAATGTCGTGTTGCGGTATTATAATGTAATAATGTCCGGCTTCAAATTTTCTATAAAAACTGTAACGCCACTCTGTTGTACTTGTGTTTGGCGGTATCACCAAAAGTTAATCCGACGTGATACCGACCATTTGAACTCCAAATTGCACCAGAATGACGTTAAAGAATCTCCGATCAGAGGCTTTGAATCGCGGCATTGATAGCTGGCTAAGGCTCAGGGTATGGGGGTGGGATTTATTCAAAGCTTGATCGGAGATGGAGTAACCGCGAACAAACAAAAGATTAAAAACAAAGAAAATAAAAGAACTGGGATAAACTACCCATATGGCATCTGCTTTACACCCTCCGTGGATCTGTTAAACTCCGAACAACATCACTGTATCAGCCCCTCCCAAGATAATGGTTTCTAACCCTTCATCATCTCGACTTTAAAAATTCCAACGAAGAAAACTAAATTCACCGAAGAACGAGAAAAGTACAAATAATAATAATAATAATAATAATGGTGGAGGAAATGAACGACGATTAGAGGCTGAAACAAAATTGGTTAATATAAAAAAATATAAATTAGTAATAAAAAAAACTTAAATGATGTAATTTTTTTGGTGTACAACCAAATAAAAGTGCAAAAAAAAAAAAAAAAAAAAAAAAAAAAAAAATGTCCCACAAAAAAAACATTATAAGAATATATGAAAAAAATTTCTTTTGGTTTTTTTAAACTAATTACAATAAGAAAAGAAAATTTAGCATTAAAATTAATCCAAGAACAAAAAAAAATACTTCCGAAAAGTAAATATAGTAACACAAAGAAAAATTAAGTTAAAGCTTCCATCTGAAGCAAAAAAAAACAACTCAAATTAAAGGAAATTAACTAATTAATGAATTGAACAAAAACAATAAATATGTATATACGTATGTAATAATAAAAATAATAATAACAAAAAAAACGAACGATTTTATTTTCCGTTGGTATATGTGAGTCATCTGGGTCCAACTGTATCATCAATGATCTCCACTCCCGGCAGCTTCTAACGGAACCATCATCAAGACCCGTTTAATATTACCAAAATAAATATTTGGATCAGCACAGTTGAAGGGTAAATATGTTATGTTTATAGGAAAATCTCAATTATGAGCACGGCGTGAAAACTTTTAGTTTCACACAGTTTCACATACGTATTCACTCGTTTGTAGATAAGACTGTGTAGTATCTGCTTAGAGGAGTCACTCGTACCATTAAGTCAATCTTCAAAGCTACAATATAATTTTTTATTTTTTTTTTTAACAGACTTCTGTAGCCAATAAAACACCTCGTTGATGTTCACCACACTACACAATATCAAGGGCAACCCAAGTTTCAAATAAAACAGGCCACGCCAAGTTTAACTGTTTATTTTCAATTTTTATTTTATAACTACTTATTTTTATTTTATTTTTATTACAAACTGGTATTGTCTTTAAATTTCTAGAATTTATTTTGTCAACACAATTGACAAGACAAAAATTATTATCTTAACAAAAAAAAAATTATAATTCACCAAAAAAAATTTTTTGTTTCTTTTTTTTTCAATTAAAACTTTTATTATTCTCGATGCACTATTATATTTTTCGCATCATACCAAAAAAAAAATCACCATATACTAAATCCAAATAGCTTTAGGTCAATCAAAATACTTTGACCCGCATATCGGAAAAAACAATAAATTTAAATCCAAAATTCTCGACTGTGCGAGCACAAGAGCTTATTACCGACTGAATTAAAAAAAATTATCTTTTTCCAATCTTGACCGATCGCTTACACAAAAAAAACATTTATCTTCCAATTTTTCCCCTCTCTCTTGTCGTTCACTTCCTCACCACCTCCAAGACTGGAATAAACACAACCACTCAAACCCATGAGCAGGGCAGTAACACCCATCTCTGCCGTTCCTTTGTTCAGCGCGGAAACGACTCAACAAAAGTCGTTACAAAACACAAAAAATTCTGGAGAGTGTAGGGGGTAAATAGTAACCCTGCTGTTTGAGACTCTATCTCACTAACCTGCCACTGAGATAGCGTTGATTCATCAAATCATTTTAGGCTGGTGTGAACTGTGGTAATCGTCAACTCGTATCCTTCCATATAATACCTACATTTTATAATGAACAATATCGCTGCCAGACACTCCAACTCAGTCACCGAATAAATATTTAGTACTTTGTTAAGCTTTTGTGACATGATCGCAATTGGTTACTTTATTTGTCCATTCGAAATTTCCTTTTTAAGACAATAAGATATTAGTGCAGTTGTATTGGCACAGTTTAAAATAAGTATGTGATGCCAACCGCATATTCCTTATTTCATTCTTGTTTGTTTGACACTTGTTGGAGCTGGTAGATTTAATAATGTATCTATTTTTATGGATCGAGTCTGAATCCTTCTGTGGCAGTGAACTCCAGGCACTCGTACGAACTTCAATAACTCCCAAACTAACTGGAAAGTGAAGGGAACATATAACTTCGGTGAATTTTCACTTTTTTGACATATTTGAAGGAGTTTTTTTTTGATTTATTACTAGGAACTCATCGAAATTTTTGCCAAAAATGTATCCCTAAATTTAGTAGTGACTGAAGACTCAGAACAATATACAAATCTTAATAAATTTTGCTCCATTGCCAAATTTAACAGGAAGCCAAACATATCCCTCTATTTTACTTTTAGTACCATCCGCTGTTCTGATAAACGATCCTAATATGTGCAATTTTTTTTGTTTGCTTCAACCAAAATTGTAGATGCTTTTTACCCAACACGCTTATCGATGTTCTTTTGTCGAAAAGACCCTGAATAATTTATGACGCAATAGTGACTCCTTTTCTTTCAAAAAATAGAACAAATCGTATCTTTCATTTCAGAATAGTTTGAATTGGGATGATTTTGTTTAAAAAACGAGTAGCAGTCCTCTGTAGTGTTACCCAGGAAATTATGTACAACCATAGATCTTGTGGAAAACCATCATTTAGTGCATTTTGCTGCAACCGATACAGGAAATAATGAATATTGGTGATTTCGCTACCATCAAAGGAAAGTTTCCACCTGTGTCAAATTTTATATGAATCCATGATAAGTTCCTTTCTCTTCGGTAATCTTAGAAAGTTAATCGAGTCAGATATTACAAATGTATATTTATATTTTGGGAGACCCAAAAAAATAAAATGATTATACAATTCAAAAATTATGACTTAACTAGAATGTATAGAATATAAAATAAATAATGTTGTCGGTGGTGATCGTCCGCGCCAACTCGATGTGACGGAACAAAAAAAAAATTTGTCGCAAAACAAAACTGTTAAGCTATAAAGAAAATCAGGAGGAACCATTTCAGAACATAAGCATAAGATAAAATCAAAGCATCCCTGTGTCATCAACTAGTGTCTAATCTCAAACTGAGCCACTCTCCATTTACCAGCAACCTATCTGAAGTCCTTAAACGGAATTTCAGTGAATAAATACAATCGGTGCATAAAGTAGCTTCAACCATCATTAGGAACTGATAAGTTCATCACTTGTCATCGATTAAAACAGAAATTAAGGACACAGTTCTAAAAATTCTCTAAAATAAATGAATGCAAAAAGAAAATGCCAATTCAACCTGTAAATTATAAATGAGCATGTCTATAATGTAGCATGTGTATAAATGAGCATGATTTTAAAAGTAAAAAGAAAGGATTGCTAAAAATAAAAATTGCTGTGATGCTACCACGTGTCATTTTTTCACACTGGACTTCAGACTTCATTTTAGCCTGATTTTTCTTCTTGAGATTTAAGTTAACTTTTGACATAAATTTTGACGACTTTCGCTCGACTTTTGACTTAACTATTGTCTCGAATTTTGATTTGAATTTTTATTTGACTTCTAGCTTAACTTGTAACGTGAATTTTGATTTTTCTTTTGACTTGACAGTCGACTTGACCTTTGATATAACTTTTGACTTGAACCTTGACTGGTTTTTGCTTTTCTACTTTCAACTTGCACTTTTTTGCATTTCAGTTCATTTTTGATTTAGCTTTTGATCCGGATTAACTTTCGAATTAACTTTTTACTTGACTTTTCACTTGAATTTTTACTTGAGTTTAACTCGACGTTTTAGTTGACTTTTAAATTTAGTTTCGGCTTGACATTTGACTTGAATCTTCATTTGTTTTTTTTTTTCACTAAACAACTAAATTTTGTTTTCAGCAGTTACATGAATTTTGACTTGACTTATGACTCGACTTTTGGCTTAAATTTTCATTTGACTTTTGATTTAACTTGGCTATTTGATTGACTCTCGACTTGACTTTTGAACTTGAATCTTGGCTGGTTTTATTTCTTTTTACTTTTGACATAAATTATTTTTGACTCGACATGAATTTTGATTTGACTATCGACTAGATTTTAAATTTTACTTTTGGCTTAATATTGGCTTGAATTGTGGCTGGACTTTGGTTTAGTGGTTGGCTTGACCTTTAAATGATTTTTGGCTTTACTTTTGACTTCACGTAGGCTTGACTTTTGGCTAGACTTTGATTTGATGGTTTGGTTTGAACTATGGTTTGACTTTTAATTTCACTTTTTACTTCAGATCGTTTCACCTAACTTTGCTTTTTACCAGTCATATGAATTATAAGTGGACTTTTGATTTGAAGTTTTACTTGACTTTTGATATAATTTTTGACTTGTCTTTTGCTTTGACTTTCAACTTTACTTTTGAATAGATTAAAGTCTACTTTTGTTTAGGTTCAAGAAATTTAAAAGTCTTTTCACTTTAGTATTAATTTGAAAATTGATTCAACTTGTTTTTTTATTTAGCTTTCAACTTGCCTTTTGATTTGACTTGTAACTATACGACTTTTGGCTTTACTTTAGAGTTTACTTTTAACTTGATTTTGATTTGATTTTTGCTTCACTTATGAATTGACTTTTTACTAGACTTTTGACTTGAATTTTGAATCGACTTTTGGTCTGACTTTTGTAATTTTCATTTGATTTGAGAATTGACAAATGATTTAACTTTAATTCTGAAATAATTTTTGATTTTACTTTTGACTTGAATTTTGACGTCACTTTTGACTTGACTGTTAATTTAGCTTTAGTTTTGGCTTGATTTTGGTTACTTTTGACTAAAATTTTGTTTTAACCTGTCATTTAACTTTTGAGTTGATTTTTGATTTGACCCTTTACTTGTCTTTCAATTGAGTTTTGGATGGTGTTTCGATTTTATTTTTGAATAAAATGTTGATTAAGTTTCTTGTTAAATTTTTAATCGTCTTTTGGCTTTATTTCACTCTTGGCTTTATTTAATTTTTACTGAACCTTTGACTTGATTTTATCTTTAATTTTTAATTAGATATTGATCTTGGCTTTTGGCTTACTGTTCGACTAAACTTTTGACTATACTTTTAGATTGACTTATAACTTGAATTTTATTTAGGATTTTTCAACTTATAACTTTTATTTTAAAAATACTTATAAACTTCCTCGTTAAGAATATATTTTCAATTTGTTAAAGGAGGGCTTTTGTACACTACATTATTTGATTTTTTTTTTTAAATTGTGCTATGGTAGAAGCATATACAAATCCATTTACATAATTAATTTTATATCTTTCCAGTTCGCAAATGCTTTAGATTTCCATGAAATTCTATAGACATAATTTCAAACGATGTACATACTAAAATGTTTCTTTCCTATACATGTTAAAAGCAGATATTTTGATTAATACAATTCAATAATATATAAATGTAATAACATAATTTATTCATAAAAAAAAGGTATCAGCAAATTAAATATTTATCCTTCTTGGAATTCATTGAACACATATTTCTTCAAATTCAGCGTATATATATATTATCATACCCCAAATTATATATTATCTCTGTTTTAATCATTACGAAACACCAACAACATAATGTTTTAATTATTATGCTGCTGCTGATGCTGCTTCATAAATAAACAAAAGGCAACCAAAAAAGTTATACTGTTTCGTATATAATTAATTAAAAACAAATAAATTAATTAAGTCCAAAACAAATACACACATATAATTTTAATTCCAAATTAATTTTGTTTAATAATTTAATTTTTGTACTTGATTTTCATTAAAATCATAAAAAATGAAGCAACAACAAAAAAAAACTCCCTATAATAATAAAAATAATAATAACAATAATAGTAAAAACAAAATTTAGATTTTCGAGCATAGAAAAATCTTAAAAATCTAAAAGTAAATTTACTTTAATATAATAACCAAACGAAAATTTTACAACAGCTACAACAACACCAATTCCAGCCAAAATGTATACGAAAATGGTTACTAGAAAAAAGGATTGAAATTTATTCAATGACCCGTTTACATTTTTATTTTCTATTATGTTTCTGGTGATTTTATGTATTTTTTGCTTCGTTTTTTTATCTTCCTCAAACCCTCATATAAGCAAAAGCACGATCACAACTTTGCAATATACATAATCAGCAGTGCTCACGACGCAAGGGTTAAAGAAAACGTAGGAAAACACAAACAAATAAAAAAAAAATGTTTTCTCAAAATATTCGTTGCCTTAAAATTTTTATGTTGTGTTGTTGTGCTTCCTAATTTTTAATATTATAAAAAATTAAATTGTGGACCCAATAAAACCCTTTTTTTTTTTTTGTTTTGTTTTGTGTGAGTTTGTGTATCGCGAAAGGCACGGCACCCATACACAAATAACCAAGAGGCAACATACAAATTTTAACGAAATAACCTTTACAAACATAAATTTGTTTTGTACTGTCGTATAAATTAAATTTTAAGATGTGCATAAATATCATTGTTCGTAATAATAAAAATTGTTATAGACACATGGAAACCAGATGGGTGTACTAATATATATGGGACTACTATTCAATATTTATTGTTTTTGTTTGCATTTTTGTTTTTTGAATCTGACTCTAACCAAATTTTTATTGCCAGCCGATTTCCCAGGAATAATGAGCAAATATATTCGTTTCATGCAAACAGTAGTATGTATGTAATGAACTATAAATGAATTCGATTTTCAATTAAGGTTTATTGTTCAATTCGATTCGAATAGCATGAAGCTTTTGAAAATAAAAGCTTATTCAATAGTATTTTTTTTTTTAACAAAATTAAGGTTTATTCTGTATGTAAAAAATAAAACGTCCACATGGTTTAATAATGTTAATTTAATTTGCAAGAAATAAAAATTCTTATTTAAGGAATCCTTGAGCTTTCAGTATATTGTGTAAAATGTACGAACAAATACTTGGTCCACGATCGAAAAGCAAACAACTCAAACATAAAACGTAATTGAAAAGCACCTTTATCCATTGAAAAAAGTCTTTATATCTCAGTCTATTAAGATTCTTCGAAAAAATTGTTTTTTTGTGCAAAGAGAATTAGGTTTGCATGTTTCTAAGAAGGCTTACAGTAATCAAAAGTTCTCTAGAAATATAAAGGTATTTGATGAAGATTAAAATTTTGTATGTTATAGGAAACATTTTAATATTCTAAAACTTATAACTTATATATGTACAGCATAATTCCTCATGTGGAATATAGTAAAGGTTGATTCTTAAAGCTAAACTAACTTTTTGTAAAATTAATTTGAGAATTTAGTTTAAGAGCTTTGAGATTGTTCATTAATTAATATTTATGTGAATATTAAGGGAATGGGAATGTGTGAATATTTAGTCGAAAAAAGGCTCCTGACCAAAAAATGACAAAATGTACAACCTATAAGCAGCTGAACACGTACCGTAAAAAGTTCTGGTAAAGTGTATATGCCAATAACAAGATTTTTATTTTAACAAATTTCCCTATATCAAAAAAAGTATAGGTTTACGACAAAATCGAGCATTTGAAAGAAAGAAATTGGTCAAAAGTTTGCTTAAGAGGAAAAATTATTTTGTAGCAATTTTAGTAGAAACTGCGTAAAATTTATATGGTTGTTCCTTAGCTGTTGTTTCCGGAAACTGGTATAAGCCGGCATTAAGGCTATAGGCGACCTGGATTGATCTGCTAATTTAAATTGTCCCTCACATTAAGATGTTTTAAAATACAATTTGTCTACCCTCTTACTAATTTTTATTTTAGTAAACGTAATTTTAATAAGATCTAATAAATCCTCCGTAGCATAAAAATATGAAGGCAAAAATTCAATAACTTTATAAGCAGAGGATATTTCAGCATTTCCATTACAAATTATCCATAGTCAAAGTTTACCATTCTCATCTTTTCTTCACGTGTCACATTCTATTGTAATTACCAAAATTTTAGGCAACTTGAATTTTTCGTTTTATCTTCAAACATTTTTGCAAGATGCAATTATGCCAATTTACGACAATATCGAAAACCAAGAGTATTATCGACAAGCTACTACAACCTTAGAATTCTAGATAATCTTAATTTACAAAAAAAAATCGCAATTTTCAGAAAAATTTGGATAAACTCAAAATCACATCTTCAAAAATTAAGAAATTATTAAGAATCTCGAAAAATCCCAAAATACCATTCCATTATCGCATAAACTTCAAATGATCTAGAAAATATGATAATGACGATAAGTTGAAATAAGATTTAAATTTCGAAATCGAAATAAAACCAAAATTCTTCAATTTTGAAAATTTCTTCTCTGTAAGACATTTTAACTGATAGCTACGCCTAATAGTAATTAACCACCAAGAAAAACTCGAATAATATCGAAAATCTCGAATAATATCGCAGCAACAATATATCGAATAATAGTCATAAAAACCTCGCAAAATCCCATTAAAATGTAAATTTCGAACAAGAGTGAAATAATTTTATAGAATTTCAGAATAATCACGAGATTCTCAAGATAAAATCAAAAACTCTACTCGGCTAAGTAATCATTTCGAATAAAGTAGATACCAAGTTACTTATACAATTCAAACTTCTCGCCCAACTCAACGTTAATATCAACGTAACGGCCGACGTTGGAACAGTTTACAATCGCCGTCTTATTATAAAATGTCCCAAAACTCGACACAGTTTTCTGGTAGATACGGGAGCTGACGTGTCAGTTATCCCGCATTCATACTTTCGTGAACTGTCCACTGAATCTCAAGACATCTAAGTTCCTGCCAACGGTACACCTATCTAAACGTACGTATGGCATTAAACTTTCACAGATTGATTTAGGATTTCGCAGAGCATTCACTCATGCTTTCATAATTGGTGAGATTAAACGTCCAATTTTAGGAGCAGATTTCCTCATCAAGTATAGAATTTTAATTGATCTAAAGAATAAACGTTTTCTCGACACGAATACTTCACTTAAGGTCTCAGCTGTATAAATATTAGGTGATTTGTCAGCGCCGAAAATATTTGCGGTCTAATTCCCTCAACTGATGCGGAAACCCAACTATTATTGTCCAGTTAGCCATAATATTGTGCATCATATTGTTACTGAAAGACACTTTCCTTTTTCCCGACCAAGAAGGTTTTGTCCAGAAAATCATAAAATTACGAAAAATTTATTTTATCGCATGGTAAAATTAGGGCTTTGTCGTCCCTCATCTTCATCTGCTGCGGTTACATCTTGTTCCAAAGCAAGACAGTAACGACTGGCGACCTTGTCGAGATTACCGGCGACTCAACGCAATCACTGTGCCAGACCGGTATGTATCCCTTACCGCACATTCACAATTTCACCATGAATCTTCATGGTTGCACCATCTTTTCAAAAACTGATTTAATTAAAGCTTACCACCATATACCGGTTGCTAATGAAGACATACATAAAACCACAGTAACAGTATTATTTGGACATTTTGAGTTCATGCGTATGCCTTATGGTCTGACGAATGCAGCGCAGACCTTCCAGCGCTTTATGAACAAAGTCACTGATGATCTAGATTTTATTTTTGTGTATATCAACGATATATTGGTGACTAGTCGAAGCGAAAGCCAGCCTTTTGAACATCTTCGTATTCTTTTTCAGCGACTGAGCGAGTTCGATCTTAGGATAAAACCATCAAAATGCGAATTTCGTGCATCAAGATTGAGCTTTGCCAGTCACGAGATCACGAAAGATGGTATTAAGGCATCTGAAGATAGAATCGTAGCTATACGCGATTTCCCTCACCTAACATCTATTAAGCAGGTGCAACGATTTGTAGGTATAGTGAATTATTACCACAGATTCATCAGGCACCTAGCTGAAATGCTTTCTCCAATTCATAAACATCTCGTAAATTGTCGTAAAAACAAAAAAGCCCCATTTGTTTGGACTACGGAGTGCTCATCCTCTTTCGACATGATCAAAGCAGCACTAGTTAATGCAACCCTCCTAGTTCATCCAATAGAGAATGCTAACTTAGCAATAACTACGGACTATTCGGGTATTGCGATGGGTGCTGTTTTGGAACAGTATTTCCAAGGACGTTGGTATCCCTTATCATTTTTTCCCGTAAGCTCTCTCCAGCCGAACAAAGATACTCTGCATTCGATAGGGAGCTTTACGCAATTTATTGTGCAATCAAGCATTTCGAACACTTAGCTGAAAGTAGGCCTTTGACCATTTTCACGAACCATAAACCTTTGACGTATGTACTTAAGTCTGAGGCGTCGAAAGATTTCTTCCATGCTCGTCGATTATCCTACATTTCTCGCTTTACGACTGATACACAACACATAAAAGGAGCAAGTAATGTTGCGGCGAATACACATTCCCGCCCAGAAGATAACCAAATTTCCCCAACATACCATACAGCTCTTGAATTGGAAAAACTATCTAAACTGCAGGAATCCGATCCAAAACTCAAGACCATGATAGAAAATTCGAAAAATCGGTATGGTTCATATTACCAAATAAAACTTATACCATCACATCTTTCCGAAAAAAACATCTGGTGTGAGACTTCCTCAGGTAAAAATAGACCATACATTCCGAGTGAAATGCGCCGCACTGTCTTCGAGAAATTGCATGGCTTGTCTCATCCAGGTGTTACAGCGACACGAAAGTTGTTGGCAACGAAATACTTCTGCCCCAGTATTAACATCGATTCAGGAATTTGGTATAAAACGTGTATTCTGGCCGATTTGAGAATATCCACATAGATCTCGTTGGACCATTGCCCACATCAATCGGGTATTCGTATCCTAACGATAATCGATAGGTATAAACGATTGCCCGAAGCAATTCATTTGTCAGAAATGAAGACATCTACAGTAGTCGATGCCTTTAATGATCAATACGTCTCAAGGTATGGTGTACCTTTAGAGATAACGACCGACCAAGGCGGTCAATTTGAGAGTCATTTATTTCCGGAACTTAGCAAATTACTAGGATCGCACAAAATCCGGACGACTAGTTATCATCCGACTTGAAATGGTATGGTGGAATGATTCCACCGCACCTTGAAATCTTCCATATACGCTTTTCAAAACACCTTGAACTGGACTCATCAGCTTCCACTTATTCTCCTTGGCATTCGCACATCTATCAAACCTCACCTAAAATGCACTCCAGCGGAATTAGTGTACGGTCAAACACTAAAGGTCCCTGGAGAACTCCTTTTGCATTCGTCAACTACGCCATCGACAAATCCATCGTCAGATCAAGGATCTCACTAGTTATGATTTTGTATTCGTTCGTGTGGACAAGGTTAAAGTTGGCCTGACATGTCCATATGAGGGTCCTTACAAAGTAATAAAGCGGTTCCGCAAGTATTTTATTATAGAAGTGAACGGAGATAACACATCTATCTCCCTAGATCGACTGAAACCGGCATACTTAACTGACAAGGTACAGAGTCAATTCGATAAACTAAAACCCCGAGTACATTGTGCACAACTTTAAAATTAACGGTTTTATCAAAGATCAATTGCTTGCATCAGAATATTTGAAAACAATCCAAAAGAAAAATGAAGGGACCACTATTGTGGTGAAATGGATTATTTAATAATCCATGTTCCCACCATGAGGAGAAGCTGTTCTGCCGGTCAATGTTTATGTATTTATTGATCGGTACATAGCAGACAGCTGTTTTCTTATTAGCTAACATTACATACATAAATATTTTGTAATTAGTCATTTAAGTCTTTCTTTGTAAAAGTGCATTATATTTTGAGTGCACGACAAAATAAAAAAAAGAATTTAATTGCATACGATTTTCAAGCGGCACTGATTTAAAAAAAATGATTTCTTGTGAAAAATAAATTGTAACTAAATAAGTTGAAATAAAATTAAATACATATAAATATTAAAAACTAAAAACAATTAAATATATTATTACAATAAACTATCCCCGTTTTTTTGCCATTCTTATTTTTTGAACGTACTGAGACGAAACATAAACGGTTCCGACTTTAAAGTACTTTTAAATTGCTTTTCTTTAGTGAAATGTACACTGTCACCCTCATTCTAAGAATGCGCTATGACTTAGCACTATGATTGAATTTATTTGCAGGTATTTTCTAACTGCCACTACATATGCGGCCATATACTCTCAGCTGACCGCCACAATTAATGAAGTAAAATCAATGCCGGCTGTTTCACTGTTCTCGATAATGCCAATAAATTTCTCAATACATTTTAAAATACAACTCGCCTTTCTTCCTTTCCTCGATTTCTTCCCTATTCGTGCCAGGAATAGCATTCTGTTGTTGTATCGTTTTGATTTGTAATAAAAAATTTAAACATTCCCTCTAAAGGGTTTGGCATAACCGCTTGTTAGTCATACATCGCAACTAATAATTTTTATTTGCAAAAATCTTGTCTTCTTGTGTTAATTCGTTTCGTCGCTGATGTTCGTCGTTTTCTTCATTTTTAAACGATGTGCATAATTCACGTTGATCCGTTTTTGTCTAAAAGAAGCACACACTTCTTCCTCCGTTGATGAATTGACGAGTCGCCTGAGCACAAAAATAATCTAACTCTATTCGCGGGATGGACTCATTAGGTTTTGGGACACCATCTTTTAATTCTAGGCGATGGCGGGTTATTTAGGATGTTTGCCAGGTATAAAGCGCCTCATGTTCAATAAAACCCAAGTTATTTTTTTGACCGTAACTATTAAATTCTACATCGAAATAGAAAGCACTGTGAGTGCACTAGATGAGTGTCAATACTTCGTTTAATGAGAGCCTAGATTTCCTTGCGATGATTAAATTTCTTGTTACAAGCGAGATTGCATTTTTAAATTTGTTTGATTCGTATATTTTCTTGGGTTTCGAACCAAAATAAGTGGATTTATCGAACAAATCCTAAAAATGATTTCTTATTTGTTCAGATGGTTTCTGAGCAATGCACTACTATTTTAAGCAAATCTATAATTATCTCACTATTGCCGATGGTTGATGTGACATTTTCAGGAATGAAATATGATCAGAGAAACTCAATCATTTTATCAAAATCAAGTTCAATGTCTGCTGCTTATTTTCGTCGCAGGAAATTTCGAGAAGGACCATCACACTTATTAAATTTAAATTGAAGCCAATTTATGTTGATAATGTGTTGTTGTTAATTTATGTTGAGTCTTCATCATGACATCTTAAAGATTCTATGGTCGATGGATTTACCTACACACGCTGACAAATATGTTAAGCAACAGTCTCAGTTTATTTGTCTAAAGCTATAGTTTAGTCCGCTGGAGGTACATCATGTTAATGGGCATTAATGAGGTTTCAACTAACTCCTGTAATCCAATTAGGTTTGTCTAACCTTCAAACTTCATTATCGTCATACCCGTCAAAGAGACAAAAACTCACTTCACTATTTTATCAGTATGTGTCAATATATTTTTAAGAATTTAACCAAGAACTAGAATTTTAAGAGTAAAGTGAAAAATGGGAAATGTTCGGTTATTCACCTAGAGATATAATATCATAGAAAAACGGATTAATGTTCACGGAAAGCACTAAAAAACATACCAAAAATTTACTTCATCAAAATCTATTGGACCGGGTACATTTTAGAACCCAAAACCATTAAAAGACTATTCTATGTGGTGGCTAAATTCTACTCTAACTAGATTCATTAATACTGTTACTGCTTCATTATTTAGTCATTAGTGTGTAGTTATGTAGTACCCAGGGGTGCCACAAAAATGCTTAATTTTTTTTTGGTTTTTGAAGTAACTTGTTGCACTGAATCCAAATCTGGGCACAGATTTACCCTATCAGGTTTTTAAGATATTCTAAGCTAAATGGGTCAAAAATCGTGTTTTTGACACTTTGGCACTTGAAATAATGCAAGACCAAAATGAGATCGGGCAAATTTGATTACGGGATCATATTAAGCGTACCAAATTCTCCTGGAAACCATGTAGTAAGCATAAAATAATTTAAATATTTTTAGTCTGTTTTAACAGGTCCGTATAGTGAATTATTAATAATCCGCAATAATTTTAAAAGTACGCATAACATGTAATCCTTCTTTTGTTTCCGACTGTATTTTTTTAATTTTTTTTAAACTTACTATAACGCCCATATGACTGCAGGGAAAATCTCCAATCGAGATGGCAGAAACAAGAATAGCATGGTCAACAGGCACGAAAGATCAAAAATTTTTGCCTGAGATATAGACATCGTTGTATAAGAGAAATAGTTCCAGACATATATCCACGTAGCAGTGCCATTCCCAAAAAATCCGGTAAATTAAAAATGTATAATGAGCCGACCTCGAAATGTGGGGGATTTATTTCTCCTCACTTTCCAATGTGAAATGAAGTGCGAAACGTGATATTGCAAATAATAAATTGCAAGACACCCGGACAGGCTGGTATCTGCAACGAAATGCTCATTGCGATTATTTCCCCTACCTCATTTTTTGAGCTAATATCAATAATTTGGTCTAGCCTCGTCACGTCACAAAAAGGGAGATTTATTAAACTGCAACAACTACCAGGGTACAGCTTTGCTGAACAGAGGCTACAGGGTTTTGGCCAACGTAGTTGCGGCAAAATTATCTACTTACAGCGAGGTAATCTTGGGTGGCCATCAATGTGGTTTTTGTTTGATCATTTTGATCAAAGACTTCGATCAAATGCAATAAAAATGGCATCCTTGTGCACAGGCATTTTATTTATAGGCTTCCAACAGGCGTACAACAGCATCAAGAGGAATACGTTATGAAACATTTTGACCTACCTGGGCATACCGTCAAAATTGGTTTCAATGTGCCAACTTTTAATGGATGGCTCAGCTATTCGCACACTCTTGCGATATTTGCATTCTTGGTCGATATTTCCATTTTTGGTTGAAATTAATAGCTCAACAAATGAGTCTTCAGACCAATGACACGAAGGCTAAATACATGGTCACTGCGAGAAGGCAGATGCGTAGTCACTTATTTTCACGAGATACACAATACCCAAAGGTGAATGAGTTCAAGTAGCTTGGATCTCTGATTTCTGAGCAATTTTTAATTTCTCCGGGTAAACAAAATTATCTAGATAAAGTCGACATCATCGGATTCATAAATTCGTCAAGGATAAGGATGGCTAGGTATGTGATTCGTTTACATTTAATCGGATCACCAAACAGTCCTTGAAATTGGCTCCAACGAAAGTAGAACTTCATGGAAGATCCCTTATCCGATGAATGCACGATATTGAAAGGGACCTAAACACATCCGATCACCTGTTTCAATCTAGAGTTTTAAAGAGATAAAAGCTTTATTAACAATTATTTCAGGGTAATTTACATAATCGAAAAAATATCGGAGCACTCGTAAATTTGGCATTGTCTGACGAAGTTAAATGACGAAATTATCTTCGCGTCATATTTTAATGTTCATATCTGAATCTAAAGTTTCACCCAAATGCAAGTTTTCATAAAGTGACGTAAGACAGCTAAAATTTTAGCCAAGTTTGAATGTTGGTTAAGTTAGTGCCTGCCTACTAATTGTCTTGCAACTAGCTTGAAAATTGTTGCCAAATATTTTGCCAATTTCACGAGAATAATAATTATTTCCGCAGGGTATTACGAGGCTCCCTAGTGTGCGCAATTTTCTATGAGAGTATTTTTCTGTGGGCAATTTTCTGAGGTTTGTTGCTCAGCAGTGCCTTTTGAAGTTTTGATATTATAATTCCCCGAGATTTTGTTTTTTAATTTTAACGCACATAAAAGTATATTGACATAGCCGAATTTTCTTGTAAGTTTATGTTCGAAAGTTCCTTTCTCATATCAATTAAGTCAGTCTTAATAGGGCGATACTGAATAGTTGGCAAACCAACACATTTAATAAAGAGACTAATTATATGTCCGCTTAATTAATATTCCTGTATTGTACGTTTACTTGTATATAGTATAAACCAATAATAGTACACTTTGCTTAGCGGCAACAATCACTGCAATCATTATTTTATGTTAATTAGTAATTAACATTTTAAAGCAATTTAATGTATTTCTAATGAACAATTTTTTTAATTATAACATACTTTGAAATGATACGAGTTTATTATTTATACCTTGAGGAAAAAATGTGATACGAGAAATACATTTAATAAATAATTCATTTTGTATGTATATCATGATGAGATTTTGACGAGAAAAACCACGCATTCGTCAATTAAAAGTTAAATTTAATTAATTTTTCCATATCCTAATACAACTAAATGCAAATATTTTTTGTATTGTGTACCTACATATAAAGCGTCGTGTTATCGTGTATTTTTTTATGTCTTATACATATATGGAAAAGCGTAACTTTTTGATTATTTTAATTACACATTTTCTCTCGTCTAATGTGTTAATACATTATAAAATTAATTTTGTAAAATTATGAATAAGAAAAAAATATATAATTAGTATGCAAATTTTGTGTATACATTAACATACTCGAAAGCTTAATTGCATGGTGTAAATATTTAAGAAAATATATATACGAGCAATATAAGAAAAACATAACCTGTCTTATACCATAATAATGAAAGCAATATGAACATTATTATTTTAATATTTTGAACACACAAACTTTTAGTTTTCGAAATAATTTGCATATTTCGACCCTTTTTGTGTGTATGTTTGTCTATTTTTTTTTTCTATTACTATTTTTAAGACATGTCGTGTGTGCGTATATGTTCGAGTATGTATTACACAATGTTATATCTTTTGAATATTCATGGACCACAATGTTCGTTATCCTTTCAATGGTTAAGATCTGAAAACTTTCCGAAATATAATTTAATATTAATTTGAAAATACAATGTTTAAAAAAAAAATGGGTAAAAGCTCATCAAAAATGTAGATGTAATTCCTGTTCGCTTGTGGTTCAAAGATTTTTATCTTTCCAACTTTGCTTTTTTTTGGGATATTTGTGCTTAAACTGTCGATAAATTTAACACTTTAACACATCACTATTGAAAGCAAAGCACAAAAACGAAAAAAAAAAGTTTTTTTTTTGTTATTTTTTATGCTAACTGTACGAAAAATTTCCAGATTTTGCTATATGTACTCGTATATAGGAAAGACAAGAATACGAGAATAAAATAAATTCAATTTCAATGCTGAAGCTAGATAAAAATTATGCAATATGTACATTGTACATGTATAATATATACCAATGTATAATAAAAATCTAAATCTGATTTTTAGTTTTCTGCTTATATGATTTTGTTATAAATATATTAAAGAGATTAATAAATTTATGAATTCACAAAGATCAGTGAAGTTGAGTCAATATGGTTTGCGATCTATCTTAAACAAACGAGTTATTTAATTTTTCTGTTGTTATACTGGAAATTTCGATTTAAACATTTGGTTAGGGTTAAAATATCGTGGATTAAATAAATAATACTAAAAACGGTCAATCACCCCTTCCTAACCGCGCATGAAGAGTCACCATCAATATTATTATTATTAGTTTTTTGAGAATAATTCATCTGAATTATAAACAAGGAAATCAAGCTGTTAAAGGAAAGGAAATAGAAAAAAATTTAAATTAACCGACTAAGTAAATTTATATACCATAGCACAAAAGCTTTTTAAACGAAAAAAAATACACAATGAATAATATCAAAGCAACCTAAATTTTACAAAGTCGTTGTCAAAAACGCGAAGCTTTTATAAGAGAATTGGGAACGAGGAAAACCAAACTGTTCATATAAAACATACGAGAAATCACTTTTTTCCATAGGCAAATTTTCAAATTACTTCGGTCTAAAAAAACCAAAGTATTGTAATCCTCTGAAAAAATTATCAAAAATTTGGTTGGCCAAAACCACTTTTCTTGACGTTTTGAAAGTCCCCGAGTCTAAAAAAGCAAAAAATAAAAAATGTCCGTCCTTCTATCTGGATGTCTGTATATCTTTACCCATGGTAACTCGAGAACGGCTTGTTCGATTTAGTATTTTTTTTTTCCCAATCTGTTTCTATGGCCAAGGCCGAGATTTTAAAAGCTTTTGGAACCTGTGCATCAAGAGGGTCGGTTACCTGCCATAGTTATAGAAATATTTACCAAATTGTATATATACTGGTTTGAATATTGAGCGGGTTATTGAATTTGGGGTTGACTTGAAGGTTAGGTTACGAGTCAATTTGAACCACCCTAACACAAATATTGTTTAAGACTTAAGGAAGGTCATTGTTAATATCTTAAACCTCAAATTGAACGTTTTACATTTTAAATTAAACCTTTAGCAAATTTAATGAATGGCTAATTAGGATTGAACTTATCTATTTCTTGGATGAGTTTTGGATGAAATTCTGGAATATGGACAAGTATGATGGAACTTGCCTCTTTCTCAACCGATTATTATGAAATTTGGCAGGTGTGTTGGAAATGGGATTCTAAAATTACTTTTGGATATAGTTCTGGAATATGGCTAAGTATTATGAAACTTCCCAATAGTTTGAGTTGAGATAATCTCACGTAATACAGACCAAAGTTCTGATCACCTCGTGAGGTTTCAGCCCTTTATATTTTTTAAATGTATTTTCACAAATGTTTGAATTTCTACAAATATGAACCACATTCAGATCAAATTGAAATAAAAGTTACTACAAACCGTGTGGTCACTAAGTAAATACAAGTACAAAGATGGCAGTAATGGCAGTACAAATTTGGTAAAGTCGTACCAAAATTTACCACCTGGGAAATTTTCAAGTTCAAAAATTGTAGGAAAAGCAAAATCAATTCACAAAATAATAATAATTGTTTCTGTAAACAATTATAGACATCTAACTTATACCACTAAAACTAAAGATAAATTTAGCAACGAATTTATTTAGTTAACACAAGAATTATTACAACACAATTTTAATACAATTTATTAATAAAAATTCACATAATCACTTTATATAAATTATTCTCAAATTTTACTATAAACTTATAAATTTTATTTCCACTAAAACACTTTTTAAATCACTTTTTAATTCCTTTTTAATCTACACACTATCGCTTACCAAATACTAATAATCCAATTCGATTTCGTTCGCCTTTTTATATACACAAACCAAGCTTCTAGAAAGCTCATGACTTTTCTAGTTAGAATAGTGTAGAAACATTTAGAATATTTGTATCATGGAAAATTCCATTATAGTACAGTAAAACATTAAGCTATTAATTTAACTCATTCTATTACGCACTAGGTGTCACCGTTACAGTATTTTTCAAAATAACAGTTCGAAAAATATTGTGACGATAACACCTATGATGTGATAGAATAAGTTAAATCAATAGCTCAATGTTTGACTGTACTAAATGGAATTTTCCAAGTTAAAAATGTTCTAAATGTTTCTACGCTATTCTAACTGGAAAAGTCATGAACTTTCGAGAAGTTTGGTTTGTATATATAAAAAGGCGAATAAAGTCGAATTGGATTAGTAATATTTGGTAAGCGATATAGTAAAGATTAAAAAGGAATTAAAAACTGAATTAAAAAGTGTTTTTGTGGAAATAAAAATTATAAGTGGACAGTAAAATTTAAGAATAATTTATATAAAGTGGCCCTTTTTCTGTATCGGGCAGTGTCTAAACGTTTTATAATATTTTTGGTATGTTCATTGAGAAACTTGAAGGAAAAACATCATTTTTTTATGGATTCCTATTGCGACCTATAGGGCATGGACAATTAATCAACAAAGAACCACTTAAATATGTCCCAGAAGAAGGCCTAAATAAGAAAAGATTAGATACAAGTTGGACAATTTTTATGGAAAGTTCTGGAAGCGCGTGAAATTCTACGCTGAGCCATATATCTCATAACAGGATTTTCAGTTAACTTACCATTAACAGTTCTAGATTTATTTGTAAGGTTTTTTAGATTACAACAGTGCAGATTTACCATATTACATTTTCTCTTAAATATTACTCGGAACGAGCACCACTCAATAATAAGTTTCACTTTCAATAACACTTTCAAATTGTGACTAACTACTATTTAAATGACAAGTACACAAAACTGACAGTAATATATCCATACAGTCAAATTTATTTATTTTATTTTTTGTGGGTAAACAGGTTAATAAACTTTACAACTCAGATCATAACACGTACAGGTCACCTCTAAAACTTTAGTATAACAATAAACTTTATTTACAGGTTATACAACATAAAAGTCATACTATACATATAGACATTAGATGAATCACCAAAACAAATGACTGGGTCATTAATTTCCTATTAGGTTTAGTATTAAAACCATGGGCCCTCATCTCGAATTCCACTACTATTTTCCACATGTGGACATCTGTCAAAATTCATAGAAACATTCGGAAATTTAAATTCCTGTATTCTTGAATTCGCCGTTGATTTTTTTTTTGGTACTAAGGGAATATTTCCTAATGGGTATAAGCAGGTAAAAAAAAAATCCTCAAATACGAAAACATCAATAATTACATAGATTTTGAAAGGTGTCCACATGTGGAAAATTGTTGTGGAATTCGAGAATAGGGCCCCTGGTCAGTAATACAAGGGGCGTAGCTACACTATTAGTTGTACATCTCATCATTTCCAATAATTTAAAAAATTTCTAACATATGAACTACTTAAAATCTATTTATTTAAATTTTGTAACAACTGTTGATCAAGTGCTGCAACAACTGTTGATAATTGTCATATATTCTCATTTTTGTATCATAAAATGATAATCGTAGCAGATTTCCAAATAAAAAACAAACCTTTATGAGATGGTACACCGGTTTCGTTGACTCGGCTTTGGTTCGTTTATTGTAAACACAGTTGAATCAGCGGCATGATTGTAGTTATGTGTATCAGTATATTAATTGATTTTACTTAAATATGTCGTATGATTTTTATGGTCGATGCACTCACTATACAGTATTATACTAAAAATTAATTTGGTCGTAAGGTTAACAATGACGCTGCTTGGTCATTTCTTATGTAACTGTCCAAACACTTTCTATATTACTACTTAATAGTCGACAAACATGTAATGATCCATAACACAATAAATTTTATTCCCAATAGAAAAACTTTATAATTATTTATTATTATGATTTACAATAATCCCCCTACGAACGCATTTATTACACTCATTATTACACGACAAACGCGACGACTATTTATCTTGCCACTGCAGTTGGCCGACCTGATCCAAGACTCCGATATGGTGCTCTTGAATGATGTGAGGCCAACTAGATTGGCGAATGTAAGAGGCACGGCCAGCGCAATAGATTTGTCTATGACAACTATTGAACTGGCCTGCCGGGTCACTTGGAATGTTGAAGAAGAGTAATAGGGTGGTGATCATTTCATGGTCAAAATGATCATGAATGATAATCGAGTATTTAAGAAAAAACGTGAATTAATGAATAACAGGAAATGGGTGAATCAAATGAATGAGATTCTCGGAGAAAATGAAATAAATCAAAGCCAGTTGGATAGTGAAATTGAACAAATAAACAAATTGTGTACAAAAATTGTGGATATGAAAGAGATTAATGTGAATGGTTGGTGGAACAATGAAGTTCAATTCTGGTATGAAAGAAAGCGAATAGCCTTGCGTGAATTTAATAGGAATAAGAGTAGTGAGAATAAGATTCTGTATGGTAAAATGAATGGAAAATTGAAAAAGGCTATTCGCAGAGCAAAAAGGAAAAGTTGGCGGGAATATGTGTCCCAAATGACACGTAGAACCACAACTAAGGATGTATGGAGTTTGTTTAATAGGGTGAATGGTAAACATTTTAAGGTGAGCTATGTGGTATGTACTCGTAAGAACCGAGAAAAAGTTGAAGAATTTGTAAGAATGATATTGAATGTAAGCAATAATTTAAATGTAATAAATGAAGTTGATAGAATGAGTAGAAATGAAAAAATGGATTTTAAGTGTGAATGGGGAGAGTTCCTGAGGGTGTTAGATAGATCAAAATCTACCACTCCAGGGGCGAACCGAGTAAGTTACAAAATGATTCGGTTGTTGAGTGACTCAGCAAAACATAATTTGCTTGAGATACTCAACAAAGTGTGGATGGGATCAAAAATACCGGACAAATGGAAAGAGAGCAGGGTGGTTCCCATCCCTAAACGGGATAGAGATCCAAGTGTGGCAACAAATTATCGAGGCATATGTATGTTAAATGTTTTTATTAAAATTTTAAATGGAATCATGAAAGAACGAATGGAAGATTTTGTTAATGAAAATAATTTGTTGCCATCGACCACATTTGGATTTCGAAAGAACCACTCTGCAATCGAGTGTGTGGAAAAGTTTGTTTGGGAAGTAAGAAAGGATAATATGAAAGCTGTTGCGGTATTTTTGGACATTGAAAGAGCTTATGATTATGTGGTTCCATGGAAATTACAACAAATTCTCTCGAATTTTCGATTTTCACGGAAAGTATGTATGTGGATAAAAAATTGTATGACTGAGAGAAAAATAGTTCTGCATGAAGGTGGGTTTAGGTTGGAGAAAGTTGCAAATATTGAACTTCCGCAAGGAAGTAAAATATCTCCAGCTCTGTTCAACCTATATACCAGCGGTATACACCACATCAATGCAGACAACCAAATCGTTCTGCAATTTGTAGACGATTTTTTAGTAATTGGAAAAGGGAGAAGTATTGATGTGGCGGCTCAAAGAACGCAAAAGGGGGTAGATGATTTAATACAAAAACTTAAAATGTTGAATCTGAGAGTGAATCCTAATAAGTGTGCTTTTATGAGTTTCAGAACAAACGTTGCAAATGTTAATATAAGTGCTGATAGTCACAGAATTGAACAAGTAGCGTACAGGTATTTGGGTATTTGTATTGTTAGACGTATGAATTTTGGGAAGCATATGAAAATTTTGGCAGATAACTGCAAGTAACGTTTAAATGTGGTTAAACGGATGAGCAAACCTAAATGGGGCGCTCATCCGAGTGTAACTGACATGTTAAGGAAGGCCCTTATATCCTCCAAAATTGGATATGGTATTAGTGTGTATGGGAATGGTTCGAAAGGGGCTTTTAGCCAATTAATGAAAGTAGAAAATGCATGTGGAAGAGTGGTATTGGGGGCGATTAACTCAACCCCAATACACACTCTGTGGTCTGAAATAGGTGATTAACCTCTTGATTACAAGAAAGAGTGGATCACAATGAGAGAGTCGGTGAGAATGATAACTAAGAAAAATGAGTTTTGGAATGAGATGACAGTAAGATTACAAAGTAGGGCGGTGTACAAAACGACTTATCGAACTAGCATTGCACTTGAAAATTTGAACATGTTTCTGAGTATAGGCAATGCTGGTCCGCAATCAGTTCCTAATAATCTTACTGTATGTTTGAATATGGAGGGATATAATAAGGGAATGAATGAAGTTATCGCCAAAATTATGTTTGGGAAAATCAGTCAGCGGTATATGCAAAATGATATAGTTTATACAGATGCTAGTGTGAATGAGAATGGAGTGGGTGTTGGTGTCTTTATGCCTGGTAAGAATGTTAAAAAGTATTTTAAAGTGGACAAAAGCATCTGTATAATGAACGCTGAACTGTTTGTAATATTTGAAGGAATTAAACTGGCTGTGAATAAAGGGCATAGGAAAATAGTAATATTTTCCGATTCCCAGAGTGGTTTATGTTTGCTAAAATGTGGAGGTGGAAGGGAAGGCAATGTGTATGTTGATCTTATTTTTGAATGCGTTCGAGACTGTCAACGTGATGTGACCATACAATGCATTCCATTACATAGAGAGATAGAAGGGAATGAAAGAGCCGATATGTTAGCAAAAAAGGGTACATTGAATGACGTGGTTCAGGAGTACGAAAGGAAGGATGCAAGAGACGTACTTCGAATGTTTCAGATGAATATGTGGAGAAAATGGGCGAGTGAATTTAACGAAAAAAGTCTAAGGAGAGGAATGAAGTACAGAGTGCTCCGTGGTACTCCTTTGAGAATCCCGTTCTTTAAGGAGCTCAAAGGAGATACGCGAATGTTGTGAACTGTTGAGAGAATCAGGCTATGTGGATGGAAACTGAAGGGAATGCTTGTGGAAACGTCATTTGAGTGAGGACAAAGATTTTGAGTTGTGTGGAAGTGTGGAGGATGTTGAACATCTCATATTGGCTTGTCCCAGATATAGCCAATATAGATCTAAGTTCAACATACTTCGGAATGCATTAAATCTAAGTGATTTAATGAATGAGGGAGGTTCTTTGGCTTATAAGGAAATGTATGAATTTATTAGGATGAGTGGGATATCAATTTGATTCAAAATATAGCCGACAAAACATGTGGAGGGAGTAAAATTCTATTTAAAATTCTAATAGTAAAATTAAGTTATGAAGAAAAATATGTAACAAGAAATTTATAAATTTGGATTTTTTGGCAATATGGCTCTAATTCATATAGGAGCCAAGCCTAATAAAAAAAAAAAAAAAAACCTAAATCAATTAATTGATTAGTTAGCTAACAAAAGTTTTTGAGACCGCATTACACTTACTTATTTTGTTTGTTTTTATTTATTGTTTACTACAAATAAAGTATAATTTCAAGAAAAAAATAAAAATATTTAATTGAATGTAATGAATTTATATTTAAGAAATAATTTGTGTTTTTCTGCCCTACATTTAGTAAGTTGTAACTTAAATTAAATTCGTTATGATGAAAGAGTTTATATGGTATTTTGCATCAAAGAGTTATCTCATACATACAGATCATTTCTTTTTTTTTTTTTTTTTTTTGCTAGATACCTTACAACTTAATTCAAGTTACAACTTATTAAATGTAGATCAGAAATACCCAAATTGTTTCATTGAATATTGCATCTATTGGGAATTTATGAAAATGAAATTCATTTTAGTTCTTCATGTGACCCATATATAATTGAAAACGGACAATTTTCCAAAACGATATACCGGCTAACTACATTTTAAGTATCGTAAATAGTTTCGCAAATTGTTGTAGAAGTGAATTTATATATACCCAGGATTTGCTTAATTTTCAGATTTCGCAATATCCACATAAAAAATCACAAAAATTTGTTGTGATGCGACTTCAAATTATATTTCAACAGTTGATAAAAATCTAATACATTTTCTAAATTAAATGTATCTAATTTCAAGGTTTTTTTCTAATTTTTTTTTTGTGAGAAAATGCTAGGTTTTAATTTCATATTATATACTCGTAAGCACAAAGTGATAAGCTTTTATTGATTTGCCCAATCTACTAAACTGTAATAAAAACTGTAAAAACTCCATATTGTTCAAGCATATTTTAAATTTAATTAACCAAAAATATGTATGAGTACATGGCGATAAAAACAAAATTCAAAAATTTAATGGAAAATGTTATAAAATAAATTGTTATATGGTTTTGGTCGATAAAACTGTCCTATTTGACCTATTTTCGTTAATACTATTAATACGGATATAATGACCTGTACGATTGGTGAATAAATGATGCTTATTTTACTGTCTATACATAACCAATAATATTCCGTTTAAAACAATATACTTTAAAAAAAAAAATCCCCCCAAAAAGTTTATATTTGAAGAGGAATCCAATTTTATTTTATTACACAAAAAAGCTCATATACGGCGGTGGCGTATATACGTAATTCTAAAAAGTTAACAAAATCAAGTTCATTATTTTCAATTTACTTTCTAGATCAAATATTGTTTTTTATTTTTGCAAAAAATATTATTATTGCCATTATTTTTATTATTATTATTATTTTTATTTGGTTTTTAACAATATAAATAAATATATGTATGTGTATAGAAGGCATATGTAATATAGGGTATATATATTGTATGTTATTTGAGTTAAAAAGCACTGCTGCAAAATATAAATACACGCATGATGGTATACATAAAATAAAAATTACTTTATTCTCAACCAAATATACGCACAACAGACGGTATAAGGTAACTTTTTTGTGCATACTCTTACGTATCTGAACGATATAAAAAATTTTTGGTATTTTTTTGTATTTTAAAGTTGAAAATTGAGAAAATAACATCCCACGTTTAAAACAAAACAAAAGATGGAATAAACATTTTCATCGACTTCCATAAGTTCTCTAATCATTTTGTTTTGTGTACAATTTGTACATATACATACATATGTATGTATGTATTCATATATATATTCAGCTTCTAAGTATTTTTGTATGTATGTATCATTATACTGTTTTTTGCTTTATTTTTCCGCCAAAAGCAACAACAAAATATACAATAATAATATACGTACATATACTTTTTATTATGCATTATTTTTGTATGTATATATAAATATATATTTTAAATAAATATAATAATGTAAAATTCAACACGAATTTATAAAGAAAACCTGTACAGTTGTATTTCTTGGATTTTCATACAATCAAAAGTTATATCATTGAAATAAAGGAAAATATATTCGTATTTGTATACAACAAACACCCATTGCTCTCGGTTTAAAAAACATCGGCAGAAATTTCATTTTATTAAAGTTAACATGTAAAAGCATAAAAACAAGAAGAAAACGAGAAACGATGGTTTGAAAAAAAGGAAATGATAAATAAAAAATAAAAAATGGAAAATGGAAAGGAAAAAACATTTATGCAAATTTTACTTCTTATATTACGTTTATAAGAAATTTATTTTTATTATTATCGAATTTCATTTTATTTATTTATTTCTGTACGCGCTTATTTTTCGAATTTGGTTGGTTTCAAATTATTGTTATTGTTGTAAGGGTATATGTCTGAATGGTTGTCAAGTGACATAAGGCCAATTAGTCAATCTAAATATGGTTACATTTCTTTATTAACACTGAATTGTTAATGTATTGAACTGTGGTTAATTCGGCCGCTAAAACCATGAACTGAAACCATTTTACTTGACCTAGTTTTTGCAGTGAAATGCTCACTTTGTAAATTTAAACTAGAACAAACGAATTGTAGTTTGAATTCTCCTAACCGATATAAACTTTCTAGCAAACAAATAGTACGTTATATTGAGCCATTCCATATGAAAAATATCAAAAAAATGCAAGGTTGCTTGTGAAATGTTCACTACATAGAATAACTCGCCCATATTTTTTTGTTCCCTTCTACGCCCTTATTCTTCGAAACAGGAAGGTCCTTCCTTTTGTTTCTTTTTATTGATCTTT
>OY282558.1:108481739-108856526 GCA_958295665.1 Tipula vernalis
GATCGAGCCTTGTTGTAGCCCGTTATGTAATTTGAATATGTGATTGGTGATCTCCGTTCCGTTTGTTGTTTTAAAGTTTCGATCGTAGAGCATTTCATGTAGTATTTGTATAAGTTCTGCGGGACATTTCATTTTGTTTAATTTGAATAAAAGTCCGTCTAACCATACTGATTCGAATGCTTTCTCCATGTCAATGAATATTGCTCCGGTGCATTTTTTGTTGTTTAAATTTTGACAAACATCTGCGGTGAGTTTCGCTATTGCGTGTGTTGTAGAGTGCTCGTGCCTGAATCCGAATTGGTTGTCCGGTATCAGGTTATTCTTTGTGGTGTATTCATATAGTTTGTTGGCAATAATTATCTCATATGTTTTACCAAGGTTACTTAGTAAACTTATTGGTCGGTAATTTTCTGCTTTAGCTGGATCTTTGTTTTTTTTCCGTATTGGATAAATTTTTGCGGTTTTCCAACACTTGGGGAATGATTTGTTGTTTAATAAGTGATTGAATAGTGTACATATTTCCATCACAAACTCATCGGGTAACTGTTTCATTGCTATACTTGGTAGCATATCCAGTCCGTACGATTTTTTGTTATTCATACATTTTAGAATTCCTTTTAATTCTGGTGTTGTTATGAAGTAGTCTTGACTATCAGATTGTGCCGGTTCATTTGCCTTATTGGTTGAAGAGAATGTTGTTGTCGTTAATTTGTTGTCTTTAATCCTCTTGTGTTCATTTTTTATTTTTTGTACTGTATTTAGGATGGCTTCTTCGTGCATTTTTTTTCCTAATGCAGGATTGTATTGTGTATTATTCTCTATATAGTACCCTAGTATTTTTAGGTTGTAATATTGGTTGTGGCTGATGAACTCTTGATTATGTTTCGGCAGGCTAGTCCAGTCTATATTTAATGCTGCTAATTTTGTTATTTCATTTTCTGGTATTGTGAGATGGTGATTTTGGATCTTGTATTTCTCTGTGCCAATTTTTTTTAATGTGGCAAACATCTTTCCGTTTGGTTTGATAGCTTGCATTTTCTTTTTAAGTTGCTCGTTTATTTCGATTTTTATGTTTTGCGCAATTAATTCATTTATTCTTTGAATTAGAGCTTTGTATGTTATTGTATTTTGCGCAGTGATAGTTCCATTTCTTTTAGCTCTTTTAATTGTGGATATCATAAATCGTTTATGTTTGTAAAGGTTTTCAATGGTTTTATTTGTGAAACACTCCATATTGTTAATCCTTCTTGTTTTACGTGTTTTCGTTGTTAAGCTTTGTTTTATTAGTTCGGTGATAATGTTTATATATCCTTCTATTTCCTGATCTTCGATATTTCTGTCTGTTGGTATAATCGATGGAAGACCCGTACCTCGTAGATATTGTTTATGTCTGTTGGACAATGTACTTCAAAAAAGCAGAGAGTAACAAAGAAATCCATAGGCTAGAAATCGATGAATCCGAAACAAATACATTAACAAATATAAATATTAACTGGAATAAAATGCCAAAAGACGGATCAAAATATTTTAACTACAACATAGACGATAACCTGAATATTTTAGGAAAATACATCGAAAAAAACACATATCGTAACGCAACGCTATAGGCAAGAAAAGGCATGAAGAAATTATTACACAAACAATACGGAGCATTAAACTTCAACAAGCATACGACAAAGCTAAGGGCATCACTAAATGTAACTTTCACAATAACAACAAAGCGAACGAGCAACAAACGGGAATCATTGCAATTTCATCACAATAGAAGAATTAAAACCATTCTAGCCAGTGCAAACAATAAAACATCATACGGTACAGACAATATACCAAGTATCATATTGAAACATCTACCAGAGCAAATAATGCTAGAACTATGCACCATATTCAATAACTTGTTAAATAACAGAACCTTCCCCAAGTGCTAGAAACAGGCAAAAATAGTCCCTATAAAAAAAAGACAAAAATGCTTCCAACCCGCTAAGCTACAGATCGTTAAGCTTACTATCAAACTTGGACAAAAGTACCATTTAGTACCATCATCATCAACATCTTTGGTACCTGGAATCGAGCCCCTCGCGATTCACTCAAAACGGGAGAGGCCCATCTTTATAATGAATTCATGGATCAACTGAAAAGCAAGTTTAAACAGTTAGAGAAAAATTGCTATTACACTAAAAGAAAAATCTAGGTAATTGTAAACAAAAACGATGGTTAAATTAACTAAAAATAGGTATTGTTTCTCGTCCAGTTGTTTAAAATACAGGGTGCCAAATTTTGAGAAAAATGATGAACATGATGTTGTGTTTATGGCTATAAAAGGAAAAATAAATATCCGATATTTATGATATAGGGCTCGTTTTAAAGGTAAGTTAATAGGGATTAAAAAAAAAATATAAAAATGGTAAGTTCTTTAATTTCTTCATTTTCAAATTTTTCGCCAAAATTTTATTTTTGAATTTTCCAATTTTTTTTTCTTTTTAAATTTTATGTCCTTTAATTCTATTGAACATATTAAAGACTTGCGGTAGCAAAATTTTTCGTTTTCGTGCAAAATACGTTAAACTTTTATTAAACTTGTATTAAACTTTTAATAAACTTTTATTAAACTTTTGTTAAACTTTTATTAAACTTTTATTAAACTTTTATTAAACTTTTATTAAACTTTTATTAAACTTTTAGTAAACTTTTATTAAACTTTTATTAAACTTTTGTTAAACTTTTATTAAACTTTTATTAAACTTTTAGTAAACTTTTATTAAACTTTTATTAAACTTTTGTTAAACTTTTATTAAACTTGTATTAAACTTTTATTAAGCTTTTATTTAACTTTTGAATTTTTAAACTTTTAAACATGAATTTTTAAATTTTTAAAGTTTTAAATTTTTAAACTTTAAAACTTTTAAACTTTTGAGATTTTAAACTTTTATTAAGATTTCAATAATTTTTTTTTAAACTTTTATTAAGCTTTTAATGAACTTTTATTAAACTTTTATTAAACTTTTATTAAACTTATATAAATTAATAATGTGCCTATTAATAATTTTTATTTTATTTAATTAAAACTATTATTTTAGTATGCTTTTTAAAAATATGTTTTTTTTGTAACAATTAACGATTAATGCCAAAAAAGAAATAAATTATGTATTTACATATATTTTAACAAAAATCGTTTTTTTACTTGAAAAATATTAAATTATTCCGAAATTAGCCCGATAGATAAATATTTTACGCAGAGGATAAATTGTTAAGAGTTATGTAAATTCTGTTTCGATCTGACGAGAGATTTTGTTTTAATTTTAATTTATAAAAATTTTAATTGGCATCTGGACAATAACTTGGCAAAGGAATTAGGTAAATTGATTATTATTTATTAACGTACGTAATGTATGTCTGAAAAACAAAAAATATTATGCCGAAACCCGGGATTGAACCGGGGACCTTTAGATCTTCAGTCTAACGCTCTCTCAACTGAGCTATTTCGGCTATATAAATTCATATTATACAAATGATCCCAGTTTGAATATTGTTTCTTATCTATACATATTCGCTGATATGACAACCAAATTCAAACTAAACCGACATTTTCTATAGTACAATATGTAATTATGGGTAAATTAATACAAGTAGAGAAAAGTAGATATAATTATAGAAGCAAGCTGAACTCCTAAGTCAAATTGAGTCGAAGATATTTGGATCTTGCCCGAAAGTGATTATTCCAACTTTGTTTTGGTTCGATGCCTAAATCGATTCCTTCAAATTCATATTAAGGCATAATATCAAATCATTTCACTTTCTAGCTATGCTTTAAACAGAGCCGAAATAGCTCAGTTGGGAGAGCGTTAGACTGAAGATCTAAAGGTCCCCGGTTCAATCCCGGGTTTCGGCACAATATTTCATTTTTTTCAGCCGTCAAAGTCTTTGGCTGAAAAGTAGATACATAAATATCACAATTCATTTACTTAATTTTATCCTTGCCATTGAGCGCCATGAAATTTACGATAAACCAGTTGCGTTCAGACACTACATGGTTATTTCACTCAACATTTTGTGGCAGACCATCGTCTATTAAAAATCTTGGGTAAATTTTTCAGTGCGATATGTATTATAATTTATTATACTGATAAAAACGGTGCCGTGAAATAATTCCGAGGCATTAAAGCCCGAAGAAATTAGCGCTTATTTGAGAAATGACTCTCTAATTATTAGAATCACTTTTTATAAGAATTTTAAAATATTCTGGAAAAGGGAGATGTAATTTTAAAATTACAATGGCAATCCCCATTTGCGGAACATTTTTAAATTAAACCTTGCGTCGCTTTCATTTTAAAATTAAAACATCTAAAAACAAATCTGGCATATTAAGAAGCAACACAATTTAAGACGCTATGTGAGGACTGACTTTTTGTAAAAAAAGGTAAGTACGTCTGCCGGGAATCGAACCCGGATCAACTGCTTGGAAGGCAACTATGCTGACCATTACACCACCGACGCTATGTAACGAACGATACTTATCAAAACAGTTAACTTATTGTGTCTTATGTATTTCCAGCAACAATAGAAAGATGAGAATCGAAGATGTACTATACAGAAATCAGAGCATAAAAATAAAATGTTTATTAAATAAATCTCAAGAAAACAAATTTTTAGAAAGTTTATGCTTTAACTTAACTTACTAAATAAGAAACGTAATAAATTCTCTTTTCATAATATGATGCTTCTCTTATAGAATAGATCTGATTTCTAATGTTCGTCTTACGCCGGCTAAATTAATATCTCATTAAATCATTTGGTTTGTTGCTCATTTATGATTCAGAAATTTCAGCTTGATTCGAATAAAGAAACTTAATAATCAAATCAAGTATATTTCTTAGAATTGGTTTGACCAACAAAAAATTTGCATCGGCCGGGAATCGAACCCGGGCCGCCCGCGTGGCAGGCGAGCATTCTACCACTTTTTTTTTTTTTTTTTTTAAAAATATGATTCTTTATTTAAGCTATTATTAAGTTTACAATAAGATAAGGAAAGAATATTACAAAAAAACTTATGATCAATAATCTTATTGCTTACTACTGTCCCAATAAGGAGCTCAAGTAATTTCATTTGAATTATAATTAAACCATTTGCCAATTAGCCTTATTGTTAAAAGTTATCTAAACTTATTCATTATAATTTTGTAGGCATAAAAATAGCCGTAAAACATGCCATTTATCTATTACATTTGAATTTAACTACTTAAAACTAAACTAAACTACACATATACTAACAAAAATTAAAAATTTAGAACTATGATTTGTGTAATGATTGCATTTAATTCCTTTGCAACCACCAATATTTCTCTTTCTGCGCATTGTATTTCTCGTTATCCATTTTGACAAATTCTGAACTAAACCTAAGATGGTTAGAATTACAGTTCAAGAATTTCGTTGGGTTGAATCCCTTTTCGTTTGGTAGTCTTCGTATATGGTAAATTATAGGTAACTGGCATTCATCCTGTATGTAGCCTTTCTTATCCAAGTAAATAAATGCTTCCGGTCCTGGAATATTGTTTGGTTTCGTGCTGTTCTCCATTATTCTATCGTCTGTGTAATAGGGACCAAATGTTAGCGAATTTTCGCAAAATGTTGTTGTTCTATTTATATGGTTCCTTATTAGCTTAATCATATGAATATCTATTCGATCCGTTTTGAAGTTCCTGTATTGAGCCCGGTTTGAGATATAGTGGCGAAACTCCGTTTCAGCTTTTCGATAACGACCTGTACAGAGTCTAATGCATTTTCTCTCGAAGAGGCGGATGCGTTCCATATAGCTGTCGTTGCAGTTAAACCATATTGGGCATCCGTATGTTAATATCGGCCTTATCAAGGATTGATAGCAAATTCTTTTAACTTCTGGACTCAAGAATCTGGAATAGAAAATTGATTTATTTAGAAAGACGGCGTTTCTTGCTTTGATTAATTGCTTGTTTATATGGTTCGTTAGGTAGCAGAATTGGTCGATATTAATTCCCAAGTATTTCACTGACGGTTTTTGTTCGATGCTAATGTTATTAATTTTTATTTTCAGATTATTTCGGTTTCTTCTTGTATCATTATTAGCCAGCTGATATGGTCTTCTAAACAGGATTGATTCGCATTTCGATTCGTTTACCTTGATTCTCCATGTGTGTAGAAAACTCGTGGTAAAATTAGTAGCTATTTGGAGATTTTCTTGTATGCTGCTGATTTTTCTTTCGGAACAAAAAATTACTATATCATCAGCATAGGCGATGGTATGGATGTTGTTATTGTTGATTTTCTCATTAGATATTAAATCATTTGTATAGAGATTAAACAGGATTGGAGCGGTTATGGAACCTTGTTGTAATCCGTTGTACACATTGAAAATTCTTGTTGACGCTTTGCTTCCGTTGGTGGTAGTGAATGTTCTGTTATATAGCATGTCTAATAATATGTATAATATGTCAGTATCGAATTGCATTTTACTCAATTTAAATATTAATCCATCCAGCCAAACCGATTCGAAAGCTCTCTCCATATCAATAAAAACTGCTCCAGTACAAATTTTTTGGTTTAAATTCTGACATATATGCGATGTTAGGTTGGCAATACCATGTACTGTTGTGTGGTTGTGCCTAAATCCAAACTGATTATCTGGTAATAGGTTGTTGTCCAGTGTATGTTTATGGATTTTATTATAGATTATTATTTCATACATTTTGCCCAAATTTGACAATAGGCTAATCGGTCTATAGTTTAATGGATTGGCTGCATTCTTATCTTTTTTTCGGATTGGGAAGATTCTGGCCTGTTTCCAGCATTTCGGGAAAGTTCTGTTGTTTAGCAGATTATTAAACATTGTGCAAATTTCTGCTATTATTGGCTCTGGCAAATGTTTTAATACAATGCTAGGGATCTTGTCTACACCATACGATTTTTTATTGTTTGAGCAGGCCAGCATCGTTTTTACTTCTTCTAACGATAAAAAATAATTTTGATCTGTGGTTTGTTCCTCGTTCGCTCGATTCGAGACAGAGAATGTGCACTTCGTGATGTTATTTGATATTTCATGTGAATGTTGCTGTTTAATGCTTCGAACTTTTTGTGTGATAATTGATTCGTGAGGTTTCTTGCCTAACAAAGGATTAGCGTGTGTTTGTTTTTCAACGTAGTGTCCTATGATATTCAGGTTATCTTTTACGTTGAAGACATTATATTTCGTTCCAGATTTCGGTATTTTATTCCAATCAATATTTAAATCTGTTATGGTTTGTGCCTCATTTACCTCGATTTCTAGCCTACTAATTTCTTGGTTACCTGTTCCTCTTCTAAATGTTTTAAGGTTATTGAACATTTTTGCTCCTGGTCTTATGGCTTCTAGTTTGTTCTTCCAGTGTTTATTGATTTGCAGTTGTACGTTTTGTTTAATTAATTCATTTGTCCGTTTGACTTCTGCTTTGAGCGTATTTATTTGTTGAGACTTGTTCGTTCCAGCTCGTTTCAAGTTTTTAATGTTTGTTATTATACGGCTTTTATGTTTATAGAGTTTCTCTATTAAATTGTTTGTGAAACATTCCATATTGTTAAAGCGTCTTCTTTTAATAGTATTCAGTGTTAAATTTTGTTGTATTATTTCTGTTATGTTTATTATACACTGTTCAGTTTCTGTAACTGTGAGATTCCTATCGTTTGGGGCTATACAGGTTTGGTTTGTTCTGCGTAAGTGTTTTAGATAAATTTTCTCCAACCGTCCTTTCCATGTATTCCAATTGGTATTTTTAAATTGCAAAAATTGTTCGTTTGTTATATCGTTCAGGGTATTATCCATATCTACTGCTTCTACTTGAATTTCTATGGCTTTATGGTCACTTTCATAGAAATGTGAAGGTATTTGTCCCGTGCTATTGGTTGCCACGCTTAAACGAGTATCTACAATTGCTAGATCTAAATAACTATTTGCTGCTGGAAATGTAGGCGCATCTGCCTGGAAGATTTGAGATCTGTATAGGATAGCATTGTTGATTTGCCATCGATTTAAATGAACTCCTTTATTGTTGTTTGTACTATTACCCCACGTTGTGTGTCTCGCGTTCAGATCTCCTGCTATGATATAATAATTTCTTAAATTACCCAGGTCTAGTTCTTCGAAGATTTGTTTCCATTCGACTTCAAATTGTTGATCACTCAATACAATGTTACTTCCGGAACAATATATCGCGATAATGAAGAGACGTTGATCATGCTTTAATTTAATTTTAATGACAGTTGATTCTATGCCCACACTATTTTGAAGTTTGTTGATTTTAATATGTTCGAATGTATAACTATTTTTTAATATTATTGCAGTACCCCCTCCAAGTAAATTTGTTGGTCTATCTTGTCTTACTATGTTGTAATCTTTGAAAACTAAATGATGCTTGAATTTTAATTTGGTTTCGTTTAGTAATAAAATATCCGGATCGTGCTTATTGATAAAATGAAGCAGGTTTAGACGTCTGGTAATGCTGACAATTGAATTTACGTTGAGAGCTATTACTTTGAGCTTCATAACTTATTAAGCATACTCAAAAGTTGTGAGATTTGCTCACTCTGTTGTTGGATAACTGCTGCCATTTTTTCCACTCTTGCTGCCAACTTTTGGACTGTTGATTGTTCACTGGTGCCTTGTTTTAAAACCTCTGCGTACGATCCGTGTTGCGAGTTTACTTTTATAGTTTCGGCCAGCTTGGGCAACGTTGAACGATTGTGTTTCTCGTTTATTTTTTCTTTTAGTCTTCTTAACGCGCTTTGATAAGTTGGACAGCCTTTAAACGATGCTGGATGTCCGGTTTTGTCACAGTTGACACAGTATATGCCACTTTTTTCAATTGTGTCTATAATTTGACACTCGCCTGGATTGTGTTGTGTGGAGCATTTAACACATCTGTATTCTAGGCAGCAATTCGTTGCTGCATGACCGTACCTTTGGCATTTGCGGCACTGCATAATCCCTTCCTTCTTTTTCAGATTTTCCCAGGATATCCTTTGATAGTTGAGCGACTTAATATTATAGAGTCGTGTCATGTCAGTATCTGGTGGGCACTGTATAATATAGAGTGGTAATTTGAATTGTTTTTCCACGGAGCGTTTGGTTTTAAGTTGGGTAACATTTGTAACTTTAATGCCCTGGTTTTCAATGCTTGTTTTTATTTCCTCCATATTTTCGTCTTCGTTTAACCCTTTGAGGACAATGGTTTTTGGTTTTAGTTCCTTAGGCGTAAACGTGAAATAATTTGTATTGACTTCTTTGAAAATATTTTGCATTTTATTGTAATTTTCAATGTTGTTTATGAGAAGAGAGTGTTTTTTGTCACTAACCCTTCTTATCTCAAAGCTGTCAATTTGGGCTCCTTTTACCAGTTGAATGGTGTCTTTAATTTGCTGATTGTGAATGTGCAATGGTGGTGGTTTACTTGTTTTTAGCTCTTTGTACGGATTATTAATTTTGGGTGGAGTGACCTTTTTGCCAGGTGTGACTTTAGTAGTTGCGTTTGCATTTTTTCGCTTGATGGCTCTTTTCACTGTTTCAAACTGGTTAGCCTCATCTATATTTTCCACTTCTGTGTCATTATTCTCCATGATTGATTGAAATCTATTATTTTTTAATAACTGCTCTTCGCTTGTAGCTTTGTTGTTTTGTTGGTGTTGGTATCAGTTTTTCCATGTTGGCAATTCGTTCTTTTAGTAACAAATTCTCAGTTTCCAATTTTTTTAATCTTGAAGCTCTTTGCTCGGGTGTTATTAGCGTTTGGCTTAACACTGTAGAATTTGGATTGCCTGACATTTTGATCCGTTTTAAGTTATCCGGTTCTATCATTACGCTATCCTCGTCATTGTTGATGGTTGGTTGTTGTTGTTGTTGTTCATTATTGTTTAGGTTGGGCATCAATTCAATGTTGAGTTGATGTCCCGTTATTTTTATTTGAGTACTCAAACTCGATGTTTTTTGCCCTAACCCACTGAAAGAAATGATTGCTCATATTGATTATAATAGGTATGAAATTGAGCAAAAAAGCTGCTTAAATATGCGCTAAGCAAAGTTTGTCTCATTTAGAGAATAATTTTAAAAAAACTTTGATAATTCATGGTTTACAAAAATTCTAAAATTGAGAAGTAAATGTATAATCGAAGAAAAGTACGATTCTTCATTTAAATCTAATATGTACTCTTAATATCAAAATTTTGTAGTTTATAAATAATTGTAAATGTGTTCAAAAAAGTAATCTCAATTCATGAAAGTGTAGCTTGTTTGTAAGAATAAAAAAATTAATTTAGGAATAATATGTTTGCAAATCATCAATAGTTTTTATTACGTTTGCTCAAAATATGAATAATTTTGTAATAATTGAGACTAAAGTGATCAAGATTATATTTTTTTTCTGCTTGATTGATGAAAAATTATATTTATGTTGATGTTAATATTCATAAATGATAAGAAAATTCTCTTGATAAGAAATCATTTGAGAACAACATTCATGTCATTTGAGCTTACTGTACATGACTTGAGACTAAAATTCACAAAATTTGAGCGAGTGAGTTTTCATTTGAGACAAAAAGCAGTAATATTTAGAAAAGTTTCCTCAAGTTGAGACTAAAAATCATAAAAATTTGACAGGATATGATATCATTTGAGATGAAGGGCGATGTTATTGAAACTACTATTCTCAATTTGACATGTTGGGTAAGGTTTGTTTTGAGAATACAATTCTCAATTTGAGATGTTGGTTGATTTTAGAATACAGTAGAAATTATTTGAGACTCCACTTCACATTTTGAGACTATGATTTCCATTCTCGTATTCTTGTATCAGAAATATTGACGATTATTATACGGTTAGTAATTCTCCATTTAAGAATAAAATATTTCCATAGTGAGTGTTTAAATGTTAATAAAAATAAATAAAATACTTGATTTAATTAATTTTTTTACTATTTATTAATTAAAATAAAATAAATTATTTATTATTATAATCAAACATAACGTAATGTTCTTATTCTAATTTATTATTAAATAATAATAAGTTTATAATTTTTACATAAATTTTTGTATATTTTATGTAAATTTTGTGTATTACAATAAATTATATTTTGCATATGGTTTTCCATTCTTAGTTTTCCTCAATTTTTAACGATGGCGAACTTAATCTGTGTAGTTCCTCTCGTCTTCCCACAAATGTTGACTGCCACTTCAACTCGACGGCTTCCCACGGTTCGTGAAAGCAACTTAGCCACTTCTTGTTCGCTAAATGCGTTTCGCTTACCTTAACTTCACTTGTAAATTTTGATGACTCGTCTGCCAAATAAATTCATTTTAATTAATTTTCATAAATTTTAAAATTTTTTAATTAGGTATTCAATATTCACCTGATGATTTAGAACTTCGGCGTTTACGGCTGGTAAATATACCTCACTTTAGATAGTTTTTTTGAGGTTAGAATATTTTTACTTTTCTAAACCCCTAACGATATCAAAAACTAGACTTCTTGACGAATTTTTTCGTGTGCTCAAAAAAATTTTTCCCCAAAATTCAAATGGGCAGAGGGGGGGCCGATTTGAAAAAGAATTCCCATATATAAAAATAAAATATTTTTTAACACAAGTCTTCACTGATTGAATTCTTCAAACAAACTGAATGAAAACAAGAGATAAATGTAATTGATACGTTGTTCCAACGAGTATGAATAGTATTCTCAAAAACATAAGATAATTTAGTTTCAAATTATTGATGTTATTCTCAATTTAAGGATAAGGCAAGAAAAACCTGCATGAATGTACGTATTTAGTTTCATATTGATATTAGTATACATCACTGGAGTACATATTGTATTTATATATTTCATTTCATTGGATATGTATCATCTTAAATTGAGACTACTACAGTCAAATTTAGTAGTTGTAAACTGTTGATTAAATTAAAATTATGAATAATGCTAAGAAATGAAGAATTAAATACTTGATGTGATTCTAGTTATGCATACCTATATGAACACGTTTCTTTATACAGATTGAGCAATGCTGAATAACAACTATGAAAACCATCTGTACTTTATAATTTAATGATTAATTGGCGCATATGTAAATATATGGAATATGTTGTTCCTAAATCACTATGCGTATTATAATTTTAATCCATTTATGTGTTTTTTACCATTATCTATTTCACTACAAACGATATGAGTGCAGTTTCAAACAAAACATTTCAATGGCTTCCATTGACGTTCTGCGGATTTCGATATAGAAACCATTAATGGAAATTGGCCAGTTGTAATGAATCACATCAGTTTCAATAGGTGGTGAATCTCAATTAGACAATTATAGTATCTAAACATTCATGACTGAAATTTTGTATAACATTTTTTCCGATATTCGACAAAAATCAATTTTTTCAACTTTACTTGTGAATTAGCTTATACAAAATGTATGCATAGCTACTAGCCCGGAAATATACGTAAATATAGTTGAGCATTCAATAATTGGTCGAATATCGAAAAAAAAGTGATGTTACAAAATCCTAACGCTCAATTGCTCCTAAAACCTTCAATTCATTTCAGTAACCATACATCATACTACTTTTCAAATCAATCTGACAGTGGGTAATAAAGAGTAAATGCATATACGGTACTGCAGTATACGCTATTTGGAACTTTATAATTTATTAAGAAGGAAAATATTGTTACTGCGTGGTATTTAATTAACAAAAATTCTAAATGAACCCTTATACACTATACAGTATCAACAAAAACCCCGTCATTATAGACTCAAATTTCTGGTCATTGTTTTGTTGAAGTAATAAATTGTCAAAGCGTATACTGAGAAACTTATGATTATTAAGGAAAACTAAATAAATTAGGCCAGAAATGCCATATTATTCATTTGTGGCTAAACTGATGATGATTTAATCATAAAATAGAAATACGTTTTTAGGAAAACGTTCACAGTTGTGCTATGTAGCAATGCTGTAAACATGATTCGCCAAATATTGAAAGACATTAGTTTTCTTAACTTGATTCTAACAGTTTAGCAAAAACAAGAATAATGTTGCATAATTTCTAAAATTCGTGACGTTTTTTTTAAATTATTAATTGTCAATGGAATTTATTTGAGAATAAATGATTCAAACCAAAACTATATTAAAATGGCCAATCAAGAAAACCAATTTTCTCAATTTAATTTCCAATTTTTTACTTCAATCGTGACTAAATGCTGCATAATTTTATAAAATTGATAAAATTATCATTTGAAGCATACAAGTCTCCAATTCAAATTAATAATACTCTACTACGGCGTACTAGTCTTCAATTATGTATTTTTGCATTCTGTCAAATGGAGAATATAATAATCAATTTGTAAAAGCACGATTGTGCAGAAAAATTGGCATTTTGTCTTCATTTGTGCTTACAGATCTTGATATGATGCATTTTAGACTTGAAAATTGTTAAATTTTTATTTTGTGCATTTGAGTATTATATATTCTTAATAATTGAATACGATTTCTCTCAGTGCCGGATTCCGGCAGAGTTTTTATTTTAATCAACTGTTAGTTATCACGGTATTTACTTTGTAGAGCTGGTTTTATTATTTCACGACCACACCCTTTATTAATTTCACTAAATCACTTAATGTTCGGATTTATTAAACAAAATTCACTTAAATTATAATTTAATTGTCTTTATAATTTTCAGCACTTCACTTCAAGTTCAAATAAACTACTACATTTTAATGAAAAACTATTTATTATTAATTTATATTAATATTTAATTTAATTCAATAAATATTATTGAAATATTTTAATTTCGAACACTGCGATGTTAGCACCACGAAGGTAGACTCACAACTCCATGCGCATTCTACCACTGAACCACCGATGCCTTGAACACTTCTAAATTAACGTTTTATTTAAAGACATTTATCACACTATAGTTTCTTTAAACGATACGGTTGAATAATTCTGATCGCGATTTAATATAGTACACTCTGAATTAACAGCTGAATTTAAATATTTGGTTTTGATAACCCTGCATTACTATCTCCTCGCTTCAATGGAGCCAAATTGAAATTAAGTTTTGAAAATAGAATGTTTAACAATTACATTCAACTTCGTATTTTCAGTTTTTTTTTGTCAGCCGTACAGTAAATACGTGTTTTACTTGAACGTAGCAATTGTTAACATAAACTCTTCCACTATTCTCTGACGTCTTACATTCCGGTATATATATACTGGACTTGCGGGTCTAGATTTTTGCGTTAGTTATGTCGTCTTAGATTCACCCAAAAAAAGAAATCAGTTGTCAAAAGAGGGATTTTTTTGCTGTCAAGTCGTTCGATTTGTCAAGAAAAAGCAATCGGTCTAGCAAAATTTTTGGCAAAAACGTCAACAATATTTTTTTACAGACGTCAAATACTCGGACATATGTATAAAACAAGCAATTCGATAGTATTGTCCGATTCGTAGAGAAATGTAGATTGTTTTTTCAGAAAGGGGTAGAAGACGAATCGAAACGACATTACTTTTGTTTACAATATTACGCGCCTACTAGTGTTCGGCGACGAAGGAGTTCGAGAAGAATTTAATTTGTAATGAGTTTCCGTTACAAATTCAGAAATGATTATGGCCCCACGGAGAAATAGCTAGCGCTGCTCCATAGACCATCTCATACAAGCCAAATTTAACTAACCCGTTCAAAATCCCCAAAGAAAGAAAACTACACGAAATAACCGCCGTGCTCACTGGCGACTTCGAGGTGAACTCTATCTAGAACTTCTGCATATTATTGTTAAAAAATTGGTTTAATCAACCGAGGTTCTGCAGTCTATGCCACAAAGAGCTCATGCTGAAAACCAGGGATTCTATCCTAAATCGCGAACACTTGCTGCAGCTCTAATAAACTGAAGTAGTTTGCTCCAAAGCAAGGAAGACCACTGATCTTCAACAATAGACCTAGATTTAAATATTTGCAACCTGTGCAAATGAATGCAATCACCATCGTCTTGTGTAGAAGTACAATTAAAAATGGCTTTAACTAGTAACAGTTGCGATGAAGACTCTCACCAGGTTACTGTCGAGAGATAAAGCAGATCTAAATAGTGGCCCTCGAATTAGGTACACTAATAAAAAAATCTTGCGATACGGTAGCTATAAGTAGCAAGGCACTGCTGTTTTAATTCCATTTAAACGCAGTTTCTGATTGCGTTCTTATCGTAGTTCAATGGTAAGGAAGCAACTGGTTCGGAACCGACAAATTTTAACCCAGCCCCGCAGCTTTCGCTAAAGAATCAGCAATATCATTACCTTCTGTTGCTTATGCAACAATCGGCAGGAACCCTCAAGATCGTCACTCTATTACTTTAAAAGAGAAGATGACTGATGTATTTACAGTTCTTAACAAATTTTGACACAGCCAATGGATTATCCAACGAATTCAGCACAGATAAACTGTCTGTTCAGAAATCAAAATTTTACGCTTGAAAAAAATTTAGATCAAAAGAAAGGCAGTACATTTCATAACCTGAACTATTTTCAGAGCGAAAGCCATTAGAGAAGAAAACTACTGATTCGGGCAAGTTCTCAAGAAAATCCAGTGATCTCCACTGATCTCTCGAAGGGCGTACCACTGAAAATTCAGACAAGAACCATATCAATTTCTGGTACTAATGATATATTGTAGTCGCTTCCACAACTGATTCAAGAATGTTTCACATCCCGATGCACCTCAGGCGAAACGCAACATAATATGCTGTGCCTAGAATGAAAAAATGCAACTGTTGTGAGAACATCATAATTCCATGGCAAGAAGCATATTTCTGCCATAATTTGTAGATCATTGAGTTTAGTTGAAGTCTTTATTTAATCACTTACCACCATTTCAAGGAAACATAATATTTGCTACATACTTCAGATTTTTCTCAAGGCTCGTCTACACTGCCAAAAAATTCCACTGACTTTTTGAAGTTTAAATTTTAGTTCAAATTTCCAATCGATCTATCCAAGAGGGTTATCCAAAAAGACACCTAATTGTTTAACGTAGTATGCTCTGTTAATCGGCCTACCGAAGAGGAAGGGTACAGTTAGACCACGTCTCTATGCCTAGTAAATACAACTAAACCAGTTCTAGAAGGGTTGGCGTGTAAACCCTGTTAACCACACCACGCCTACACAATACCTAAAACATTTTGCCTTAAATCGGATAATAGATTTAGATGCCCTCCAGCAACTATAATAAGAAGATAGCCAGCGTCGGTCTGACCAACAAAGCCTGCCTGCAGCAGTTTAACAGATGAGATGACAGCACACCCCCTTGAGGGCAAAGTTTGGTAACTTTGACCGAGATTAAAGCATTATGTAACTCAACCTCGACATTGTGAGATTTGAGAATAGATTCAATGTATTTTACAATGATGGGATCGGATCAATAACGAAATTGGTACACGCATGTTACTGAGCCGGGAAAACAACAATCTGTCAATAATCGTGTTTAACGCTTAAAAAAAGTTGAGGACATACTGATAGGCTTAAATGGTTTTGGATCAGTATAATTTGATTTGCGAGGTTTTGGTATAAAAACAGCGTTGCTTTTGCGCCAAACGTGGGTAACAGTACTAAAATTAACGCCACGCCCGCTTTGAAAATGTCAAGCAAAACAATGCTCTAATTCGCCGGGGAAATCCCATGAGAATTATCTGATTTGTACGGTTTAAAGAAGAAAATAATCCAATGCAGAACTTCGAACGTAATTATCAGTTCCGCTACATCCCAATCGGGAGCTTCAATGCAATTTTTAAGGATTAGAGAGTGAACAAGATGAGAATTAATGATGACACACTCAGGAAATTGAACAGATAGAAGCAACTCGTCCTCTCCTTTTTTGGAAGATGTATAAACTTGCTATTCGATAGACGAAGGACATCAAGTCTACAAGTATGATTTTCAGCCAACACTCTATTAAGTCTAGCGAACGGAGATGAACTATTACTTTCCTCAAAGAAGTTTGTCTACATATAGATGACATCATCTCCAGAGACCTTTCGAAACTAAAGAGCCTAGACTATGCGACCTGCTTCTTATACCACAAATATCTTTACAGATGCATGATTTACTTTAAGGTTGTATAAACGTAGAAATATGGGTGAGATAAGAATGACATTTTTACTTTATTAATTTTTTTGTTGAATATTAATTAATTCATGTAATATCTAATATGCTACCGGTGGTTAGACCATTTTAATTGTGTTTCGATTATCACGAGAAGTATATTAGTATTTACGAACAGTAATTCAACGAAACCGACTAATAGACGTAATTCTATTTATTTAATTATATGATTTTAATACGAGTATGTTCCGAAGATTGTAAGAGAATTCAATCCAGTTTCGAACTGATGAGCTTATGATTATGAAAAAATCAATCTTCTCATCAGGCCGCGGCGACTGGACTGATTATACCACAATTTACATTCTATATATACAGAATGTGCTGTGCGTTACGTATTAGCGAATCATAACTAATACAGATGAATTCTCTTACAATTTTTTTTTTCTTCTTCACAATATTCACACAGCTCTATTTCTGTGTACGCTAATTTTTACTTTATTAAAGATGCCAACAAGCTTGAGAATGAAATAGTGAGAGTGGATAATTTGTAGCCGATTTGGTGGAGCAAATGACACATGCATATTATTAAATTATCGAGAAAATGGCAACTAATTCTTAGAAATTATGACGTATGTAGGCACAAAATAATCTACATATGAGGTTCTGAGAGGTTTGAAAAACTCGAGTGCCACAACCCTACACTAAAAGAGTAAGTTATAGAATGTTACACGTTCTTTGGTAAGGTAAATTTGCTTCGAATTCTCGATAAAGTATTGTTTAGTATCAAATATCTGAAAAATGGGAGAAAAGCAGATTTATTTATTGATTTGAATTTTTTTATTAAACTCATCCGCGTTTATTGAGATCAACCGGGTAAAATGCCTAAAGCAATAATAAAAAAATTACTAATTTCGAGACTATTATAATCATCCGAACGTGACGAATTTTGCATCTCGGGGATATATATTTGAGCAAGGTAAACTTATTAGGTGTATACCTGACACGAAGACGTCGAGGAAGCTCAGTTGGTAGTTCCAAATTCAGAATCAGAACCGATTGAATCCGAAGTTATGTGACATTATCTCTGAAATATCAGGTGGTCTACTCAAAACTCCGTTTTTACAACAACGTTTCGTTGTCTTACACCTGTTGATCTTTAAAGCCCTTTGGCATGGCAGAAACCACGAAAGTGAAGCTAACACAATAATCTCCGGCAGTTGTATAATTGGGTAGGGAATTAAGAGGAGCTGCTGATTTATTGTACATATCAGACTAATTATCGAGACACGGTAAGATGCTATTGAAATAAAAGACACAAACGTAGGCTCTCGCATATGCAATTTCAGATAGATATGGAGTTGAGAAACGTACTGATGAAAAATGAAGATGAAGTGCTGATGAATTGAAGGGCTACATTTATGTACAGTTAGGGAAAATACTTGCAACACAAACAGCGGAAGGAAAGATAAATAATACAATGTATGCACATTTTTTGCCAGCACGCATCAATTCGGGAAGGGGAAATGCTCAGCATAAAGAAAAAAAATGTTTCAAGTGCAAAAAGATGTTGGATCTATCGAAAATGGTTGAAAGACAGAACATTCAAAAGTGAAAGAAATAAGACGTCACACGGAAAATTAGTTAGCTATAAATAGAGCACGAAATACAAAGGGATACTGATTTACATGCTGAGATATAAATCGTTACAAGCGCTTGTAAAGAAACTTAACCTATTGGCCTATCGCTTAAGGTAAAAACCATAGCAGATATGAGGCTTTGCAAGATCATAACTAAAAAATTTATAAAAAACGGTTTTACAAGTTGTGACCAAAAGCAGATTGAACATGGAAAAAGTTAAACAAGTCCTGTCTAATCATATCGTCGCTACCATCGTAAACTATCTAATTCGAAACTTGGCCAAAACCATTTTGTATGACTCTATGAAAGCTGAAAAAATATGAGGGTTCACTGAATCACGCTCAATGCTATAGCTACGTAGCGAATATGAAAAATTAGTTTTTGCACATTAATTTTTGATATCGGTTCTAAAATATTACTGTAGTGTTCAAGGGGTCCTATTCAAAACAGTAAAAGTTGAATTATTGTCCAAATTACCAATGGAATCTACGTAAAAAATTGCTTAGACAACGCAATGTAAAGAAAAGCTTACAACACTGCTCGACACGGTATTCCAAAAAAAAAAAAAGATAGTGACTGATAGTGACACAACTTTAATAATAAATAGTTCATGGATTTGCCGAAATTCATCACCATTTTATCCAAGAGGGAATAGGAAGAAGGAAACTGCATGAGCGCAGCTCATGCAGTGGCGTAATTAGTTACCCGCAGCACTTCCAACCGCGGCGGGGGCCTCGGTTATTGGGCCCAAGCGTTTGAATATTAGTTCAAAGTTAAAATTAGATAGATGGTAGCTCAGATTAAGGTAAGAGTAGACCGTCCTTTGAAAATTGAGGAACGGGACATTTATAGGAAATTTTTAAGAAAACGCTGTGGTCTAGTTTTTAGAGAAAGAATAAATCGTTCCTGTTGCTATTAAATATTTTCTTAAGACAGCCCAACAATTTCTTCTCGGTTGCTGAAGGTGAAGTGAATGTCAGAGTAACTACTCGTTATCTAAGCCCATAGAAATAAAAATGGCTTTAGGTTCTAACAGATATTTAGATTTAGAAGAAGATTTGCTTAACTTGTTTGAAATTAAAAGTTTCGACGAAAAAAAATTTCTGTTTCCCTCGTTAGAAGCGCCTTTGCCTTTAGAAAGGGAATCAATGGATACCTGAGCCAAACCAGTCAGTCTCGGTAAACGGTAAATAAAAATTAAAATTACCGGTAAACCAGGTAAAACCGGTTTATTTTGAAAACTATTTTAAAGTGATCGTGTTTTTTATTTTTATTGTTTTCGGCGGGTTCTCCTATTTCATATTGCCTTATCTCGGATTTCATGTTTTAATCACTCTTTAAAATTTCTCGAAATTATTGGAGTGTAGCATGGAAATGGGATGCATGATGTTCGAGACTTAATTGGTGATTCGGTGTTTCGAAGCAGTGAGGTTATTCGAGATTTTCGAGATTATTTGAGTATTTTAGAGTTTGTCGGATGTATTTGATTTTGAGAATATCTTTGTTCGATATTTACGAAATTATCCGGTACTATTGTTGAGCTTAGTCCTAACGTGCTTAGTAGCCTTTTCCTTAGTAATATTAGTAACATTTAGCTACTTGACAGATACTTCGATATTTACACGAATTTTCGAAATTTTCGTGAGCTTTCTAGATTTGCATAGGCTTTCCGGAATTATTCATTAATATCCAGATTTTCGGTATTATTAAAATTGTTCGAGATCAATCGAGATTCATATAAAGTTGCGGTTTGTTGTAGATTTGTTAAATTTTTCGTTATTTCTAGGATTATTCGAGATTTTTAATGATATTCGAAATGTATTCGAATTTTGTATGGCAATGTACTGCGCTTAGAGGCAATGTACTAAGCAACTTTCTGAATTACACATATAAATCTGAATCATGCTATTTAGTTGTGTTTTTTGAAATTATGCCAAAATTTCGATATTTCTCAGTTTCTGGATTATTTGAACTTAATCAAAAATGGCCAAGTTACTTACGTTCATGGTGGTGATTAGTGCATATAACATTTCGTTTGGTATTACATATACTTACTATTGTTAATTCGATATTTGGGAACTTTCTAGAGTATTCAAAATACTTTGAAAATTCGACATTTTTGAGAATATTTCGAAATTCTTGATTCTTCTCCAATTTGTGATGCTGTATTGACATATTTGGAAATCTTCGTAGCATCGAGTTGATTGCAAGAAATTTCGTTTTATTTGAACCCATTGAACCGTATCGTCTATACTCTTGAAATCAGATGCTGGGGGGAGGAGGGCAGAAATTTGGAGTTACGCCACTGGGCTCATGCAGGGTAACTCATACCAGGACAGTTCATACCAAGGCAACTCTTACTAATTGGGCTTTTTTCCATTTAAATGTGAAAACAAAAATTGAAATTGCTAAATGTTTCAAAAATTATGATTTTATTTATAATTGATATAATAAAATATAAAACCCCTCAAAGGCACTCAGCATTCGACCGCTTTTTGCTAGGATGACAATGAAATCCCAATTTTTCACGAAAATACATGTTCAATATCCATCAACCCTTGATTTTTCCAAATCGAACAAAAAATTTCGAATTTTATATTTCTGTAAATGTTCTCACCATTAGGAAATGGCCGGTAAAATGAATGTATTTTGATTTCTGTAAAATCTTGGCAAATATATCGGCTCTTTCAATACCTTCAGTCTGTAGATGTGAAGATATCCATTGTAGAATCACCTCACTCGCACAAGATTCAAGGTACTCATTCATCATTTCTACAAACACACTGCCCTGAGCATCCCTTGTCAGTTTTATTAACTCTAAACCACTCAGAGAATCGGATAATAGAACTACTCTCCTCCTCCCTTCATTCATTGCCAACTTGATTCCTTCCATAATTACAATCAATTCTGTGTTATATACAGATGCTACCATTCATTCTTAACATTTTCTCGTTTTTCATGGCGGGAATGTATTCCTACTCACTCGATCCTCATTAAGATTAGAATCTGTATATACTTCCACATGTGCAATATAATTCATTCGCATTCTTCAAAATTCTCTCTTAACCGATAACTCATTGATCATCGCTTTTGTTTTTTTATTTAGTTATTTAGTATTTTTATAGTTTCTGACACACCCTATTTTGAGCTTTCGCTCGCAGCATGCTTTTACCCAGGATCCAATAATTCCAGCTCATCCGTTCAATACACCGGGATTATTTACAAAAATCTTTATTTTCAATATTGGTATCATCATGTTTAGACGGTTTAAAATGTTTGCTTAGCGGTAGCTGGAGATTTTAATTTTAAATCAGCAAAATTGCTTGTGACCCTTGCTATGTGTTGTAACTTTGCTTGGTGCATCAACAATTGTCGTTTAATACATTTATATAAAAATTAAATTAATTTAGAAAAAAAAAAACGTTCATCTGACTCGAAAGTCAAAGCCTATTTGACATGTCTTATGACATTGTTATGCCTCTAAAATTCATGTACACAGAAGGATTTTCGGGAGGAACTTTTGGACCCACTTATCCAATTTTGGAAAATATATTCATATTTTCCGCCATTATTTTCGACTGTTGCGTTTTTTGGTAATCCGTTCCTCCTTCCAATCTTACTTCTATCTCATTCACTAACACATTATCTTTGGTCAACATCCGCACAGTCTCTCGCACGGTGATCCATTTGCTCTTATAATTAAGAGGTGAATCACCCAATTCAGACCAAAGAGTATGTATTGGAATAAGCGCCTTTCGCAGCATATCAGTCACGCTAGGTTAAGCAGCATATCAGTCACGCTAGTTTATTGGCATTTTCTCGAAAATATACTTCTTTGGCTCTGAAGTACGTAATTTGCTCCATGGTTTTTATTCTGATTTTTGCCTTTTCCTTTTGGAAGATGGAGCACTTCTTGTCAAACTTGGTTTGTTCGCTTTTAAAATTTAGGGACTTAATTGGTTCGCAAGGTATTGTGTTGTGCAAGAGCCCGTTGGGTATACAATTTGCACATTTAGGGCATACCGGTACTCTCTCTCATCTTGCTTTAGTATGTCCATAACGTTGACATGTGTGGCACATCATTGGATTGTTGAAATACATACGCACTTCCAATCCCACGAATCCGGCTTTAATGAACTCTAATAATTCGACCATATTGAAGGTAAGGATATGAAGTGGGTTGTCTTTCAGCTCATTCTCCACTTTTCGTTTTATATGCTCCACATTAACTACCTTTCGGCTCTCCAGTTCCTTGGTGATTTCCTCCTCTTTTACCATCATTAAGTCGCGGCTGTATATAACACCTTTGCTCAAATTTAAAAACTTGTGTTCTTCCACTTTAATAGGCATCTCAGCCAATTTCATAGCCCTTATCAATTTTTGGTATCCTTCCTCTTTATTCGTTAATACCAAAAGGTCTCCACTTCGCAATCGGTGCGTATCTTTAATATGTGATGTTATCATCGACAAATATTTTTTCATCGTCAACCCTTTTAACCACTAAGTAATTTTGGGACGCTTTACTGTCCTCGAGGAATTGTCTGCACATTTTATATTTATTCTCGTCTAGTTTTGCAAATGTCATCATGTCTACGAGGGGCGCAAACCCGTTTTGGAAAATATACATCAAAAGTACAGCTACTTTTTGTTGAAACTGTGTACACGAGTTTTGTTGTTTACAAAAAAAAAATACACTGTCTCACAGTTTTATCTGCTTTAATACAGATTATATTTACTAAAAATATTTATTGCCATTCTTCACCAATAACTATGAAATATTTTCACCAAACAACGAAAAAGTTTGAGAAAATTATTGTAAAAATTGTCAAAAGCTGTCAAAAAATATGTCGTTTGTCTACGAAATACGATTTAGGACTGTGAGTAATGAAAAATTCATAATTATGAACTTTGATTCCTTACACAAATAAGAACGATAAATAGCATTTTTAAAATGTGTTAATACAAGGCATCGGTGGTTCAATGGTAGAATGCCTGCTTTCCAAGCGAGTGGCCCGGGTTCGATTCCCGGCCGATGCAATTTTTTTTTAGGTTTAATAGGTAGACAATTTCGTTGAGTAAAATAATTAGGTTATTATAATTATGCATACTACCTACCATCAACTAGTATTTTCGCACTTAGACCCAATCAAGATTAAATTTTAATTTCTTTTTTATTCAAGTTGTTAAGATTGGATAGAAATAGAATAATACATGAACAAATTACATCATTGCTTTCTTAAATGCTTCTACATTCCGTATTGATAAGAAATAGTAAAAAAACATAAGAAATCGAGACAATTATCATATATAAAGAATTTTTTTATACATTTGATATACTTTATAGCGTCGGTGGTGTAATGGTCAGCATAGACAGTTTAAGTTGTACCTTCATGGTGTAAACATCTAGTTCAAGAAGAAAGATTAAAAAGTAAAATTAATGAACGACGCTATCACGTAACAGTACCAAACACGTTTGAACCAACAAAAGTAAATGCACGACAAGGTTTATTTGCTGACGTATTGAAACAAACAAATAAGGATCAATTGACGATACAAAAACTAGCAACTAGCAAGCAGAGTTGACAAAATGGCAGCAATTATCCAGCAACAAAGTGAGCAAATAGCTCAACTATTAAGTATGTTAAATAAACTATGAGTAAAGTAAAACTTATCGCGTTAAATGTTAACTCAATCGTCAGCATTGTCAGACGAATGAATTTATTAAACTTCCTCAACAAACACAAGCCAGACATCTTGATGATAAATGAAACAAAACTAAATGCAAAGCACCACCTGGAGTTCAAACATTACGACATCATTAGACAAGATCGACCTGAAATAAAACAATGTGGAGGAACAGCCATTTTGCTGAAAACTATTTTTAAATACAAACAAATAAAAATTAACAAACTACAAAATAGCATAGGAATAGAAACAACAATAATTAAAATCTACATAAAGAAAGCACAATACTTATTCATCATATCGATGTACGGTTCAGCATCTAATGTAGTATTAAAAGACAGCCAATTTGAAACAGAATGGAAGCAGATATTTGAAGTGCTGGATCTTGCAAATGTAAATAACTACTACATTATAGCAGGGGATTTAAACGCGAGACATACAACATAGGGTAACATTTCCAACAATAATAAAGGAATAATACTAAATCGATGGCTTGGCAACAACAGCCTTTTGTACCGACGAACCCACGTATCCAGCGGCTAACAGCTATATACACATAGCAATAGTAGATTATCGCTTATCAATTATCACCAACAACAGTGGAGAAATTCCAACGCATCATTATGATAGTGATCATAAAGCAATTGAAATAGAAATTGGGGCAATCGAACCAGTGAATACAAATTTCACTATAAAACAGCATCTATTTAATTTCCAAAATGTGGATTGGGATACTTGGAAGAGGCGCCTGACAAATAGATACAAAAGACAATTGCGAAGCATAAACCAAACACAGATAACACCCACCGATAGAAACCTGACGAACACAGAAACAGAAAACTGTAAATTAATCATTACAGAGTTAATACAACAAAATATAAAACTAAATATGCCCAAAACAAGATGTAGAAACAATATGGAATGCTTCACGAACAGCACAATTGAAATGCTATATAAACATAAATGTCGATTAGTAACCCACATCAAAAATTTGAAAAGAAGCGGAAGGAACAGTGATCATCAAACAAACTTATTAAAAACTGAGATTAAAAGGACAAATGAACTCATAACCCAAAATGTAACTCTTCAGATAAATAAATACTGGAGGAAAAAAAGGGAAGCAGTCAGACCCGGAACACGAATGTTTAAGGACATGAAGTCACTCAGAAAAAAAGCAGAGAGTAACAAAGAAATCCATAGGCTAGAAATCGATGAATCCGAAACAAATACATTAACAAATATAAATATTAACTGGAATAAAATGCCAAAAGACGGATCAAAATATTTTAACTACAACATACATGATAATCTGAACATTCTAAGAAAATACGTCGAAAAGAACACATATCGTAACGCAACGCTAGGCAAGAAAAGGCACGAAGAAACTATTACACAAACAATATAGAGCATTAAACTTCAACAAGCATACGACAAAGCTAAGGGCATCACTAAATGTAACTTTCACAATAACAACAAAGCGAACGAGCAACAAACGGGGAATCATTGCAATTTCATCACAATAGAAGAATTAAAAACCATTCTAGCCAGTGCAAACAATAAAAAATCATACGGTACAGACAATATACCAAGTATCATATTGAAACATCTACCAGAGCAAATAATGCTAGAACTATGCACCATATTCAATAACTTGTTAAATAACAGAACTTTCCCCAAGTGCTAGAAACAGGCAAAAATAGTCCCTGTAAAAAAAAAGACAAAAATGCTTCCAACCCGCTAAGCTACAGACCGATAAGCTTACTACCAAACTTGGGCAAAATATATGAAATTATCATATACAATAAGATTTATACGCTTACAATAGAAAATGGTTTGATGCCGGACAACTAGTTTGGCTTCAGAAATAATTGCACAACCACACACGCGCTATAGCTAATTTAACATCACATGTATGTCACAAATTAAATTATAACATATGTACGGGAGCGACACTACTAGACATGGAAAAAGCATTCGAATCGGTGTGGCTAGACGGACTAATTTATAAATTGAACAAAATTAAGTTCAACAAGGACATAGTCTTGATACTTAGGGACATGCTTTACAACAGAGAGTTCATCATCTCTAGTGGAGGCATTTCTACCACAAAAATATTTACGGCACACAATGGCTTGCAACAAGGATCCATTACCGCGCCAATACTGTTCAATCTATAAACCAAAGATTTAATTAGCAACGAAAAAATGAACACATTATAACATCCAGACGATTGCCTATGCAGATGATATTGTAATGTTTAGCTCAGACCGGAAAATATGTAACATCCAAGAAAACCTGCAAAAGGCTATAGATTTCACGGTCAATTATCTACACACTTGGAAGATCCGAATCAACGAAGGAAAATGTGAAACGATACTATTCAGAAGATCGTACAAGTTAGCAAATAATGACACACGGAAAAATAAAAACAATTTGAAGATACAAATTAACAACACAACTATCGAACAAAAAGCGGCAGTGAAGTATCTGGGAGTTAATATTGACCAATTCTGTTATTTAAACAAACACATAACGACACAACTCAATAAAGCGAGAAATACTTTCTTCTTAAACAAAGCAATCTTTTGTTTGAGATTCATCGTTCCAGAGGTCAAAAGAATATGTTATAAAATACTAATAAGGAAAATAATAACGTACGGATGCCCCACTTGGTTTAACTGCAATGCCAGCTATATGGAACGCATCCGAATCTTTGAGAGAAAATGTATTCGATATTGTATGGGACAACATCGTAAAGCTGAAACAGCTTTCAAACACTACATCTCCAACCGAGTGCAATACAAGAATTTCAAAACGGATCGAATAGATCTACATATCATTAAACTGATCAGAAATCATATAAATAGAACCACAATAAACTGTGGAAATTCACTTACATACGGAAAATATTACACGGAAGACTGTATAATAAAAAAGAGTGTAATGCCAAGCAACATACTGGGGCCAGAAGCGTTCATCTATTTGGATAAAATAGGGTACATCCAAGATGAGCAACAGCTACCGTTAATATATTATATAAAAAGACAGCCAAACGAAAAAGGGTTCGAGCCAACAATATTCAGGAACATAAACTCAGATCATTTGAGGTTTAGCACTGAGTTCAACAAAATAAACGAAGATAAATTCATTTTGAAAGAACTACAACAATTTGATGGAAACCCAGCTCAATATATCTCTTGGGTGCACAATGTCGAAAATATTCTACGAGACTATAATATTGTACGCACCAAACCAATTTATAGAGCAATATTGCAACACATATGTCAGAAGATTAGAGGATACGCCGAAGCGGCATTAATATCATATAACATCTTCGACGACGGGTGGACATCTATAAAAAAATGCTTATCGCTCCACTACGTAGATAAGAGGGATCTTCGAACATTAGAATAACAATTAAATAACCTTGCACAAAGAAATATGACGATCGATGAATTCTACGCAAATGTAAATCATTTGTTCTCATTGATAGTAAATAAGATCAAAACAGAGAATTATTAGACAGAAACCATCAACGTTCTAGTCGAAAACTACAGGAATCGAGCTTGGACGTTTTTGTAAGAGGGTTAAATGGAGAACTGTCAAGAACGCTTTCGATCACACTTTCGGAAACACATAGATCCCGCCTTGAGATTCAAATCGTGAATTTCAGAAATTTGACAATTCATAAAAATAACATTAATAACTCGGTAACAGCTCCAATTAACCAATTTTTGTACATCAATCCACAAAATCCACGAATTAATAACTTGATCAACCAAGTTTCGTATACCAATTCACAAAATCCACGAGTAATCCACAATTGAATACTATCGCAAAGGAAAAATATGCGGTATACAACAATCAACACTATAACAACCAAACATCATACAACAATCAAAACCTGAATCAACAAATAATACCTAGGCCAATTTATCCGAAACCTGGAACACCAATGGAAATCAAGCAGTCAATTCAAACCAAACAGGTAAATAGCATGAATAGACCAGCATATCAAAATAACCAGCCACCAAAAGTGGAACATCACAGCTACGGCGAATCGCAAAGGCAGCAAAGAATTTATCATTTAGAGAGGACACAGGAGGAAGAGGAATATATTCAATTAGTTAACGAAAATACAGATATTGAGACATTCGAAGATGAACCTGAGGAAATAAACTCAGAAGTAAATTTTATAGAGAAAGCCTCTCTAGCCATACCATACCTAGAGTACAAAACAGCAAAAAACAACATCTTTAAATTTTTAATCGACACGGGAGCCAACAAGAACTTCATCAAACCTAAACTAGCTGAAGGAGCAATTCCCACTAACGTCCCGTTTAACATAAAATCAGCGGGGAGTAACATCAAGATCAGTAAAAAATATCCGGACAATTTTTCAAATGCACAGGAATCAACACATTAATAGAATTACTACCTGATTCAAAAACATTCGACGGAATAATCGGGGACGACACTTTAAAAAAAACTTGAAGCATGGTCTAAAAGCCCATACAACTCACTAATTTGGGTAGTCGAAAAAAAGCTATATGCCTCAGGTATCAAAAATAAAATATAGGATAGTCGTAGATTTAAAAAGAATAAGCGCGGTTACAGTATTAGACACAAAGCAAATCTTGGAAAATCAAAGTTTTTTACGACCTTACATCAAGGTTTCACCAAATGAGGATGAAAGAAAAGGATATTCCGAAAACATCTTTTTCCACGATGAAGGGAAAATATGAATTCTTAAGACTACCTTTCGGAAACAAAAATACGCCGGCTATATTCCAAAGGACGATCAATGTCAAAAAAATACTATCGAAACTTGAAAGAGCTAACCTACGTGTCAATCTTGCCAAAACGGAATTCATGAAAACAGAAACAGAATTCCTAGGATACATCATAACAAATCAAGGAATCAGACAAGATTTAAAAAAAAGTCACGGCTATACGGAACCTAAAGAGCCCAGATTATTTAAAACAGTTAAAATCATTCCACTCGCATCATATTATCGACGATTTATTAGAGACTTCGTAAAAATCGCCAAGCCCTTACCTAACCTCATAGTAGGCGAAAACGCACAAATTAAGGCAACAAAAAAATAATAATCAAAAAAAAAATGAAAATCAGCTTAACAGGAAAGGAACTCCAAGCATTCCATCAGATCAAGGAGGTGTTAACATCTACTGAAACACTAATCTCTCCAGACTTCGATAAACCTTTTATACTTACTTCCGACTCCCCTAATTATGCAATTGGTGCCGTATTATCACAGGATGACATCGGAAAAGACAGACCAATCACATATATATCCAGATCGTTAAACTAAACCGAGGAGAACTACGCAGTTAACGAAAAAGAAATGCTAGCAATCATTTGGGCATTGGATAATCTACGAAGTTACCAGTAAGGAGCGAAAAAAATTAAAATCCTCATGGACCATCAGCCGCTCACATTTGCACTAAGTACTAAAAATAATAACACAAAATTAAAAAAATGGAAGGCACGATTGGAGGAATACAACTATGAATTCATATAAAAACCTGGGTGTACCAACAAAGTAGCTGATGCTTTATCGAAATTATAACTAGAGGTCAACACCTTATCATCAACCTCCACGATACAAAGCGCTGAAGAAGAGAGCAGAGACTTAATCCAACACTGCGGAGCACCTAAAAACGTCTTCAAAAACCAACTGATAATCAGGACAGGAAAATATATCGATTGTCATGAAGAACTACAAGAAATAAATAAAGACACTCTAAGAAAAATCCAAAGGGATAATATACATCCAAGCATCATCAATGGAATAAAAATACCCGAAGAACACATCCAAATATTACAAGAAGTTTTCCAAGAACAGTTTCCGGGATTGAAATTACGTATAACACAAAGAGTGGTCCAAGACATCAGCAACGTGGAAAATAAATTCACAGAAATCACGTTGAAAACCAGGAATAAATCCTAGAATGGTGCTATTTTCAACAAATGGCCAGCCTAATAAAAAAAATGTACCAAAACCTGCAGCATCTATAACACAAACAAATATGAGAGACACCCAAATCAAGTTGAGCTCCACGAAACGCCAGTTCCAACATATCCAACAAAAATACTCCATATGGACATAATCGAGATAAAAAATCAAAAAATCATCTCCTGCGTAGATAAATTCTCCAAATTACATTAGGGACAAAATGATTAAAAAACTGCATTACTTCACAATTCCCAGATTATTAGTAATGGATAATGAGGGGAGTCTAGTAAGTACCATCGTAATGGACTATCTGAAAACCTTGGGGATAGAAATATACTTAATACCACCCCAGCGAAGTGAGATAAGTGGATCCATCGAAGAAGTTCATTCTACTATCATCGAGATAACAAAATGCCTTCAAATAGAATATAAGCAATTATCCATAAAGGAACTAGTTAATATCACAGTAGAACGCTACAACAACTCCATACATTGGGTTATCTAACATAATCCTTGTGACATATTTTTTTGGGAGAACGCAGAGAATCAATAACCAAAATATTGTAGATTTCAAGGATCAAGTCAACGAGGATGTGGCAGAAAAATCAGGAACAACCCAAAAACTAACATCTTTAGGGAAAACGCAAAGAGAAATAAACCAAGAAAATATGAACCTGGAGAAATAATATATACTACAATACAATCAAACAAATACAAGGAAAAGAGAAACCTAGATTTAAAGAAGAATCTGTCGGTCAAAGATAATCGAGACACAATTACCACAACCTCCGGGAAAAGGGTCCGCAAGACTCAAATAAAACATTTAACACAATAATTTCTTCTTCCCAGTTTCTGGATGTTGGGCTTGACAAGCTCCCTTACCATTTACAAATGTACTACACCAATAGTAACTCTCAAACAAGGCAACGGACGAATCATCAATGGAAATTTCAAATTAATCCATGTCATCAACTTAACCGATTAAGAGGAAATAATCAATAGAATTAGAACTTCACTTGACAACACTGACCCAGAAAGCAGTCTTCGATACTTCGATATCAACTGATTCACCAAATGAACCTAACCAAGCAGCTAATATCAGAAATTAAAGATCAAAAATCACGATCTCGCCGATCAAATAACTGGATCGGCTCCGCATGGAAGTGGATTGTAGGATCACCAGACACCACAGACTGGGATCAAATAATCAAAAGTCAAAATCAAATCATCGACAGCACAGCAGATTCTTAACTAATACACCAAAATTGTTAATCATTTACATGAAGACTCAGATGAAAAAATTCAACAAATCTTATTCAACCGACTAACCATAATCAAAGAGGAGATAAAAGAAATCATCCGAGCCGCGCAATTAGCAAAAGGAAAAATTATCAATACAAATTCATTGGATAAAGAGGAAATCAGTCGCCTGGTTGCAAAAATCGAAACCCTTCCTTATTCTAACGATGTAGAAGCAATAAAATACGCAGAACCTATGATACGAGGGCGGATTGAAAATGAAGCTACCTAAGTAGGAAAACAAAATTTTTTTTGCCAAAAACCATTTATTTCTCAACATAGTCTCCATTTAATTCGACACACTTAGTAAGACGATATTTCAACTTTTTTATACCATCTGAATAATACGATTTCGGGAACCCCTCAAAATACGCGTTAGTTTCGATAATCACTTCTTCGTTTGAGATGAATCTTTGTCCTGCGAGCCATTTTTTCAAGTTTGGAAACAGGAAAAAGTCACTAGGAGCTAAATCTGGACTATAAGGTGGATGATCAACCAATTCGAAGTGTATTTCACGTAATTTTAGCATCGTATCTAATGCTGTGTGAACCGGTGCGTTGTCTTGAAGAAAGAGCACTTTTTTCTTCTTTAAATGTGGTCGTTTTTCCTTGATTGCATCAACCAATTGATCCAATAATGTACGATAATACTTTCTTGTGATTGTGGATTCTTTTTCAAGATAATCGATGAGCAATATTCCGTGTGCATCCCAAAATATAGTGGCCATAACCTTGCCAGCCGATTTCACTGCCTTTGCCTTCTTCGGAGCACTTCCACCAGCTTTGGTTTCAGGTGTGTAGTGGTGAACCCACGTTTCATCAACAGTAATTAATCGACGCCAAAAATCAACAGGATTACGCTTTATCATGTCCAAACACCGCTGTGAAGTGGTCTGTCGAACTCGTTTTTGTTCGACACTGAGCAAACGCGGCACCCATCTTGCCGATAGCTTTTTCATATGCAAATGTTCATGCAAAATGTTGAACACACGTTCATATGATATGTTTACCATTTCAACAATCTCACGCAACTTGACTCGGTGATCATTCATAACGATATCGAGGATTTTCTTGATATTTTCTTCAGTAACCACCTCTTTTGGCCTTCCTGTTGATGGTATTGTTGCAGTGCTTCTTCGGCCGCGTTTAAATTCAGCAATCCAATATTTTACCATGTAATCTGACGGAGCAGACTCACCGTAATGTTTATCGAGCTTTTCTTTTGTCTCTTTCGCCGTTTTCCCTTTCAAATAATAATGTTTAATCACTGCACGAAATTCGTTTTTTCCCATTTTTCAAGAAACACAAAAGTTGCTTACTTCAAACGACTACAACAAATAAACTAATCGATGAATTTAGGTGAAATTTTAACAGCTGACGTTTGACAGATTGCAATTTCTAAAAAACAAAAAATTGTTGTCTTTGTGCTGCCATCTAGCGCTAGTAGCTTCATTTTCAATCCGCCCTCGTATAGGCTAAAGAATCAACAATGCTATATGTTATATTAATACCAAAAATAAGTAAACAGGAATACAATCACGTCATGGTAAGATCAACGATTGAGAACTACAAACAAATATACCTCGAATATAAAGAACTTCTGGTAAGCCAAGATGAAATGACTTTTTTGTCAAACCATACTTTGCGAGATCAACAGTCAGGAAGAATTAAAAGCCGACCACTGCATCAACCAGCTCATAAGGGGATTAGATGCTCAATGTAGCTACCAATTCAACAAGAATCAGATAATCGACACCCTAAACGGCAATACCATTTTTCTGAGCAACTTTAAAGAAGACATATTTTACAACAACACGGACAAACACCTGGAGGGAAACTTTTTAATACAATACGACAATGAAACAATTAAGATCAACAATACAACTTTCACCAGCAGAGATATTAGGAAATCTCAAGTATTACCAACAGTACTACAATCTAATATAATAGATAAAGGTGTAAAAATCGACCCAGGATACCTGTATAACCTGCACCTAAATAATGTAAATCAACTACAAAAATTATTCACAAAACATAAGGAAGCAGCCTTTGTAGACTTCGGTATCATGTCTATAATTTAAATCATAATACTCATCATTTTGTTAAAAACAAAAACGCCAAAAAATGGTCAATTCCAAAACCATGTCAAGGAGAAGTCATCATCAATCAATCCGGAGTCCAACCAATTAGCTTGAAGTTCTGACCCACGATACGCGGATCTTGTAAGGGGAAAGAGTTAACACAACTAGAATTGCAACTCAGTATAAACTGCAAACACGCGCATCACCTAGAGACGCTAAATCAGCTTAAAAGGAAAAAAAACAGCATGCGCAAACATGTTCTAGTTATTTAAGACTATTGTAATTTACATATTTAGAATTTTATTTAATTTTAGTTTGAATTGTAACAGATAAACATAAAATAAATTCATTTTTGTTTAATAAAACTTTAAACAAAACTCTTAACTTACATAATTTTCGCCATTTTTATTCACCGCAGGTCCGTTCTCCACGGCAGCTCAAGGGAAACTGAAAAATTTATTTGACGTTCGTCTTTAGAAGTATTTTCCCCTCATCGCAAGTATTGCCATCTATCGTAATATTTTTAACAACAAATATAATACCCCTCTCACACGTTCATATATTATTTCGAAAAAAAACCTGTATTTTGAAGTATTTCCCCCTCATCGCAAGTACTGCCATCTATCGTTACCGGTCAAGAATAATTTCGGTAATATTTTGAGCAACAAATATAATACCCCTCTCACACGTTCATATATTATTTCGGAAAAAAAACTGTATTTTGAAGTATTTCCCCCTCATCGCAAGTACTGCCATCTATCGTTACCGGTCAAGAATAATTTCGGTAATATTTTGAGCAACAAATATAATACCCCTCTCACACGTTCATATATTATTTCGAAAAAAAAACTGTATAGATGGCACCAGCCATCTTTACATCGTGGGGAAGACCCATTCCTTGAGTGTATCTTAAGCCAGGCCAATTAATGCTGAGTTCAGAAATATTGGTTAATTATTTAGGTGCATATACCTTTGTCTGCATCTTGTAATGTGTAGGCGACGTTTCCAACCCTTCCGGTGATAATTGCGGGAGTATATTTTGGAGCCAGCTTGGCTGGAAATTGTCTTGATATCGCACTTTGGAGGTAGCTGCGAACAAAACACCTTTTGTCCAACAATGAATTGTTTAAGCTTACTTCGTATACTGTAATCGTGTTCCGATTTTAGTACATTATGATGTATTAGATCCAATCGCGCGGATCGTGAGCTTATGCTTACTTCGTGCTCATTTTCACATTGCAGCAGTCGTCTAAGTTGGTAGTCCGAACCGTGAGTCACCTTATGTTGTCCATATACCAGAAAATGTGGTGAATACTTAGTGGATAAGTGTACGACGTTTCTTCAAGTTAACGCTATCTGGTCTAGATGTAGGTCCCAATTTATATGAGTATCTCCCCCCTTACGATCATTTCGCTCTGAAGCATTGCTTTGAGGCGAATGTAATGGGGTTTTCTTGTGTTTGATGCCATATTGCTTGAGAAGATTACTAAACAGATTAGATTGAAATTGTCGCACATTGTCAGAAAGAATAATTTCTGGAACCGAGAATAATATAAAAATTTCCTTTTCCAGATAATCATACAACGATGGAGTAGAAGCGTCTCGAAATGCCTTTAGTCGTACAAATTTGGAATAATGGTCCAAAACTATAAGAACACAACTGTTGCCATTTCGTATGGACCTAGATAATGAATATATATTTTTTGGAAAAGACGGGTTAATTGAGGTAGACTACCCATTGGTGGTCGTGTAGTATATTACGAATACAGTTTCTAACAGATTGACACACGTCTTCAGCCATACCAAACCAGAAGTAATATTGCGGAATTCATTCCAATGTCTTGAAAATTCCCATGTGACCGGAGGATGGAGGTACTTGCGCAGCCTTGAATACCGCTGGAACCAAGCTTTTCGATTTGCGTCCCCGAACGTAGCTATGCGTGGGATGCTGGAGTTCTCATATGATTGCTCTCCCGCGGGATCCAAATCTTCCCCGGTCAGTTACCCGTCGTTGTAGGATTACAATTCGAGCACTCGACGTATGCCGTATCCCGTTTTCCACACGCGAAACAGAATTTCCTCAACCTCGATTTGCAGCGGCGAAAATAATGACCAGGAAGATTACAGTTCCAGCAAATACGAGTATTTGTTGGAAATCTTTGTGAATTTTGATTGTGTCCAAATGTGTGGTCCATTATGGTTAGGGAAATTATTTATTGCACATAATTCAGGATCATAGCTATACACTGAATTTGGTTTTTCAGGATTTTGTGACTGCAGGTATATTTGGTTATTTGGGATTTGTGGGGTAGAGCTTTCCAATTCATAGACGTAACGATCTTTTGCAGTTAAGTTAGCTTCCGGATTAGAGCTAGTTTATAAAATGAAATTCCCTATCAATAAATGTCTCTCTTAATCCACAGAAGCGGCTCATCCCAATTAAAATTTTTATCTTCAGATTTTCGTAATGAGTTGGTCAAGGCTTCAAAATGTCTGTAATGAATTGTCGGAAAAATTCGATAAATCCCAAAAATCGTCGAACTTCGGTTACTGTAGTCGGGTGGGCAAAATTCTTCGCCGACTCTCGCCGTTCTTCTTTTAGACCAAAAAAAAAAAAAATTGGCGAAGGGTGCGGAGATTCTGAAGATCATATAATACCACACTGTAATAATTCGCCTACATTATTGTTTACGATCGACCTTTTTGCGAAAGCGATACGGTTTGCGGTCTAATATTGATGGGTGTGTGAGCGGTGAGCTTAATCTTAATTTTTGTTTGGGAACATTTGCCTAACTCTGCGATACAATTGAAGCGAAAACATCGAAATGTGCTGACAGCAAAGCCTTTAGTTGACATTGTTCGGATTCGCTTAAATATTTTTCAGGTCACCTTCGATTACAAGACGATTTCCTTCTTTACATAAAATGTCACGGAGCAATAATACATTTTCGGAGATAAATTCGTCCTTATTGCCATCGGGTTGAACGGCTGCGGAATCAAACGTACAATCAAACTTCGGTTTTAAGTCTTTGGCGAATAAATTACAGATCAGCATATGGTTGCTCCCATAATTATTTATCGATATAAATAATTTTGATGCTTGTGGTTTTGATGACGGTGTAAACGATTGAGTTTTCGGTGGAGAAATAAAAGGTTTCGTTGCTGGGTCAATGTTCATTGACATAATGGATTGTAATGGACATGTTCTTTAATGGAAATTAACAATTCATTACAACTTGAAAACGGGTTGTTGCTTCTTCAAATCGTAGTAATTGATTCCCGTTTATCGTATATCTAATAATACAGTCGTCTAGAAGTTCAGCTTTTCATCCCAGAGATAACATTTCATAATAATATTCCTCGGGGAGTCCAATGCTTTGCGGGTTCTGCACCAATCGGTCATCCCAACAATATGCCTTCTTTAAAACTTAATTGAGCCCCATCACGACTATGGTATTGGGTTAAATTCCGAATTATCGTGTTGAACGTTTTGAAAACTGACATTTGATACGTTCCCATACATTAGAATGGCTGCAATGCAGACTCAGGGTGCAGATAACCACACGTTACAACATTCGGCATAAATTATTGTTCGGGTATCAGAAGAACTGTAGCGATGACGCGACAGCAACTTTGGATTGATTGACCGATCACGTTCACATTCGTAGTCATTCGTGCCGCCTACTCTCAATATATCATTTTTGTCAAGAAACGACGAGTTAATGACTTTAACTTGCTTTGTTGGTTTAATGCCAATTTGTTTTTCAGTCGGCCAATTTCTTCTTTAAAGTCGTTATTTTGAACGAGTCGAATTAAAATTTCTTTGGCTCTTGAGAGCTCCTGTGAAGTTACGTATGGACAATTAATGCTATTCACCGTATTTTTGGAATATTTTGCAACAAATTTCTTTACAAATCTATAATCACAAAAGCTGTTATTCTAACTACAGTGTTGGCCAAAAATATAAAGCACCCCTATCTATTAGCATTATATATTAATATTATGTCTTTCTAAACAATGGGTGTTAACGAACGAGTCATCCCACCGAATGCGACCCTTAATTATTGAAAATCACCAATTTTTGTTTTGGTTTAGGTTCTTAACAAGAAGTTGTAGCGTCGTAAAATTTTTTTATTTTAGTTTTGTATTTGATCGTGTGCAGTCTTCACATAAAGTGTTTTAAATCAAAAAGAGTTTTCGTAAGTTTTTTGAGAAAAAAAGTGTGTTTGTGATAATTATACCTAAAGCGTGCCAACTCAGTGAAGGAATAAGGGCACAAATTGTGTTGTTGGATTCCCAGGGTGTAAGCCAAATTGAAATATCCCAAAAATTAAAATGCTCTCGTGGAGCAGTTCAATCTACATTGAAAAGGGTTAAAGAGACCGGGGACTATGCCTATAAACTACGCTCAGGCAGAAATCGTATCACTTCGGTAAGAGACGATCGACAAATTGTGCGAAAATCTCTCAAAAACCGAAGAAAAACATCTGCTGAGATAGCTGCATAGCATTTAACAGAACAAGAAGTTCACATTTCGGCACGGACAGTTAGAAGAAGGCTCCTGCAAGCTGGATTGAAAGGTTGTAAAGCAAGAAAAAAACCTTTGCTCTCACTTACCAACATAAAAAGTCGCTTGAGATGGGCTCGAGAACACAAACATTGGAATGACGTGGATTGGGCGAGAGTTGTTTGGTCAGATGAATCTACTTTTGAGGTAAATATTTTTTTTTTTTTTTTTTTTTTTTTTTAATAATTTTATTTATGATAACAATAAAATTTTTTTACAAAGTAACTAGTCATTTTTGACTAACAGCGTTCGACTCTGACAATATAATAATAAAGCACTCATATGTGTTCTTTACATAAAGTGTTGTTTTGGTTGATGTTGCATTGTGCGGACTATTCAGGCAACTCAAAAGGTTTTAGTCTTTTGAGTCTTCTTATTATACCCTCTTGATGAAGTAGTCTCGCAGCTTCGATGTTAGGGTGATGATGGAGCCTCTCCTGGTGTTTTTGAGCACATTTCTTTATTTCACTTGCGACTGTGTCTATTCCGAGATCTCTATGAAGGTCACTATTACGAGTGTACCAAGGGGCATTTACAATTCCTCTGAGGACTTTATTTTGAAATCGTTAAACTATCTGTTGATTGCTGATTTTGGTGCATCCCCATAGTTGAATACCATATGTCCAGACCGGCTTGAGTACTTGTTTATAAAGCATAAATTTATTATGAATGGATAACTGAGAGTTTCTTCCAATTAACCAGTACATTTTTCTATATTTTAACTGAAGCTCTTCTGCTTTCTTTTTCACGTGTACTTTCCACTTTAACTTTGCATCAAGGCTCATACCAAGGTATTTTGCTTGATTGGCATGTGGTACAGAGATATTATTGAGAGTCACAGGTAGTGGTTCTATTGATCTATTAGTGAAGTTAATGTGAGTAGACTTCGATTCATTCACTTTAATTCTCCACTTAGCTAGCCAATCTTGTATATTATTTACGGCTATTTGTAGTTTGAATGTGACTTCACCGATTGTGTCACCAACAGCTAGAATTGCAGTGTCATCTGCAAACGTGGCGATAGTTGTATTGCTCGTCTGCGGTATGTCGCTAGTAAACAGCACGAAAAGGAAAGGCCCTAAGACACTCCCCTGCGGGACTCCTGCTTTAGCTTCTTTAATACTGGAGTAAACTCCTTCCTGTTTAACTCTAAAATATCTCCTTTTCAGGTATGACTTTAGCAGTTCGCAATACTCAAATGGCAGAGTTTTCTCCAATTTAAATATTAAACCATCTAGCCAGACTTTGTCAAATGCCTGCGCTATGTCAAGAAATATGGCTGAACAAATCTTTTTTTCCTCTAAGGATTTTTCTATTATATCTGTTATTCTATGGACTTGGTCGATTGTGGAGTGTTCCTCTCTAAATCCAAACTGATGGGACGGAACAGCTCCTGATTTTACAACTTCTGGTTTAATTCGTTTTAATAACAATCTCTCAAATAGTTTTGACATAGTTGGAAGAAGTGATATTGGCCTATACGAGGCCAGTTCACTTGGTGGCTTACCTGGCTTAGGTATCATTATCACTTCCGCAAATTTCTAAGATAGAGGGACATAACGGAGTCTGAAGGAAGCATTAATTATGTCCGATATTTTTTTAATAGCTTTATTAGGCAGTTGTTTTAGAATCTCTCCAGTTATCAGGTCATATCCTGATGATTTTTTAAGTACTACATGGTTCTTTATTACTTGTTTTACTTCTTTAGCATTAGTTAATGGAATTTCCTGTCTCAGGATAGTTGTTTGGTTTTCGAACAATATATCCTGTTGGTTAAGTGTTGTTAAATTTGGCTGAAAGGTACGCTCGAGATGATCCGCGAATTTTTCTGCTTTTTCTTCTTTGCTTTTAGCCAGGTGACCATTATTTGTTCTTATTGGTGGTATATGCATAACTGGCCTTTTCAAATATTTGGTTGCTTTCCACAATGAATAATCACTACCTTTATCATAGGTGAGAGATTGCAGGTATGAATTTATTGATTTATTTTTAAATTCCCTTATTTCTCTACGTATTCGTTGTGTTAAATTATTTAATCTATTTTTGACGGTTGGGTCTCGTGTACGTTGCCACTCCCTACGGGTACTTCTCTTCTCTATAACTAGTGATTTAATTTCCATTGGATAGCATTTGCCAGCTATTTTTTTGTTTGTTGTGTTAGTACTTTTCCACGCCGCTACCTGTATGTCCTTGACGAGCTTCTCCACCTCCTGTTCTAATGTTTCTTCTGATGAAAGTTGTGTGTTTAAAATGATGCTATTGTTTAGTTCATTCCTGAACTTTTTCCAATCAGTATATTTATTTGTTAACAGTGGCTGTTTATCATTAGTAATTATTGTATCACTTATTGTCATTAAAATAGAGGAGTGGTCAGATGTGGAGTCCAATCCTTCCTGCACTTGTATATGATCAACCGGGATTTTTCTTGTTATAAAGAAGTCAATTAGGTCTGGTGTTTTATTTTGATCACTCGGCCAATAAGTTGGTTTTCCAGTAGAATGCCAGTTGCAGTTGTATTTAATTATTGCTTGATGAAGCTCTTTCCCTTTAGTTGTGGTTAGTCTTGATCCCCAGTCAGTAGGTTTAGCGTTAAGGCACCCCCAACTACAAATTTTTCACCGAGCTGCTTGAAGAACTGAGTATAAGCATTCTCTTTGATGTTATATCTAGGTGGGCAATATATTGCGGATACCACTAACTTGTGGTTGCGGGTATTAATGCTAACGCTAATTGCTTGTATTTCATCACTTTTAAGTTTTTGTTGCAGATGGTATTTAATATCTTTTTTTATAATCACGGCACTGCCCCCTTGTGCATTATTATTAGGATGAACTGCTGAGTGAACTTCGTAGCCGCGGATTTTTATATGACTTTGAGTAGTAAGGTGTGTTTCAGATAATAAACATATATCTATTTTTTCTAAATCAAGAAATAGTTGTATTTCATTTTGTCGTTGCAATATACCATTGCAGTTCCATGCAAGAATTTTTAAATTATTTGCCATGTTTTTCGAGTAGAGTGAGCCTTTGTAGGATTGATATAAGGGCTTTTTCTTGCTTTTCTTCTTGTGAACTAAGTCTATCAAGAATATCTTGTAGTATTTTATTAGTTTGGTTATTATTTGAATCATTTAATGAAAGAGAACTATGTTGTCTTCTCGAACTTCCAGTAGATAGTACATCAGCAAATGTTCCATTTGGATTAGTTCTTGATGGCTGGATTAATGTTTGGTGTGGCCTTAAATTTGTAGGTATTCTTGTTGAGGCTGAGTTAATTTCTGGCCTGGTAATTATTGAAGTTTCCCTTGTTTTGTTGCGAATTTTTTGCAGCTCTTTTATAACAATGCAACCTCTGTAGTTGGCTGGGTGTGTCTCTCCACAGTTAACACATTTTGGTGGGGTGTCTTTTAGTTTCGTACATTCAGCCGTACGGTGTTTTCCTACACATTTCACGCATCTGGGCTCCTTATTACAAAAGTTTTGCGTGTGTCCGTAGACTTGTCACTTTTTGCACTGGGGGATCAGCTTAGATTTTTTAACTGCTTCTATTTGCACTTTCATATGGAGTATTTCGCTGATTGCATAAATATTTTTAATGTCTTCTGTTCTTTCAAAAGACAACATATATAATGGAAGAGGTGTTTTGTCACCTCTTTTTAGCAGCTGTGTAACTTCTTTAATTTTGTATTTTTCTCCAAAAGATACTCTTTTATCTCTTCTGGTTTGCATGAAGCGTGTAGCTTCCTAGCAATGACTTTGGTTTGCCTTGTCTGCTTATCTTCGTAGGAATACCACGCTGTCTTTTCTTCGTTAAGAGCTCCTGTTAACTTTCTATAGCTATCACTGTCTGTGACATTTATTTTGATATCACCACTATTTAACGCTGTAGCTTGAAACTTTATATGATTGTTGTCCATGATGTTTCTAATACTCTGATAATTATTGCAATTAGATATTATTACTGGAGGTGGCCGTGGCACTTTTTTCTCTAGTTGTACATTCTTACTTCCGGTTGGGAGTTTATTACTTGATCGTTTCTGTTCCGACGGAACCTGAGCTTTATCCTCCTGTTGCACGTGCCTACTTCCGGTTGGAAGCTGCTCAACTGATTGTTTCGAATCGGGTGAAATCTGTGGTGATTTACTCATCTTACGTTTCTTATTTTTTTTGTTACGGTTCAGAATCTATCCCGTTTCTCTATTGAGTTCTTCCTCGTCTGTTTCATACATAACCTCTATATGATCATTGGTGTTGTGTATCTTAGTGGTTTCTTTCTCAGACATTACTGCATTTAGAGCATCTTTTAACTCCTTGTTTTCTCGCTATAAGTTTTTGAGGTCTTTGTTTAGATTTAACGTTAACTTTTCTATTTCGTAAATCTTATTGCGCAGTTCTGCGTTATCCCTTTCTAAGGTGTTCGCTATTGGTGGTGGTGATCTACCCACCCTGGATTGTTGTTTAAATGGGTTGGGTGGCCCAAAAGGGCTGTTAAACAATGATTGGCTCACCCCAGAATCCTTTGAGCCAGCCTCGTTAGAGGGTGGATTTGCCAGCTGATTAGCTGGGTTACCACCTGGAGTACAATTTCCTGAATCCGTTGTACTCATTGTTTATTTTACTGGTCATAAAGCATCTACCACTCTGACCAGTACGAGTTGGTAGTGGGTCTGGTTTGAGAAGATCATTTACTAAATTATCGATAGTCAGTTATACCGCCGTGTCTCGGTCGCCAGAGCCTCGTTAGTTATCTAGCAGGGTGCACCACGTGCAGGTGAGGATGACATTTGGACTATTTGTAGACCAATTACTGAAGCCCCCTTTCCCACCCCTTTGAGGTAAATATAAAAAATAAATATTAAAAAATAATTAGTCAAAAAAAAAATAAAAAATTGTGTTGCTATGTATTTTAAAAGAATTAATAGAGAAATTTATGTTAAATTTGATGGAATTCTTATAGATTTTTGGAACTCCTGGCGCAACCATCGTAAGAAGAAGAGTCGGGGAAGCATACAATCCTGATTGTATAGTGCCTACCGTAAAGCATGGAGGGGGTAAACTGATGGTGTGGGGTTGTATGGCATCACCAGGGGTGGGAAAACTGTTGTTTTGTGAGGGTCCGATGAACAGTACCAACTATGTTACCGTGTTCGAGGCTGCATTGAATGCCTCAATTCGGCAAATCTTTGGGGAAACGGATAGTTCTTCGATAATTTATCAACAGGATAATGCCCCCTGCCATACTTCCCGCGTTACGATGAGTTGGTTTCGAAAAAACAAATTCGAGTCATGGACTGGCCCGCCCAGTCACCAGACCTAAATCCCATTGAAAATTTGTGGTCAATTTTAAAAAAAAAAATCAAGGATCGCAGTATGACTTCAAAGGAAGACCTCAAACGTGCGCTGACAGAGGAATGGAAAAATATATCGAGAAATACCTGCGAAAAATTAGTACGGTCGATGAATAAAAGAGTCCTGGCTGTCATCAAAGCCAAAGGAGGACCTACAAAATACTAAAATTAATAAAATATAAAAAGTATTTCCTAAAAATATTGAGTTTTAATTTTTGTCTTCATTCGTTTTGTAGATACTGCAATTTGGGAGGGGTGCTTTATAATTTTGGCCAGGGATGTAGTTTTGAGTAAGATGAGCAGTTTTCTATTAAAGCAATCAAAAATGTTTGATCCAGTTGCGTTTGTAACGTAGCAATGTTCTTTTTCTTCATCACTGATTTAACTACTAATTCATCTTTCGCGTTCTCCAACTGCTTCTGTTTTGGCCAGAATGAACATTGTTGCGATAACCATTCAGCCCCCTGCCACCAAAGTTTGTACTCACTTAGTTGAGATGGGAATATACCTCGCGTTGCAATATCTACCGGATTCTCGCTTGACCTAACATGTGACCATTTTTCTCTTGGACAGTTAGTGATTATTTGTTATATAGGATTAGCATGTCCCTTCATTTTCATTAGGGTGCTAAACCGATTTTTTGTAGGTATCGGCATCTTGCCCGTAGGCAGATACCGTTAAAGATTCACGGAAACTTGTTTTTTTTTTCGTCACTCACTAAATGAAATTTGCACTTTTTTCACAATGTTTGTATTTAGTTATTTGTAATAAAATTGTTTATATGCTTGCTGTATCAGCTGGCAATCACTTTAATCACCAATTCAAAACACTAAATTAATTAATAATTCCAATAAATGTAATAAAAAAACTAAACATTTTTTTTTTGTACTGATAGTTGTATATAATGTTTCTGCAGGAAAATACTAAGAAGAATACATAACAGGAATAAAATTGGTTAGTACGATTACTTATACTGGACACAAGACAAGCGATGGTAAAGCGATAAAACCCAGCAGATTTTGAGGCATTGCCGTGAACATTTTGAAAATAGTATATAAAATTACTGTTTAGATCAATAGCTTTAGGGTAGCAGTTTTGATTTGTTTACGGTTCAGGGGCTGGCGGCCCCTCTGAAAATTTCATATCTTTTGGTTTAAAATATATTCCTTTATAAGTTACGTGTATTACTACTACCGGTGCCAAATATATAATCTTGTTTAAGATTTTTGGTTTGGAAAGCCATATTACTGGTCTTTCTGTGTTGCACTCCTTTGTATTTTTAATTAGGTTTGTACTAACGTTACTAGTCTTTATAACTGCGTTTAGAACTGCGACTGCCAGTACCACTTTGGATTAATTCTCCAATTGAAACAGCCGCATTCATGTTGTCATTATAGTTTTATTATTATTGTTGTTATTTATAGACCTACGTGTTTCAATATTACGACGAATTTTATTATTTGATAATTTTGAACTCACGGAAATTAGATTTATAAAGTTTTACAAACATTTAAAATATATGTACACGAAAATATTAATTTATGATTTGAAATATTATTTATTTATTTTTTATTTAATTTAATTTGTTTATTAAAATTTATTTATTTATTAATTTATTTTATTTTACATTAAATTTGTATGCAAAAATTAATTTAATTTTCACCACCATTGTATTTTAATATGTGATACAAATATACAGATCGTTTACCACCGCTCAGAGCGCGCGTGCGGCTGTTGCCAAATCCGAGACGACAGACGAGACTGTTTACCAATTTTGATTTTATTTATTTTTTTTTGTGTTGTCGCTCTGTTGGTATACCTAAGAAATGAACGGTGCGTTTCTTTGTGTTCTCGAGCGAACTAATTGTGTGGCGGAGAGTAAATAAAAACGAATGTTTGTGTGAGCAAATAATTGAGCCGCCACAGATTAATATGAAGGTCATTCATATTATTATTTATCACATTAAATGATTTTGTCGTTGTTGAAAATAAATCGACTTGAATTTTTAGCGAGTTCTACCATGAAAGAATTTAATGATCTTAAAGTTTTTGGTTGCTTGTATCAATCTTTTGTTCTCTCACAGTTCGAATATAAATCATGCGTTTAGTCCCCTTATTATAGGGATCAAATAATTGGAATTGATTCAGTACAAAAATCGTTTCCCATTTTTTCTAAGGTAAGGAAAACAGGTGGATTGAAAACAGGATTACACTTCGTCGTCAGCACGCGTGGGTTATTTTTATTTCCAATTTACTTTCAATTTATTTTCAAATTTGTTATTGAACTTGAAGTTGTTTGTATATTCCAACTAGAAATCTTCGAAGTCGTACACTAGATTCCATATAGAATTAATTATGGAATGACGAGCCTTTAAATTCAACGTTGAAATGTTGAAAAGCAAAATTGAAATCAGACAATCATTGAATTTTACTGGATTAATTTCTGCTACGGCTTATCCAGAACCAGCGACTCAGATTTTGAAATATATTTTCACAATAGAAAAATAAAAAAAAAAACAAATTCCACAACGTTATAAATTTGATTTTATTAATCTTGTGATGTCTCTTTGAGATTTTTTCTACGACTGCCGTGTCGTTGCTTAACAATTTTTTATTTTTTATTTTTCATTAACCATACAAATGCAGTTTGCTATAATATTGCAAAGTACTATACAAATAATTTTTGTTTAACCCTATTTACCTAATTAAGCTTAATTCAACAATAAAGATAATTATACTATAGATTTTATACAGCACCGTAATTTTAGTACATACTTTCTTTACAATTATCATTAAACGGAATTGACAAGTTAACATAATATGTATTGAATTTTGTTTACAAAATTAGATTTTATACAATGTTAAGAGAAATTAATTATAAACCGGACATTAAATATTAAGGTGAGTTATTTATACATAAATATAGATTTAGAAATTAATTATAAAATAATCCATAATTGTTTCTTCAAATCTATAACTTTTAGGCTGATCAATTAATTAAATGTACAGTGAGAAGGAAAGTTAGTTGGATACATTATACAGGCAGACATTAGATAAGTATTTGCATTTATAATTTCGTTTCTTTGTTTTAAATTGTTTCTTTGATTTCAGATGTGGTTGCAGCTTCCAACAATCATTAAAAACAGTTATTTTAGTAATTAATTTTTTTTTGTGCTATTTTAATATTATGTTCTTAACCGTATCTAGATTAATTTCGTTTATTTCAATTTATTTAGATGTAAAAGTACACAGATTAAATATTTCTGTGAAATAATTTTTAACAAAAAGAAAATTTAAAAATAAGTGCGTCGGCCGGGAAGCGAACGCGGATCAACTGCTTGGAAGGCAACTATGCTGACCATTACACCACCGACGATATATATTATATGAAGTTTTGAAAAAAATTCGTTATATATAATAATTGTCTCACTTTCTTATCTTTCTTAATATTTCTTATCTAACACGGAATGTAGAAGCATTTAAAAAAGCAATGATGTAATTTGTTCATGTATCTATTTCATTATAGTTCATTATTCTATTTCTATTCAATCTTAACAAAAAAAAAAAAAAATTAAAATTAATTCTTGATTGGCCGAAGTGCGAAAATACTCATTGGTATTGGGTAAGGTAGGTGATATTATGGTACCATGCATAATTATTATAACCTAATTATTTTACCCAATGAAAAACAACAAAAATAATTGCATCGGCCGGGAATCGAACCCTGGCCACCCGCCTTGGAAGCAGGCATTCTACCATTTTTTTTTTTTTTTTTTTATAATATTGTTTCTTTATTTCAAGCATTAATATTTTACAATAATTTGTTAGATGATTAAAGATAATATATAAGAAAATCGAGATCCGTTAAATTTCTTATGAAGCCACTGCTCCAATATTAGGATTCTCCGGCTAGGTATGTTTTAATTGATGTTTTATGTTTTTTGATTTGTTTAATTTATGTACCATAAATTAATGTGTTTGCATTTTTTTTGTTGGTCTAAAATTTGCTTAATTAAAATGACCGATTATGTTGTTTTTTTAAAATTTGGATTGAGCTACTTAACCTAATTGAATTGTACTATGTTTAATTAGCTAGATTGTTGGTGTATTAAGCCACCAATATTTTGCTAGTTGTCTTCTGTGTTTATCCTGTGTTTTTCGGTTGAACGATGTATCAAATCTTAGATTGAGTATTGTTGTAGTTGTGAACTTCGTTGGGTCAAATCCCTTCTCGTTTGATTTTCTGCTGATGTGATAGATGATGGGTATTTGCTCCTCGTTCTGTATATATTTTAATTTATCTAAAATTATGAATGTTTCCGGGCCTGGTATGCTACCAGGGTATCGATTTTGGTCGCAAAATGAGGATTGAGGATTGAGAATTTTGTATATGTACACGGCGTATAATATACATTTTGCTATTGTGTGCCGTCAAATATTTTTATCGTATTAGTGTGTTTTCTCATGATGGTAAGTATCAAAAATTAGCTAAGCGGGTGAAATCGGTTCAACTTTTTTGTTGCTTCCGCTCGCCTTGAGTTATTTTTCCCTACCTTTTAACACGAGGAATTCATGTTTTTCTATCTATTGTTGTTGTAAACGAGACATTCATTTTACTTCGTTACCAAAAATCCAAAACAATATACGCAATCAATTGCTCGTGGTGATCTTCAATATAAAAAAACAAAAAGCAGCATAAATAAATGGTTTTTAATTTTTACATTCTTCGTCGACCACATTCATAATATTTTTAACTTTTTTTTTTTTTTTTTTGAGTTATGTGAGAATAAACATTTGAAAAATCAAAAAAAAACAATTCAGTGTTATCTCATGCGCACGAAAGGAATGTTGTACATATTTTTATTTCCAGTAATTTTCTGCAAAATTTAAAACTAATAAAATTTGTTAATTAAATAATGATTTAAAGATAAATAAATATTAACTAAAAATGGAAAATAAGTCAGATAAATATTTATAAACTATAATTTTATTAATAATTTAAAATGATGAAAAATCACACGACGTACATCCAACCTTTCCTGTGCTTGAATTAACACTAATCCAAAATAACTAATTTACTTCCTATTTTTTCCACATTATATTTTATATCCCTCTTTTTCGTGTCATTTTATCTCTCTTATTTGCATCATGTTAAACAAAAAATTTAAAAAAACGCCCATTAGACACTGTCAAATGTGCGTATTTTTTAGTTTTTTGTTTAATATAACATGGCAAAAGGTTTTTTTGTTTAACATCGGATAAGAGGGATAATGTGAAAAATATAAGAAGTAAATTAGTTATTTTAACTTTTAGTGTTGATCCAAGCGCAGGAAGGGAGTATGTACGTCGTGTAATTTTTCTAACTTAAAATTATTAATAAAATTATAGTTTATAAATATTTTGCTGACTTATCTGCTTTTTTAATTAATATTTATTTATCTTTAAATCATTATTCAAGTAACAATTTTATTAGTTTTAAATTTTGCAAATTACTGGAAATAAAAATATGTACAACCTTTCGTACGCATGAGATGACACTGATTTTTTTTTTATATTTCAAATGTTTATTCTCTGTTTTTCTATATTCTTTGGACACCAATACAATTTACCAATACTTTTGCCTTCCGGTAATACTCAACTCAATCCTCAAATTGCGACCAAAATCGCTGTCCTGATGTGATGCTGTTTATGAGTATTTGTGGATTGGTGTAGTACGGACCGTAGATCATGGAGTTATTTGTGTTGTTGGTTGATCTTAGTATGTGTTGACGGATTAGCTTAATAATGTGCAGATCTATTCTATCTGATTTGAATTTTTCATATTGACGTTTATTTGATATATAGTGTCGATCCTCATGATTGACTTTCCTAAACTGCCCATTGCAATGTCGTACACATCTTCTTTCAAATATTCGTATTTTTTCCATGTTGTTGGGATTTAAGTTGAACCATATAGGACATGCGTAAGTAATTATTGGTCGAATTAGTGTTTGGTAGCATATTCGTTTGACATTGCTGTTTATGTATTTTGCTCTGAAGATTCGTCTGTTAGCGATGAATGCTCTTCTTGCTTTGTCTAGTTGCATCTTCACGTGTTCGTTGAGGTAACAAAACTTATCTATATGTACACCTAGATATTTGATAATTGACTTATTCGGCAGTTGTTCATTGTTTATAGTGATTTTGAATTTGTTCCAGTTTTGTTTTGTATCATTTGTTGCGTGACCTACTGATTTCCTGAAAAGTATTGTTTCACATTTCTTTTCATTGAGTTTTATTCTCCATGTATGTAAAAAGTCGTTCGTGTAATTAATGGCTGCCTGCAGAGAATCTTCGATATTCTTTATTTTGATGTTAGAGCTATATAGTGTTATATCGTCGGCATATGCAATACATTGTACCATTTCTGAGTTCAGTGTTGAGCTTTCAATTAAGTCTTTAGTGTAAAGGTTGAATAGTAAAGGTGCAGTGATCGAGCCTTGTTGTAGCCCGTTATGTAATTTGAATATGTGATTGGTGATCTCCGTTCCGTTTGTTGTTTTAAAGTTTCGATCGTATAGCATTTCATGTAGTATTTGTATAAGTTCTGCGGGACATTTCATTTTGTTTAATTTGAATAAAAGTCCGTCTAACCATACTGATTCGAATGCTTTCTCCATGTCAATGAATATTGCTCCGGTGCATTTTTTGTTGTTTAAATTTTGACAAACATCTGCGGTGAGTTTCGCTATTGCGTGTGTTGTAGAGTGCTCGTGCCTGAATCCGAATTGGTTGTCCGGTATCAGGTTATTCTTTGTGGTGTATTCATATAGTTTGTTGGCAATAATTATCTCATATGTTTTACCAAGGTTACTTAGTAAACTTATTGGTCGGTAATTTTCTGCTTTAGCTGGATCTTTGTTTTTTTTCCGTATTGGATAAATTTTTGCGGTTTTCCAACACTTGGGGAATGATTTGTTGTTTAATAAGTGATTGAATAGTGTACATATTTCCATCACAAACTCATCGGGTAACTGTTTCATTGCTATACTTGGTAGCATATCCAGTCCGTACGATTTTTTGTTATTCATACATTTTAGAATTCCTTTTAATTCTGGTGTTGTTATGAAGTAGTCTTGACTATCAGATTGTGCCGGTTCATTTGCCTTATTGGTTGAAGAGAATGTTGTTGTCGTTAATTTGTTGTCTTTAATCCTCTTGTGTTCATTTTTTATTTTTTGTACTGTATTTAGGATGGCTTCTTCGTGCATTTTTTTTCCTAATGCAGGATTGTATTGTGTATTATTCTCTATATAGTACCCTAATATTTTTAGGTTGTAATATTGGTTGTGGCTGATGAACTCTTGATTATGTTTCGGCAGGCTAGTCCAGTCTATATTTAATGCTGCTAATTTTGTTATTTCATTTTCTGGTATTGTGGGATGGTGATTTTGGATCTTGTATTTCTCTGTGCCAATTTTTTTTAATGTGGCAAACATCTTTCCGTTTGGTTTGATAGCTTGCATTTTCTTTTTAAGTTGCTCGTTTATTTCGATTTTTATGTTTTGCGCAATTAATTCATTTATTCTTTGAATTAGAGCTTTGTATGTTATTGTATTTTGCGCAGTGATAGTTCCATTTCTTTTAGCTCTTTTAATTGTGGATATCATAAATCGTTTATGTTTGTAAAGGTTTTCAATGGTTTTATTTGTGAAACACTCCATATTGTTAATCCTTCTTGTTTTACGTGTTTTCGTTGTTAAGCTTTGTTTTATTAGTTCGGTGATAATGTTTATATATCCTTCTATTTCCTGATCTTCGATATTTCTGTCTGTTGGTATAATCGATGGAAGACCCGTACCTCGTAGATATTGTTTATGTCTGTTGGACAATGTACTTCTCCACTTTTCCCATTGCGTTTTTGAAAAATTGTATGTTATATGTGGTTGTTCTGCTGTATTGTTCACCACCCATCCAGTATTCAGGATTGTGACTACTATAGCCTTATGATCGCCATCGTACGTTAGTGTGGGTATCTCATTTCCGTTTTGTGTTAATATAGATAGTCTGTTGTCTAATATTGCTATGTCAATATAATTTCCAGTCCTTGGGATAGTAGGTTTGTCGGGTTTATAGACTTTTGCTCTGTAAATCGTTTCATTTTCACTTATCCAGAGATTTAGTTTGGTGCCTCTGCGATCATTAATTTGATTTCCCCATTCTGAGTGCCGTGCATTGAAGTCCCCTGCAATTATGTAGTAATTTTTATCATTATTGAGGTTTAGTATTTTAAAGATCTTATTCCACTCTTCTTCGAATTGCGTTGTTGTTAATATTTGGTGGTTACTGGTGCAATATATTGCAATTACATATAGGTTGTTGTTGTTTTCTAATGTAATTTTTATTATTGTTGTTTCTATACCGGAGAGTTGTTGTATTTTGCTGTCTAATATGTGTTCGTGTTTAATGTGATCTTTTATTAGTATAGCCGTCCCTCCCCCTTGTTGATTTATCGTTCTATCTTGCCTTATGGTAATATAGTTTTTGAACTCTATGTTGTGTTTATAATTTAGTTTAGTTTCATTTAACAGCATTATTTCCGGGTTATGCTGGTTGATGAATTTTAATAGGTTTATGCGTCTTGTTATACTGACTATCGAGTTAACATTTAATGCAATAATTTTTGTGCTGCTCATATTTTTGTTAATAAATTTATAAGCGTTGCAATTTGCTCACTCTGACTATTGATTATTGATTCCATTTTCTCTACCTTTAAGGCCAGTGATTGAATGGTAATCGTTTCTGCGTTTGTGTTGGTGTTGTTGTTGGCTTCCAACATATCTGCGAATGTGCCGAATTCTTTGCTTACCGGTATTGCTGGTGCAAATTGAGCTGGTAACCGCTTTTGCTGATTGGCTTTAATTTTATGCTTTAGTCTTTGTAAGGCGTTTTGGTATGTTGGACAGCCTTTAAATGATGCGGGGTGTCCAGTTTGTTTGCAATTAACGCAGTAAATGTTGTTGTTGTCCGTTTGTTCTTTAATAGGACATTCTGTCGGTTTGTGGTTATTTTTGCATTTTACACATCTGTATGCAAGGTTACAGTTTGCTGCAACATGTCCCAATCGTTGACATTTGTGGCATTGTATAATCTCGTTCCTTTTTTTGAGTGTCTCCCATGTCACTCGTTGATGGTGCATGGTCTTTATTTCGAATATATTTGCCATATCAGTGTCCGCGGAGCATTGAATTATATACAGCGGCAGCTTTACTTTATTTTCCGTTGCGTATTTAGTTTTTAATTGTGTAATTTTTGTGATTTTGATTTTTTCGTTTGCTTCTAGAGTGGTTTTTATTTCATTTGTGTCTTCATCTTCGTTAAGCCCTTTTAAAATAATTGTTTTTGGTTTCATGTCCTTGGGTGTGTAGGTAAAGAATTCCGTGTTAGTTTCTTTGAGTGTTGTTTGTGCTTTGTGATATTCATTTATGTCTTTAACTATTACTGAATGTTTATTCATGTTCACCCGTTGTATTTCAAAATCGAGTATTTCTGCTTTTTTCATCTGTTGCAGTGTTTCATGTATTTTTTGGTTATGAATATGTAGCGGTGGTGGTTTAATACGTTTTCGATTATCCTTATTCACGTTTGTATTACTTTTTTCGTTTAAATTTTGTTGTTGTGTATCTGTATTTCTATTTTTTTGATGTACCGTTTTTCTCGGGGGATCAATTGAAATAAATTTATTTGTGTTTTCTATTTCAGTTTCTTCTTCATCCATCAAAGAAATGAATCGATTTTTGTTAATTGTCGCATCATTATTACTTGTTTGTTGTTGTAATAATTTTTCAAGTTCTTCAATTTTTTTGCGTAATATTTCATTGTCCAGTTCTAATTTTGTAACACGTGTGAGTCGTTGCTCTGGTTTTATCATCAAGCCGGTATTGGTATGACTCATCGTTGCTCTGCTATTGTCGATAATTTTAATGCGTTTACTGTTATCTGCATTTGCTTCATGTGCATTTTGCGAGCTAAAACAATCTGTTTCGGATAATTCTCTTTTATTGTTAATTGTTGAGGCTGTATCAATATTTAAATTACACCTGACACTTTCACCATTTATATTACTGTCCGTCACTTTAATATTCTCACCGCCTAAGCGGTTTTATCTGTGAGATATAAACACTATCGCCACGTTTATAGTTTTCGCCACTATTATAAGCACTTTTGTATTGCACCAACTGTACACTTTAATTGTATAGTTTTGAGAAAAAACTGTTTTATGATTAATAATTTTAAACTAATTATACCACTTTGAGACACTTTGACTTTTACGCCTTATCCGACGATGCTATCAACTGCGCGTTGCTCTATCAACTGCAGCTTTAACCACTGCGCCGTTTGGTCGGTAACAATTTCTTCTACTATTGATTTTATTTGCATTGTTAAAGGTTTAATTTTTTTCTCCTTTTTTCTTCCTTTTCCATCATAAAATTTTATAATCTGGACCGCATCAATCATTCCTACTAAGGATGGAGGTGACTGACTATAATTGTAAATAGAAAATATTCTTTTAAAATAACAAAACTTGTTTTAAATATGGAAAACGATGATGGCGTGAAACATGTACCTGATGAACAATTTGTTTTGGCAATTTCAGCATCCGTTGACTGTTGTCGCTTTTGCCAGATAGTAAGATGATTTTCTAACATAATCCTTTTTCCCAATTCTGATGGCACAAAAAGTTGGCACATATGCTTGTCTTGCAAGTATTTCAAATGTTGTCTATCAATGCCAACTTCTAAAATAATACTTTTTGGTTTTATATATATGTATATATATATATATATATATATATATATATATATATATATATATATATATATATATACACACTTTTAAAAATTAGAAATAACACAATTATTTATATTGTTTTATAATACTAACCTTTTATGCTTTTAAATAATTATTATTATTAATTATTTTCACTGCTATCCTTATTGTAATCAAATCAACTACACTGCTTGTTAGCTCAAACCATAATGAATAATTTCGTATAAACGTGTACGATCTACGATGAGTGGAACTAATTTCACGATACAATTTCGTAAAATTAACGAAGACTTTGTTTTAATAACGAAAATATTCGTAAAAATAACAAACAAATATGAATATGATCCTTACAAAATATTTTCGTACATTTCACGAAGCATTAACGTTACTTTACAGTTATACTAGTAAATAAAATAGTTTTACAATTATTTTTGAAAAGTAAACCAGTTATTTCTAGTTTTGTTACAATTAAATTTGTAAAGATGAGAGCCATTAGAACTTTACGGAATGATTGCTAGTGCTACACATATCTTACTGCAATGTCTTCCCTTAATTTATAAATAATTAGACTTGGAAGAGATATTTGTATGGCACTTTGTAATTAGGTGTCAGTGAAGGCTTTTCTAAAGCAAGATTTTTTAAGAACTCATGTTGGATCGCTGCGCATTAACACATGGATCTCCTCATTTAAAACTTACGTTATTATTCTGTATTATTATTAGCACAAGTTTTTTTAAAGACGTATTTAGTAAAAATGATGAATGTGCAGAATTTGTTTGGTATATTGAAGTTTAAAAAAATTAGATTATTAAAGGTAATTTTTAGACTTTTATAAAATTAAAATAGGGGGATTACTGGGATTAATTCAAGCGAATTTGTAAAATTCTCCACAATTCTTTTTTACAATTGATAAACATTTTCTTTTCTAAAAGGACAAATTACATAAAATATTACTTAAATTTTATTGTAAGTTTGGCTTTGCACAGAAATTGAGAATACGAAAAGAAATTTGTTCGATTTACGAATTATCCACTAATTATACAATCCACACCCTACAAAGTAGGTGCTAATTTGACGAAAATGTTGTTAAATTTACAAATTGTGTTTCACGATGCAAAGTTCATAAAAATAACAGAATTATTTGTAAAATGAAAAAGTGGATAGTACGCTCCGTACATTTTTACACAGAAACTTGTAAAATTATGTTACAATTTCACGGGCAAACATTACTAATTTTTTCTGTAAATCTGGATTTGCATTGAAATCGGAGTTACGAATTGAAATTTGTTTTATTTACGAATGCTTCGTTAAATCTACGATGAAAACCTTACAAAGCAGGTGTTAATTTAACAAAAACTTCGTTATATTTACAAATTTTGTTTTACGATGCAAAATTTGTAAATAAAACAGAATTATTTTTTTGAGTGTGTCAAACCAGTAAAAATGGATTATTAGTATGGATAATATAAGTGTTCAGAGATTTGTCTTCAGTTAAAGTGATGAAAGATTGTCTTAAATTTAAATTAATAAAATTAATTTGAATAATTAAATCAATTATAGTAGAGGTATGATTTGTGTATAACAATCGCACGCTAGATATCTTTTTTGGTGTCTAAATTTAAATGTGCAGCAATCATTCAACATTAGAAACTTAAATGTTTTCTCATTCTAAGGGGAAAGAAGTTAAGGATTAAAATATTTCTGTGTTTTACTGCAGTTCCAATTCAACATACAATAATAACCAAGTCGCAAAAGAGTACAATAAACTTCTAAAAATATTCGGAATTTATTGTGGAACGCCAAGTCACCGTAAGTTTGTCTAAAATTGTTTCTCTTACATAAAGTTCGTAAAAATGAATTCTTATCCATGGGATGGACCCCTTTTGGGACGCTTTACTGTCCTCGAGGAATTATTAGCACCTTTTATATTTATTCACGTCTAGTTTTGCAAATGCCTTCGCGTCTACGAGGGGCGCAAAGTGTACAGCTACTTTTTGTTGAATCTGTGTACATGACTTTTGTTGTTTGTTGTACAATTACACAAAAACAAAAAAAAAACACCATCTTACAGTTTTATCTTCTTTAATACAGATTATATTTATTAACAATATTTATTGTCACTCTTCACCAATAAATATGAAATATTTTCTCCAAAAAACGAAAAAATTTTAGAAAATTATGGAAAAAATAATTATGAACTTTGATTCCGTACATAAACAAGAACGATAAAAAGCACTTTAAAACTGTTAATAGAAGGAATCGGTGGTTCAATGGTAGAATTCCTGCTTTCCAAGCGGGTGGCCGGGTTCGATTCCCGGCCGATGCAATTCTTTTTAAGATTTAAAAGGTAGACGATTTCATTGAGTAAAATAATTAGGTTATAATAATTATGCATGGTACCTAGGCCAATCAAGATTTAATTTTAATTTTTTTTTTATTCAACTTGTTAAGATTGAATAGAAAAATACATGAACAAATTACATCATTGCTTTCTTAAATGCTTCTACATTCCGTGTTGATAAGAAATAGTAACAAACATAAGAAATCGAGACAATTATCATATATAAGGATTTCTTTTATAAATTGATATAATTTATAGCGTCGGTGGTGTAATGGTCAGCATAGTTGCCTTCCAAGCAGTTGTTCCGGGTTCGATTCCCGGCCGACGCACTTATTTTTAAATTTACTTTTTAAGGAATAATTAACCTGTCTACTTTTACATGTAAATAAATAGAATTGGATTACTACTTACTACAGGCGTCTAATGAAATTGAACTTTATTTTAAAAAGTGATAATGTAATATAGAGTATGTCACCAACACTCAAAACAGACGGTTCTTCGAGTAGGTCGCGAAAAATGCAATCGTTCTAGAAAAAATTAATACGATACTACCAGAGATTGGCAAATCCCCCTTGAATCCGAGTAAATTGGAATCCAGGGGATATCATGAACAGCAAAAATTATTCGATTTAACTGCCTTAGTACCATCATCTTCAACATATTTGATACCTGGAATCGAGCCCCTCGCGATTGACGAGAAAGGCCCATCTTTATAATGAATTCATGTATCAACTAAAAAGCAAGTTTAAACAATCAGAGAAAAATTGCTATAAGATATAGCTAACTCTACACAATACATGGAGTGAACAGCTAAATATATCCAACCCAAAAACGACCGACTGAACCTACAGGAACCAAAAGCTGCTAAACCTATAAGTGATGAACTGAAGCAATCAGGGCTAGATTATAATAACAATGATGATGTCGGTCGTATAATGCCTAGAAAAAATGATTGCTTGTCTATTGAAAAAGTTAAAGTACCAAAACGTCTAATGATGTGCACCTTAAGCAAGCCCAATTTTATAATTTTCGGATAATTAGTTTTTTATTCAATAGCAAAAAATACAACGCCATATGTACGTGAAATTTTTAATTTTTTGACACTGTTTCTTAAAAAAAAAACAACAACAAAAACGTCATGTTGCATAAACTATGTTTATTTTACTTTACTTTACATTAAAATCATAAAATCAAAACATGACCTCCGGTCCCATATAAAAAATTTGTGATTTCACGAATCTTTCTCCATATATGTGCATATACATATTTACATACACATATAAGGTTTACAAATTTATCATAGTAAATAACCACGACTAAGCCAACATTTTATTAATTGGTTAGCTCGAGAAATATTCGCTATTCAAAAATATACTTTCTTTATATTGGAGATAATCGTAGCAAAGAAAATTGATTATGAAGCCCACTAATTTCCTTAGTCACACCTTTAAAGTTCCCTAGTAAAACTCCAGGTATTTTTCCGGTGATTTTTCGATTTATTTTGTGATGACATGCAAAAAGTTCAAGTCGATTTATTTTCAACAACGACAAAATCATTTAATGTGATAAATATTAACATGAATGACCTTCATAGTGATCTAATTTTTGTAAGAGCTATCAAAAAATATGTCGTTTGTCTATGAAATACGATTTAGGACCGTGAGTAATGAACAATTCATAATTAGAAACTTCTTAGAGAAACAAGAACGATAAATAGCATTTTAAAAATGTGTTAATGCAAGGCATCGGTGGTTCAATGGTAGAATGCCTTGACACAATCCATATGACCGTGTGGCCTAATGGATAAGGCGTCAGTTGATAGCATCGTCGGATAAGGCGTAAAAGTCAAAGTGTCTCAAAGTGGTATAATTAATTTAAAATTATTAATCATTAAACAGTTTTTTCTCAAAACTATACAATTAAAGTGTACAGTTGGTGCAATACAAAAGTGCTTATAATAGTGGCGAAAACTATAAACGTGGCGATAGTGTTTATATCTCACAGATAAAACCGCTTAGGCGGTGAGAATATTAAAGTGACGGACAGTAATATAAATGGTGAAAGTGTCAGGTGTAATTTAAATATTGATACAGCCTCAACAATTAACAATAAAAGAGAATTATCCGAAACAGATTGTTTTAGCTCGCAAAATGCACATGAAGCAAATGCAGATAACAGTAAACGCATTAAAATTATCGACAATAGCAGAGCAACGATGAGTCATACCAATACCGGCTTGATGATAAAACCAGAGCAACGACTCACACGTGTTACAAAATTAGAACTGGACAATGAAATATTACGCAAAAAAATTGAAGAACTTGAAAAATTATTACAACAACAAACAAGTAATAATGATGCGACAATTAACAAAAATCGATTCATTTCTTTGATGGATGAAGAAGAAACTGAAATAGAAAACACAAATAAATTTATTTCAATTGATCCCCCGAGAAAAACGGTACATCAAAAAAATAGAAATACAGATACACAACAACAAAATTTAAACGAAAAAAGTAATACAAACGTGAATAAGGATAATCGAAAACGTATTAAACCACCACCGCTACATATTCATAACCAAAAAATACATGAAACACTGCAACAGATGAAAAAAGCAGAAATACTCGATTTTGAAATACAACGGGTGAACATGAATAAACATTCAGTAATAGTTAAAGACATAAATGAATATCACAAAGCACAAACAACACTCAAAGAAACTAACACGGAATTCTTTACCTACACACCCAAGGACATGAAACCAAAAACAATTATTTTAAAAGGGCTTAACGAAGATGAAGACACAAATGAAATAAAAACCACTCTAGAAGCAAACGAAAAAATCAAAATCACAAAAATTACACAATTAAAAACTAAATACGCAACGGAAAATAAAGTAAAGCTGCCGCTGTATATAATTCAATGCTCCGCGGACACTGATATGGCAAATATATTCGAAATAAAGACCATGCACCATCAACGTGTGACATGGGAGACACTCAAAAAAAGGAACGAGATTATACAATGCCACAAATGTCAACGATTGGGACATGTTGCAGCAAACTGTAACCTTGCATACAGATGTGTAAAATGCAAAAATAACCACAAACCGACAGAATGTCCTATTAAAGAACAAACGGACAACAACAACATTTACTGCGTTAATTGCAAACAAACTGGACACCCCGCATCATTTAAAGGCTGTCCAACATACCAAAACGCCTTACAAAGACTAAAGCATAAAATTAAAGCCAATCAGCAAAAGCGGTTACCAGCTCAATTTGCACCAGCAATACCGGTAAGCAAAGAATTCGGCACATTCACAGATATGTTGAAAACCAACAACAACACCAACACAAACGCAGAAACGATTACCATTCAATCACTGGCCTTAAAGGTAGAGAAAATGGAATCAATAATCAATAGTCAGAGTGAGCAAATTGCAACGCTTATAAATTTATTAACAAAAATATGAGCAGCACAAAAATTATTGCATTAAATGTTAACTCGATAGTCAGTATAACAAGACGCATAAACCTATTAAAATTCATCAACCAGCATAACCCGGAAATAATGCTGTTAAATGAAACTAAACTAAATTATAAACACAACATAGAGTTCAAAAACTATATTACCATAAGGCAAGATAGAACGATAAATCAACAAGGGGGAGGGACGGCTATACTAATAAAAGATCACATTAAACACGAACACATATTAGACAGCAAAATACAACAACTCTCCGGTATAGAAACAACAATAATAAAAATTACATTAGAAAACAACAACAACCTATATGTAATTGCAATATATTGCACCAGTAACCACCAAATATTAACAACAACGCAATTCGAAGAAGAGTGGAATAAGATCTTTAAAATACTAAACCTCAATAATGATAAAAATTACTACATAATTGCAGGGGACTTCAATGCACGGCACTCAGAATGGGGAAATCAAATTAATGATCGCAGAGGCACCAAACTAAATCTCTGGATAAGTGAAAATGAAACGATTTACAGAGCAAAAGTCTATAAACCCGACAAACCTACTATCCCAAGGACTGGAAATTATATTGACATAGCAATATTAGACAACAGACTATCTATATTAACACAAAACGGAAATGAGATACCCACACTAACGTACGATGGCGATCATAAGGCTATAGTAGTCACAATCCTGAATACTGGATGGGTGGTGAACAATACAGCAGAACAACCACATATAACATACAATTTTTCAAAAACGCAATGGGAAAAGTGGAGAAGTACATTGTCCAACAGACATAAACAATATCTACGAGGTACGGGTCTTCCATCGATTATACCAACAGACAGAAATATCGAAGATCAGGAAATAGAAGGATATATAAACATTATCACCGAACTAATAAAACAAAGCTTAACAACGAAAACACGTAAAACAAGAAGGATTAACAATATGGAGTGTTTCACAAATAAAACCATTGAAAACCTTTACAAACATAAACGATTTATGATATCCACAATTAAAAGAGCTAAAAGAAATGGAACTATCACTGCGCAAAATACAATAACATACAAAGCTCTAATTCAAAGAATAAATGAATTAATTGCGCAAAACATAAAAATCGAAATAAACGAGCAACTTAAAAAGAAAATGCAAGCTATCAAACCAAACGGAAAGATGTTTGCCACATTAAAAAAAATTGGCACAGAGAAATACAAGATCCAAAATCACCATCCCACAATACCAGAAAATGAAATAACAAAATTAGCAGCATTAAATATAGACTGGACTAGCCTGCCGAAACATAATCAAGAGTTCATCAGCCACAACCAATATTACAACCTAAAAATATTAGGGTACTATATAGAGAATAATACACAATACAATCCTGCATTAGGAAAAAAAATGCACGAAGAAGCCATCCTAAATACAGTACAAAAAATAAAAAATGAACACAAGAGGATTAAAGACAACAAATTAACGACAACAACATTCTCTTCAACCAATAAGGCAAATGAACCGGCACAATCTGATAGTCAAGACTACTTCATAACAACACCAGAATTAAAAGGAATTCTAAAATGTATGAATAACAAAAAATCGTACGGACTGGATATGCTACCAAGTATAGCAATGAAACAGTTACCCGATGAGTTTGTAATGGAAATATGTACACTATTCAATCACTTATTAAACAACAAATCATTCCCCAAGTGTTGGAAAACCGCAAAAATTTATCCAATACGGAAAAAAAACAAAGATCCAGCTAAAGCAGAAAATTACCGACCAATAAGTTTACTAAGTAACCTTGGTAAAACATATGAGATAATTATTGCCAACAAACTATATGAATACACCACAAAGAATAACCTGATACCGGACAACCAATTCGGATTCAGGCACGAGCACTCTACAACACACGCAATAGCGAAACTCACCGCAGATGTTTGTCAAAATTTAAACAACAAAAAATGCACCGGAGCAATATTCATTGACATGGAGAAAGCATTCGAATCAGTATGGTTAGACGGACTTTTATTCAAATTAAACAAAATGAAATGTCCCGCAGAACTTATACAAATACTACATGAAATGCTATACGATCGAAACTTTAAAACAACAAACGGAACGGAGATCACCAATCACATATTCAAATTACATAACGGGCTACAACAAGGCTCGATCACTGCACCTTTACTATTCAACCTTTACACTAAAGACTTAATTGAAAGCTCAACACTGAACTCAGAAATGGTACAATGTATTGCATATGCCGACGATATAACACTATATAGCTCTAACATCAAAATAAAGAATATCGAAGATTCTCTGCAGGCAGCCATTAATTACACGAACGACTTTTTACATACATGGAGAATAAAACTCAATGAAAAGAAATGTGAAACAATACTTTTCAGGAAATCAGTAGGTCACGCAACAAATGATACAAAACAAAACTGGAACAAATTCAAAATCACTATAAACAATGAACAACTGCCGAATAAGTCAATTATCAAATATCTAGGTGTACATATAGATAAGTTTTGTTACCTCAACGAACACGTGAAGATGCAACTAGACAAAGCAAGAAGAGCATTCATCGCTAACAGACGAATCTTCAGAGCAAAATACATAAACAGCAATGTCAAACGAATATGCTACCAAACACTAATTCGACCAATAATTACTTACGCATGTCCTATATGGTTCAACTTAAATCCCAACAACATGGAAAAAATACGAATATTTGAAAGAAGATGTGTACGACATTGCAATGGGCAGTTTAGGAAAGTCAATCATGAGGATCGACACTATATATCAAATAAACGTCAATATGAAAAATTCAAATCAGATAGAATAGATCTGCACATTATTAAGCTAATCCGTCAACACATACTAAGATCAACCAACAACACAAATAACTCCATGATCTACGGTCCGTACTACACCAATCCACAAATACTCATAAACAGCATCACATCAGGTAGCATACCAGGCCCGGAAACATTCATAATTTTAGATAAATTAAAATATATACAGAACGAGGAGCAAATACCCATCATCTATCACATCAGCAGAAAATCAAACGAGAAGGGATTTGACCCAACGAAGTTCACAACTACAACAATACTCAATCTAAGATTTGATACATCGTTCAACCGAAAAACACAGGATAAACACAGAAGACAACTAGCAAAATATTGGTGGCTTAATACATCAACAATCTAGCTAATTAAACATAGTACAATTCAATTAGGTTAAGTAGCTCAATCCAAATTTTAAAAAAACAACATAATCGGTCATTTTAATTAAGCAAATTTTAGACCAACAAAAAAAATGCAAACACATTAATTTATGGTACATAAATTAAACAAATCAAAAAACATAAAACATCAATTAAAACATACCTAGCCGGAGAATCCTAATATTGGAGCAGTGGCTTCATAAGAAATTTAACGGATCTCGATTTTCTTATATATTATCTTTAATCATCTAACAAATTATTGTAAAATATTAATGCTTGAAATAAAGAAACAATATTATAAAAAAAAAAAAAAAAAAGTGGTTAAAGCTGCGGCGCTTGGATCGGGAGGTACCGGGTTCGAATCCCGATTGGGGCAGGATGCAAAAGGGATTTTTCATCATCTGATTATTATCAGTGATGACGGTGATGAAGACGAAAACATCTATGACCCCCTGTTGAGAGTGCAGAATCCATGGGCCGACCCATCTTTCATGTCAGCACTATAGGTTGGCATGAAGCAATGCAATGTGCAGGTGGTTTATACAAAACGGGTCTATAGCCGTACGATTTGGCTAATACTGCGTAAAGTAGGACGGTAAAAGTAAACTGCGAAAGAGTTGGGAGTGCCTTGAGCTCCAGAACAGATTGCAGAGATTAAAACAAAAAAAACAAAAAAAAGAAATTTTCAATAGCAGAATAAATGATGTATCAATCACAGAATAAAAAAAATGGTTACAATTTTTTTATAAATAAATAATAAAAAATAAATTTGTTTTAAAGTAGTATTTAGTTTTGTTTATTTCACAACTAGAATCGTAAACTTTATAATCCCGCTATGTTAATTCAACGAACATGTTTGGTAAATTCTACAATAACCTTCGGTAATATCCTAGGAAAATTTGTTAATAATTAACAGTCCCCTTGTTAAATCAACGACCGTAATCTGTAAATATTACGCTAATCTTCGTATAAACTCCCCAAAAAATTGTAAAGAGTACAAATATTTTTGTAATTTCATTAACTAATTTCGTAAATTTTACAACTCGCTTTGATAACTGCACGGAAAGTTTTATAAATTTAACAACGAAATTTGTAAATGATCCAAATACTTCAGTAAAAACAAAATTTAGTTTACATTATTACTTTGTAAATACTACAATGGCCTCTGAGTACTAAACGATATGTTTTGTACGAGTTTTTACGAAGCACGAGGAGACATTTTACAAAATATCTGAAAATTCTCGGTAATTATAAATGGTTGTAAAATTAACGAATCAAAAAATGTTTTATTAACGAATTGCAGCGTTGGCTGAAAACGAACAATTTTTTTTGTTAATTTAACCAGTGTTTTTTTGTTAAAATCACCGGATTTTTTTTTGAGTGCATGTACTGTTTAGTGATATCCTATTTATCATATCCTATTTTGAAATGTACCATAGTCAGCGAGTTCTAATTTCCACATAACTTCAGAAATAATTAACATTCTATTTTAATCCACTATTGCAACCGGCGGCTTTTAATGAAAATAGTAGTTTCATACTAAACGCCAATAGTTTATTCCTTTATTTAGTTTATTACTTAAATAATCAATGATTGTTTCATAAAATCAATTCTAGGAAAGGTACTAAAAAATATTGTACGTATAAACTGATTTACTTTGAAAAGTACTAGCGTTTTATATTTGAAAATAGCATCTTCTACAAGAAACATCCTTGGATTCAAATTATTGTACGTGTAAAATTGCCTTAGTTTGAAAAAACTTCTATTGTTTTTCGAAATGTCATTTTCAACCACAGTTCGCGGTAAAACGTATCGAAGTGGACGTAGTTTTAATCGTTTTGAATAAATTAATATTAATTTGTTTTTCGGATGCCGTTGTTCTCGATTAGTTAGCTATATTGCAATAAAATAATTGTTGGTGATTATTTTCCAGGTATTAAATATTATTTCAAGTGAATATACATTCTTATTAGATTTAAGTTTTCAGTTTATAAACGTGTTAATCTATGATTAACATTTGATTTTGAAAGTTTTAGAGCTACTGAAACCATTGAACATCGTGAGGCCCGGCTGGAAGTCGATCGGTTACGATATGGACGATTAATAGAAACTTTTAGAGGTGATCTAAAGTTAGCAGCATTCAATTACGAGAAAGACTATGATTACAATGTTTCAATTGGGCAAATGGAAAACATTTGTTTGTATTGTCATGCTTTAAAGTTTCACAATGAATCGCCTGGAATGTGTTGTTCAAATGGAAAAGTGAATTGGCCTCCTCTGGATGATCCACCTGAACCTCTTCTAGCTTACGTCTCCGGAACTACTGAGTTATCCAGACATTTTCTATAAAATATTCGAAAATACAACTCATACTTTCAAATGACATCTTTTGGAGCAACCCAAATTGTTAAGGATGGAGGTTTTATGCCCACGTTTAAAGTACAAGGACAAATTTATCATAAAATTGGATCACTTCTTCCTCTCTCTAACAACGACTCCAAGTTTTTACAAATTTACTTCATGGGCAACGAGGAGGCGGAGACTTATCAACGTTGTGCTATTAGTCCCGGAACAAAACGTGAAATAATATCAAGTTTACAGATTTTATTCCATGAACGCAATAATCTGGTAAATTTATTCAAAACATGCATTGGAGCAAATGCAATCAGATGACCACAGAGTAGTTATTCGAGCAGACAAAACACCGTCTGGTCAACATGAAAGACGATTCAATGCTCCAACAATCAACGAAGTTGCTATTGTTATGGTCGGAACGGATTTCAACCGACATGATATTATTATCCATAGACAAAATATGAAAGCCTACAGCGTGTTACTGAAACACACAGATCGTATGATGCTCTTCAGTATCCAATACTGTTTTGGCAAGGAGAAGATGGGTATCATTTCAACGTGATGCAAACTAACCCAACAACAAGTGCTGCGATGACGAAAAGGGTTTCCTGCATGAATTTTTATGCGTATCGTATTATGATTAGAGCACAACAATCAAACCACATCCTGAAGTGCCGTCAACTTTTTCACCAATTCATTGTTGATATGTATGCTAAAATCGAAAGTGAACGACTTCTTTTCATTCGCTTAAATCAGAAAAAACTTCGTTCCGAGGAATATATTCACTTGCGCGATGCAATTGCAAATGATGGAAACGTTGCTGACATTGGGAAATTGGTCATATTACCAGCTACGTATACGGGAAGTCCAAGGCACATGCACGAATACGCTCAGGATGCCATGACGTATGTCCAAAGATTTGGACGTCCTGATCTATTTATAACATTTACGTGTAATCCAACATGGACTGAGATTATAAATTTACTTCTAATTGAGCAATCATCGACCCATCGGCATGATCTGACAGCTAGAGTTTTCAAACAGAAACTCATAAATCTCATGAACCTCATAACTAAAAATCATATTTATGGAGAAACTCGCTGCTGAATGTATTCTATAGAATGGCAGAAAAGAGGCCTACCACATGCTCACATTTTGATTTGGTTAAAGGAGAAGATTACTCCGACTCAAATTGATAGTGTTATATCAGCTGAATTACCCAATCCCTAATAAGATCCGATACTTTTTGAAATCGTAAGCAAAAATATGATACATGGGCCATGTGGAGCCGTGAATCCCAATTCACCTTGCATGAAAGACGGAAAGTGTTTGAAAAAATATCCCCGAAAGATGTATCAGGAAACACAAACTGGTGACGACGGATATCCACAATACCGGAGACGAAAACCCGATGACGGAGGACACACAGCCACTATCAAAGTAAACAATGTGCATCATGAGGTAGATAATAGCTGGATTGTTCCTTACACTCCGTTACTGTCGAAAATATTTAAAGCCCATATTAACGTTGAGTACTGCAACTCGGTTAAGTCAACTAAATATATATGTAAATACGTCAACAAAGGCAGTGATATGGCAATTTTTGGACTTTCGAATACAAATTCACCATTCGATGAAGTCACGCAATTTCAAATAGGACGTTACATCAGCAGTAATGAAGCTGTCTGGCGAATTCTTAGTTTTAATATTCACGAGCGTTATCCAACAGTTGTACATCTTAGTGTACACTGAGAAAATGGACAACGAGTTTACTTTACGGAAGAAAATCTGTTACAGAGAGCTGCGCAACCAACGAATACGACATTAACAGCCTTTTTTCAATTGTGCGGAACAGATTCATTCGTAAAAACGTTGCTGTATCATGAAGTTCCAAAATATTATACATGGAACACGTCGAAGAAGCAGTTTTTCAGAAGAAAGCAAGGCACAATTATTCGGGAGTACCCTGGAATACGTGGTTCTGATGCCTTGGGTCGAGTTTATAATGTTCATCCTAACAATACGGAGTGTTATTTTCTGAGAATGCTGCTTCATGAAGTAAGAGGACCAACGTCTTTTCAAGCACTGAGAACTGTAAATGGCGAAGTATGTCAAACCTACAGAGGGGCATGTCTTAAACTGGGCTTACTTGAAAATGATGAACACTGGGATAGAACACTAACCGAAGCATGTCTTATGTGTCGTCCAGCACAAATACGCAAGCTCTTTGCAATCATATTAACAACATGCACACGTTCCGATCCTAAAGGTCTTTGGGAAAAGCACAAAGAAAGCCTTAGTGAAGATATACTTTGGCAAGCACGTAGAACAAATCCCGATATGAAAATACAGTTTTCAGCAGACATATTTAATGAAGCACTTATATTACTCGAGGATGCATGCGTATACATTAATAACAAAGTCATTTCCCAACTTGGGTTGCCAGCACCGACACGCCATGGAAACATTGTTCGTGAAAGAGATCTATTACGAGAACAAAATTACGACGTTGGTCAGTTACGAGTTTTCGCTGAGACTCAAAAAATTCTCTTAGTGGATGATCAAAGACAGGCATACACTAAAGTGATGCAATACATAGCAAACGGTAACGGAGGAATTATTTTTCTTGATGCACCCGAAGGCAGTGGAAAAACATTTCTGCTTAATTTGATACTTGCTGAAGTAAGACAGCAGAATACAATCGGCCTCGCTGTTGCATCATCTGGAATTGCATCCACTTTACTCGATGGAGGACGCACAGCACATTCAACGTTTAAACTACCATTGAATTTGAATCAAGCCGATAATTTTTCTTGCAATATAACACGAAATTCGGGAATTTCCACGTTATTGAAAACATGTAAAATCATTATTTGGGATGAATGTACCATGGCACAAAAAAAAAGCATTTGAAGCGGTTGATCGTACTTTGCGCGATTTGCGACAAAATAACCGACCAATGATTCCACGATTAACACCCGCTGATGAACCTAATGCCTGCCTGAAGGCGTCTCATCTTTGGAAACACGTTACGAAAATCACACTATCTACAAACATGCGTGTGAATTTACATCACGATGGTACAGCTAAAACATTTGCCAGGCAGCTTTTGGACATGGGTAACGGGAAATTGCCAAATGACCCTGTAACATGTGAGATATCGTTCCCGCCTAATTTTTGTCAAATGCTGCCATCAATACAGGACGTGGTAATGAAAGTATTCCCAAATCTGCCAAATAACTTCAAAAATCATGATTGGCTGTGCGAACGTTCACTCCTAGCTCCCAAAAATGACGGCGTTATTAAATTAAATAATGAAATTCAATCGCAACTACCCGGGCCACTAATGAAATACAAATCTATTAACACGGTTACTGATGTGGATCAATCCGTCAATTATCCAATAGAGTTTCTTAATTCTTTGGAGCCACCTGGTATTCCACCACACATACTATTTTTAAAAGAGGGTTCACCAATAATACTGCTCCGAAATATAGATCCACCGAAATTGTGCAACGGAACACGGCATTGTGTGAAGAAATGGATGCCGAATGTGATTGAAGCAACGATGATTACCGGTAAAAGTAAAGGAGAAGATGTGCTAATTCCGCGCATTCCTATGATTCCCACCGATTTGCCGTTTGAATTCAAGCGACTACAATTCCCATTACCCCTTGCTTTTGCACTGACAATCAACAAAGCCCAGGGGCAATCATTGAAAATAGCTGGTGTTATTATGGAAAATTCATGCTTTTCACATGGCCAACTGTATGTTGCTTGCTCCAGAGTGGGAACGCCAAAAGATTTATTTATTTACACACCAAATGGAAAAACCAAAAATATTGTTTATCAAAAGGCTTTATAATAAAAATTATTAACTAAAATATCTTTATATTTATTATTCACTTTGATCTGGTTGAAGGTTTATAAAAATGGAGTATAATTATTTGGCAACTGGTAACAAATACCAAACCAAAATTAATTAACTATCCTCCCAAACAGTATGTCCAATAATATCATTACAAAAGCTCGCCCGTTACTGAATACAGCTACTTTTAATTTTCTTTTTATATGTGATTGCAACTACAGCGATGTAAAGAGAGAATTCTTGCATAACAATCAAGGTACATATTTGAATTATATACCTCCCGTGCAACGCCGGGTAACTCAGCTAGTATAATACTAAAACTAATATCAGTGTTGTTATTTAATCATTTAAGGTTCAGTGTTTTAAAAGAGAGTGCAATGCTAGATATGACATGTCACCAAAAACATAGCAAAATGCATAAAAATTTCACAGACGTCTTCTGTAAATTTTTTTTTTTTTAAATTAAACGTACGTTTTTCTAGTGAACTGCAGTAAATTTATATCGAGGTTTTTTTCGCTAAAATTTGCACTTGGTTCCTATGCGTAACCTAATTCGTGGAGAAAAGTGAAAATCTGGAACCACATTTTTCGCGATTACAATAATTACCCAATATAACTTCGCTTAGTTGGAAAAATAAATATTGAATATCATTTGCAAAAGAGTGAATTTGCATTGCAAAACCTATATCACTTCGACAGGTTTTTTTTCCTCTGATTCCTAAACATTCACTAAATTAGCCCCTTTAACAATATACTCGGGGCAATGAAATTTATTATTCCAAAAGTTTATTCAAATATGTAATTCAATTTTACATTTAAAAAAAGTTTTGATTTGGTAAAATATTTCAATAAATCGTGTTATTCGTTAGAATAATTACCTGTACAAAACTTTTATATGCATATATTTTTACCTCATGGCGTTACATATTCTAGCCGTGTTTCTAAATATTTCTGCCTCGTAATTTCATTATGAAACAATGTTGTCAAATTGTATGAATAAAATTTAGTAAAATTCATTTAATTGATTCTTACTAATTACATTTTCTCAAACACCACACCGTCCACAATTGATTGCAAAGTTACACAGAAAGAAATATCTGTAATTAAATAAAGCTTTCATAAAAATACCCGCAATACTCTTTGCTGTAATTTAATTATGAACAAAAAAAAAAAAAAAAAAAATTTATCAATTAAATCCCAATCTAATTTCTGTTAAAACAAAAATTAATAATTAAAAAACATCCATAAATTAACCATGGATTAAAATTCTAATTAAAATTTCCAACTCAATAAATATTTTCTATTTCCTTTTGTATCTGTATGTATATTGGATGTATACTACGGGTAAATACATACATATACACCTTACACACAGGAATAATCAGATTGTCGTCGCAGTACACGAGGAGTCGAGGAACAGCAGCAACAATAACAGATTTTTATTTATTTATTTTTTTTTTTAATTCTTGTGTCGTTTGTACAAGGCACTCTAATGATGGTGACGACGAAAAAATACAAGACGCCTGGAAGAAAACCATGTCGAGAAAAAGAAAAACAATTTTTTTTTCCTCCAACAAAATCCAGTAATTTTTATGACATTTTCCTTCATTTTCTACTTCTTCGGGTGCTTTATTATTAATTTGAAATGAAAATTTATTTTTCATTTACATAAATTTGCTTGTGTTACAGAATAAAAACAAAATCATCAAACTTTCAAATAAACCGAAATAACCGAACATTGGTGACAAGAGTGTATTTTGTATGTATGTAAGTATGTTTGTAGTATACAACATTTCAATATACGTGACCTGTTAATTGATTTTTTATCATCACATAGTTTTTCCTTAACATGTTTCCTTTGTTTTTCATTGCACGCCATGATGTTCTTTAGATTAATTTCATTAAAACGACAATGACGAGAACGACAAAAATTAGATAATAGGAATTTGATAAGTGCTAAATTTATTGGAATTGATTGAGAAAACCTGAATAAATATGTACTTAATACTGATTAGTACCGTGTTTCATTAAAATTGGTGATGTATACGTATGTATAGTATATAAATGGAATTTTCGAGATAAATTTGGGAAATTGTTTTGATTTAATTTGCCTTTTTTGCCTGTTCCATCAAATTGTAACATGTTTGACTTGTCGCACCAATAGATAAAAGTTTAGTACTTATACAAATTTAAGCATCGATAATTTTAAGCATCGATTAATGACAACTTAAGTGGTTTAAAGCTTATTAAAGTTTAATTCCACTCTGACCTACGCATAAGACTATATACTCAACTGTATATAGCTGCAATATCAACATGTTCAATTATTTATGTTACATTAACAGAAAATTCATAGGAAACCATAAATTAACTATATCAAATCCAAAATTATTGTTAATTCATTTCCTTTATTCATTAATCCGGTATATCATAACACTAAGTATGAAACTATATACTTCACAAATTTCATTTTAATTATATGGTACCCCCAAAATTATGATTAATATCAAACCATGTTTTCTTAATTTGAATACAACATTTTTATAGACGAATGTGTTTGGTATATGTACGTATACATAAGAAAATTATTTCAATTAAAATTTCATTGACTAAATAAATAATTTTATATACACTTAATGTACATACATCTACAAAATGTAATTATTATTCCATTAAAATCATGTAGCCAAATGGATTGTAGTAAATTATAATACATACTGTACATAATTTCAAATATATATTTTACATGAAACAGACAACATATTTATATGTAGGAAACCCCTAATCGGTATACATACATAATCGCAGACGAATACATTTTGCTCGATCAATCATATCAAAGACCATTAAAAAAAGATATTTCACATATATATGATTGATGTTAATGGTTTTTGGTGGGTTGATTGATTGGAGAAATAGTCAACTATTTAGACTAAATATACTATTCTTATGCTTACGATGAAAATTAAAAAAAAAAAAAAATATGAAATCGATAAAAAAACAAATAGTCTGACGTACGATAATCAGTTGACACTGACAGAATCATCTACTATAAAAATAGGTAATGTGCTTGTAGTGCTATGATATGTACAACATTTACTGTATATTATATACATATTCCAAAATAATCTACGAACATTCACCTAGATAGCGTAATTGTAATTTTTTACCAGGTTATTGACTTTTATTTTGTTTTTTGTACGTCTAATCGACAAGCTTCACTTACCACTTGAAATAATTTTTTTAAATATTATTCAGTTTTAAATTGATACACACATAGCATCGGTGGTTCAGTGGTAGAATGCTCGCCTGCCACGCGGGCGGCCCGGGTTCGATTCCCGGCCGATGCAATGATTTTCTTTTTTTGGTTATATAGTCCAAATAAAATTGTAAAGGTAATCGTGTATAGTTCAAAACTGGTTTAATATTAAAAAGCTCAGAATTTTTGAAACACCTAAAAATCTGAGTAAAGAGAAATTTTGTCACAACTTGAAATGCATCAAAAAGCAATGCTGTAATTTGCTGCGTTTCATTTAACGTGGCAAAGTACACACAAGTACTTCTGACTGCACGAAGCTACTCTTGCTAAATTTTATGAGTAGTTTGCTTTTCGAATTTATGGCGACTTCGTTACCAGAATATTTAGTACAACTAATCCATATCCATATCCATTTTGGCTATTTTTATTGAATGATTATTATACGCATCGACTAAAGTATCTAGAAAAAATAGTAAAATTGAAAGAAGATGAATAAGAATGATAGGCAAAAGGCCGTAGTACGAGTACCGCAACTATCTGAATCGGCGCACGGATTGAAAAATGGAAAAATGTAAAGGGCACCAAATATTTCAGCACTTAGTAGAACACTGTGTAGCAAATTTAGTACATATGCCCTAACAGAGATGTCACCATATGAACATATTAGAGACACATTTGTTTTGATTGCATAAAACAAACAAATGTATGTTAACTTTTATCTGATGAGATAGGCGAGATAGTAAGGTGATGGAGTGGAGTGAAGAAGGTCTGGAGTTCGAATCTAAGCAAAGTCAACGAAAAAAAATTGTTTTTAGATAAAAAATTTTGAATTGGGGATAATCCGAGAAGATTAATCGGGATCTCGAGATCGCTACAAAAAAAAATTTGGTAAAATTCATGGAAATATAAAAAAAAAAATCAAATTTTTGCTTAAAAAAAAAATAAAGTCGAAAGTTTGAAGAATCGAACTCCAAACCTTTCGCACAACACTCCTTTATCTCACCACCCAACCACTTATCTATATACAATTTCTACTCAGTTTTTCGTTTAAATACTGAAATTCGGACTTGGCGAAAAATCGCATACAAATCTTTTTATCATACAAATCGTTTATCAATAATCGCAAACATTTTTTATCATTTTAACAGGCGAACAGAAATTACCAGAAGGTAGAATTGTCAGCAATATGACTTTATTTTGTATGTGTGCGAGCACAACCAAGTTACCAATTAACTTTTGAGTGGACTGTATTCTATTCACCGCGTTTTAATAAAATGAAACAAATTCAAATAAAACGTAATTACATAAATAATTTCAACGACAAACTTTATTTAATTTATTTTTAATATTTTTTTGATTTAATTTAGAACGAGAATTTATTTTATCACATTTACTAATAATTTAATGGCGACTCTTGGTTGTGTGTGCACATAAAAACTCTTCACGACAGCTTCAACTTTTACTTTTTTCGTTCCTTTTGTACATAACATCGTGTTTTAACAATTATATTACTCTCTTTCCTTGCAATGTATTTATCTCTTTCATATAAAATTGAGGTACTATTCTAAAAATCTAGTACAAATATTGGTGATAGTTACAGCACAACATAAATTTTGTTTACATAATATGTCAAAATAAGAAAATATTTACACAACCAAGGTACTTTTGTTTACATTTTGTTCTTAAATTATTACATTTAATTAATTATAATTTTATTACAGTTTCACGAAATGAATATCATATAACTGGTTTATATAAAGTTTACAACAAGATAAGTATAAATTATTTGTTTATAAATAAGATGAATGATAAATTTTCCTTCCTTTCAGATGCATCACATTATTTCAGCGCGCTACATATTTCCGATTCGCAATGGATAGTTGGATAGCCAACATGATTGGATCTCTTATTTATTGGGTTGTGAAACCAGTGAATCATTTTTAATAGCGCGTTAAATAGTGTAAAAATTGATTTAATAAATGAGTTTAACTTGAGTGAAGCTGAATGTGTATTCTTGACAGGGTGTTTCTATGTTACCTATATATGATTATTTGTTGCTATCGAACATACTCCCCTCCAAAATTAAGTTTTAATTTTATTTTATATCAATCGTTTATGGGTAATCGAAATAATTTCGTGATTGGCCGCTTAAATGTAGTTGTTTTGGTTTGAACTGTGACCACCCGTACTAAACCGTCTGAACCTGCATGTAGTTCGATAATTCGACCTAATAACCATGTACATGGTGGTGAATTTTTATCATACAGCAACACAACATCGTTAACTTGAAGATTTCGATTTTTTTGTTGCCATTTGGTTCGCTGTTGCAATGTGTTAAGATACATGATCGAATAGCGTTTCCAAAACGTTTGTACTATTTTTTGTGTTTGTTCCCAACGATTTAGTCTTGTTGTTTTAACCTCGTCGTAGTTAGCATGGGGTAAGGCAGTGATTGGTCCCAATGTAAGAAAATGTCCCGGTGTTAACGCATCGATATGGCATGTGTCTTCGTTTGTAATGGTGCATAAGGGTCTCGAATTGAGAATTCCTTCTATTTGTATCAAAATAGTTTGTGTTTCTTCGAATGTGCGGTGAGCGTTTCCAATGAGTTTAACTAAGTGAGTTTTGACCGATTTCACAGCACGTTCCCAAATGCCACCGAAATGGGGCGAAAGTGGCGGAATAAAATGCCACACGATTCCCTTGTTGTTTGCAAATTCATTGATTTGGTTTTGAGATGTTGCTGTAGCTACTGCGGAATAATACTCGTGTAGCATTCGTTTCGCTCCCACAAAATTTGATCCATTGTCTGAATAAATCTCCGTTGGTACTCCCCTCCGTCCAACAAAACGTTCAAAAGTATTTATAAAAGCTTGTGAGGTTAATGATGACGCTACTTCGATGTGTATGGCTTTCGTAGCGAAACACACAAATATTACGATAAACCCCTTGGAAAGCCTTGAGCCTCTGCCTACTTTAGATGCAAGTAGTATCGGTCCTGCGTAATCTACGCCGATTATTGAAAATGGTCGACTGGGTGTTACTCTTGCTTCTGGTAAGCAACCCATTTGTTGTGTAGATTTTAACGTAGAATATCTGTAACAAGTAACACACTTCCGAGTTAAGTTTCGACACATTTCTCGCACTCCCAAAATCCAATATCTTTGTCTTGATAAAGCAGTTAAAAGCGAAGGTCCTGGGTGTAAATGTTTTTTATGTAAATGGTTGAGTATTAAACAACTAATTTGATGATTTTTAGGGAGAATCAACGGATGCTTAATATCATACGAACATTCTGAGTTTTCTAGGCGACCTCCAACTCTTAATACATTATTCGAATCCAGAAATGGTGCCAATTGCTTTATCTTCGAATTCAATGGCACATGTTTATATTTGTTCAAGGATTTAATGTCCTCGACGAATTCAGTTTGTTGAACATACCGAATTATTGTAAGTTCTGCGTAATTTAAGTCCAACACTCTCAATTTGATTGCCGATCTAACTTTCTCTTTGAAATTATAAATGAATTTTAGAATATAAGCTGTTATACGTATTACCTTTAGCCAACTTGAACATCGTGCTAATAAACGTGATACTGGATGTGAATTGTCAGAATTAATTGCTGCATGGAATGTTTTCATTTCGTTACTACGGGCTTCTTGTACTGTTTCGAACATTACTGATTTTGTTGGCCAATTCACCTCTGCTTCAGCTAACCATGTAGGGCCATTAAACCATAATTCGTTCTTAATCAATTTATCAGCCGGTACTCCCCTCGTTGCTAAATCCGCCGGATTTTCACTTCCCTTGACATGTCGCCACATAGCTTCTGGCATTAAGGTGTGAATCGCACCTACTCGGTTGGCAATATAATTTTTCCATTTACGAGGGTGACTGTTTAACCATGCCAAAACCACCATTGAATCGGTCCAAAGCCAAATAGGTAATTGTTGATTATCGTAAGCGTATATCACTGCTTTCACGAGCTTCGCTAGCAGGTGTGCTCCACAGAGTTCTAACCGAGGTAGACTTATTTGCTTTATTGGAGCAACCTTAGATTTTGAAGTCAACAAACGTGTTAAATATTTTCCATTAAGTTTAGTTCTCACATAAACGGCAGCCGAATACGCCATCTCACTGGCATCGCTGAAGCCATGCAATTGTACATCATCAGTACAATCCCCACTAAACCGAGGTATTCTTAATTGGTTTAGTGTGTGAAATTGGTTGTACAATTTCGACCATGCTTCTTGAAGGTCTGTTGTTAATGGCTCGTCCCAAGATATCTTCCGCAACCATAAGGTTTGCATAAGAATTTTAATATTTATTATAAATGGATTTAACCAGCCTAAAGGATCGAAAATCCTCGATGCGATTGACAAAATATTTCTTTTAGAGCAAGCTGTATGTGGCATGTTAGTAATTTCAAATGAAAAATTGTCTTCTTTAGGATCCCAAAGTAAACCTAGTATATGTGGCATATTACCTTCTTCTCTGATTTGTGTCGTATCATTCGAATCATTCAAAGATGTGATGTTTGAATGCCATTTTCTCAATGAGAATCCGCTCTCCGAGAGCACTTGCATAATATTTCTCTTCAATTGCCAGGCCTGTTCTTCAGTTGCAGCTCCCGCTAACAAATCATCTACAAAGAAATTTTTCTGTATAATATTTGATACCTCCGGATGAGTTTGCTTACAATCTTCTGATATTTGTTGTAAGACGCGGATTGCAAGAAATGGTGCTGATGAAGTTCCGTACGTTACCGTCAATAATTCGTAATGGATTATTCGATCGTTAGGATATTTGCGCCAAATGATTCGTTGGAGTGATGTATGCTTTTCGTTTACCAAAACTTGCCTATACATTTTCGCTATATCTGCGCATAAAGCTACCTTAAAACTTCGAAATCGTACTAATATTGTCCATAAAGTATCTTGCAATCTAGGTCCCACTAATAACTTTTGGTTTAATGATGTTCCGGTCGAGGTTGGAGCTGATCCGTCAAATACTACTCTCAATTTTGTCGTCGCACTTTTTTCGCGTAATACTCCATGATGTGGAAGATAGCAAATTTCTTTTTCATAGCCACCCGATTCATCCTGCATTGCTCGCATGTGACCCAAATTGAGGTATTCCTGCATGAATTCTCGATACATTATTCCAAATTCTTGATTCCTACTCATCTTTCTTTCCATAGCTATTAGTCGCTGTAAGGCCATTTTATAGGATTCTCCCAATCGCGGCGAATCAGGTTTTAACGGTAATTGCACAATAAAACGCCCATCTTGATTTTTTGAATACGTCTCCTTAAAATGAGATTCGCAAGCTTTTTCTTCAGCGGTCCAAGGAATTTTATCGAGCATTTCTTCCTGTTCCCAGAATTTTTGTAGCGTTTGATCCAGCCTGTATTCATTAATAATGGTCATATGGAAGCTCTGTCGACCTGTCAATTGTTCGTTATTACTACTAATTGACATTCCCGCAATCACATATCCAAAGATTGTTTCTTGGGCGATAAGATTTTTGGTCACTTGGATTTGGTTCGGCTTGAGGATATGGAAGAAGTAGTCTGCTCCTAATAGGATGTCTATTTCACTTTTCTCACAAAATTTTGGATCGCTTAGTGGATAATTTGAGAGATGTTTAATTTCACTGATACTGATTTCACTATTCGCCTTAACGTCGTAATTTTAGGAAGTACGAACACTTTTATTTTTAGACTTTCACTCATTTCAAATCGTGAATGAATTGTGAGTGATGTACTTCCCATGGTTGTGACATTGGACGTGGCAATTCCTTCTATACGTAGACGACAACTGTTAAGACTTAGATTCAACCTGTGTGCACAAGATTTGGAGATAAACGAGGCTTGTGACCCTGAATCTAGAAGTACTCTGCAAAAACTAATATGTCCAATTGGATTTTTCACTTTCACTACAGCAGTTGGAAGGATAGCACTTCCAATATTGCTTGTATTAACGATAATTGATCTTGATGAAACGGTGCTTGCTTCTGGTTGATTAGGTTCTGATTTCTGCGATATTTCCGTGCCAACTGTAACAGTATTAACAACTGGGTTGGTATAGTGCAAAAGAGTATGATGTCGACGAGCGCATTTTAAACAACTCAATTTGCTTAGACAATTAATAGCTCGATGTCGATCTGATAAACAATTAAAACAAAGGTGCAGCTTTGCTACCAATTCACGACGATCAGTTGGATTCATGCTTTTAAATTTGTCACAATGGCATAAGCGATGTGGACCCTTGCAGTGTAAACATTTTGCGGGAATAGACGATACTGGTTCTAATTGATGAGATTTAATTGCACTAGCTTTCGACGAACTTTGCTTCACAGGTGCACATGATTCTAGTGCATCACATCTGTCACTTAGAAATTTTGAAAATTCTTCATATGAAGGGTAATCTTTATCTACCGTTTTATGCGCCCAGGCCTCTCTTGTATCTGGATCAGTTTTATTCAAAAGAATGTAGATGAGCCACGGATCACGTTTTGTGGCTTCCCCACCTAACGCCGTTATCCCTCTATTTACCTCGTCCGATCCATTGTACAGCTGTCGCAGTTTTTTAACAGATGATTGTTGCATGGCTGGTTGCTCCATAAACGATCTGATCAAAGAACTTAAGACGAGTTTCCCTTTGTCGTATCTTTCACATATTTTTTCCCATGCTTGAATATAGTTAGCATCAGAAACCGTTATGTGCTTTATTAATTCGGCCGCTTCACCATCTAGTTGACCCTTCAAATACTGGAACTTCTGTACATCGCTGAATCCCAATTTGTTATGGACAGAGGCCACAAATATATCCTTGAAACTTGGAAAGTCTTCGTAGTTCCCTGAGAATTTAGGTAATCGTAACGTCGGCAATCGAACAGAACAATGAGGCTCTTCAGTTGTGTTCTGAATAGTTTGATTTAAGGATGATGTGTATGATGATGATAGCGTAGCTAAAAACTCGTTTTGTTCGCGTAACAATCGAGACATCATCCCCTCAACTTGACTGCGCTCCTGATCGATTTTCTCCTTCTGAACTGATTGCAGAAATTTGGCCTTAACATTGAAATACTTAGTTTCATATTCAGCTAGCTCTGATTGAACCTCATGTTTTGCTAATATAGTTTCGCACTCCATAAACTCGGAAAACGCCCGCTCTAAATATTCTAGTCTCATCGCAATCTCAGTTTGCGGCGTTTTATCTGTGATTCTGTCTGCGAAGGTCACTAATCGGGTTATGCTGCTTTTTGCTAGTCCACGTTTAGCAGTAAACTCTTTAACCTCCTTATCTGACATTCTAACAGAATATTTTCTCCCTTTATTTTTTTTTTGTTTAACTAAGTATAACGTCGACAAATATTTCACTAACTTTTGATTTTGGTATGCAGCCTATACACAATACAACCTCAAGTAAACTAATTTGATTCTTGCTAAATCAACCGCAACGATTATGGATACACTATTCAATACGCTAAAATAATACTTGATGATTCTTGGTTTCACTTACCACTTTTGTTTCTGTGTTTTGCATCAGGATCCTTGCTGCAATTTTAATCACTGGATATGCCACTCCCTCGCTGGAGTTCAAATTCTGAGATTCACACCCGGAATTCAAACTCAATAATAATATCTTCTCACTGGAATCCAATTACCAAAATCCACTATGTATGTCACTCCCTCGCTGGAATTTAAATTCCGAGTTTCCCACCCGGAATTCAAACTGAATAATGTCACCTTACTGGAATTCAAATTCCGAAAATTCACTGTAAATGCCACTCCCTCGCTGGAGTTCAAATTCCGATATTCACACCCGGAATTCAAACTCAATATATTTATGATATCTTCCTTCGCTTGAATGATATTCACGAAAATGGAGTCTTATCGTCTTCGACCAACAATGGCGACACCTCGTGTTGTTTAATAAATGATTATGCATATACGCAATTACTGTTAATTTTGGCTTCACTCTGTCGAGAATGCGGTATATTTCACTTCGCTGTTCTTAGTAGTACCGTAAATCCGGCTCGAAGGACCAAAATTATGTGCGAGCACAACCAAGTTACCAATTAACTTTTGAGTGGACTGTATTCTATTCACCGCGTTTTAATAAAATGAAACAAATTCAAATAAAACGTAATTACATAAATAATTTCAACGACAAACTTTATTTAATTTATTTTTAATATTTTTTTGATTTAATTTAGAACGAGAATTTATTTTATCACATTTACTAATAATTTAATGGCGACTCTTGGTTGTGTGTGCACATAAAAACTCTTCACGACAGCTTCAACTTTTACTTTTTTCGTTCCTTTTGTACATAACATCGTGTTTTAACAATTATATTACTCTCTTTCCTTGCAATGTATTTATCTCTTTCATATAAAATTGAGGTACTATTCTAAAAATCTAGTACAAATATTGGTGATAGTTACAGCACAACATAAATTTTGTTTACATAATATGTCAAAATAAGAAAATATTTACACAACCAAGGTACTTTTGTTTACATTTTGTTCTTAAATTATTACATTTAATTAATTATAATTTTATTACAGTTTCACGAAATGAATATCATATAACTGGTTTATATAAAGTTTACAACAAGATAAGTATAAATTATTTGTTTATAAATAAGATGAATGATAAATTTTCCTTCCTTTCAGATGCATCACATTATTTCAGCGCGCTACATATTTCCGATTCGCAATGGATAGTTGGATAGCCAACATGATTGGATCTCTTATTTATTGGGTTGTGAAACCAGTGAATCATTTTTAATAGCGCGTTAAATAGTGTAAAAATTGATTTAATAAATGAGTTTAACTTGAGTGAAGCTGAATGTGTATTCTTGACAGGGTGTTTCTATGTTACCTATATATGATTATTTGTTGCTATCGAACAGTAGGTTCAAGTGTCACATAACTTGAAGTGGCACGCTTTGATACAAAATAATGTCACGTTGCTGACCATTATGTTGTTTTTTAAATTCTATTCGCCTGGTAAAATAACAATTTGTATGCGATTTTTCACCAAGTGCGATTTTATCAGTATTTATTTAAACGAAAAAATTAGTAGAAAATTATATAGAGATGAGTGGTTGGGTGGTAAGATAAAGGATTGGAACGGTCGTTCAACAACCTTCATGTTGTTCACATCTTGTTCAAAATCAAATTTTTAAGAGATAAATTTATTCTAAATAAAGGATGAAAAATTGAAATACTTTTAATTAAATTAAATTTAATTTAAATTTAATAATAAACTTTAAGCTAAGTGTAGTTATAATTTAGTGTAAATAGTGGTTAGGGTGTATTAAGTATTAATTATTTATGATTAAAGTGGAATGTGTATAAGCATAAAACAGTTTTAGATGAAGTATAGAAATATAATATTCAATTAAAAAAAAACAGTAAATAACTGAATTACCTAGCTTTTACAGTGATTTAAAAATATTAGTGTAATTATGAATAATCTTGAATGTGTCATTGAGTTGTGTATACAAAAACAGTAATATTAATGAGTGAGGTAACTGTAGAAGCAGCAATTACTGAACAAAGCAAACCTTCTTACTTGGACAATGATGAACGGGACAACCCAAAACGAATAAAAATAGGGGAAACAGTGCAGTGGAAGCCTACAATGGGTTCGCGTAATACATTGGCACCAAATCTCATTACTCCTATACAAAGGAATAATGATAAATTGTTACGTTTAGAGAACGAAAATGAAAGACTTCGATTGAAAGATATTGAACAGGCATTAGAAAAACATGAGTGGCTGAAGATAATGAAAATGTGAATGGTGATTAGTCAGAATTCGAAATAATTAAAAGAAGCGTAATACGTAAAAATTCTATGCCGAACATACCTAAAAAGAGAAAACATGTTTCGGGCGACAAACCCGACATAAACCCCACCGCTTCGGGACAAAAAAATAAAAGGCTAGCCAAACCACCGCCTATCCATATCCATATCCATCATCAAAAAGTTAAAGATACTTTACAGTTGGTTAAAGGCATAGAGATACAAGATTTTGAAATAAAAAGGGTTAGTGAAGATAAACACTCCCTAAAAACTAAGAATATTGAAGAATACGAAAAAGTTAAGAAGTTATTCAATGAAGTAGATACAACATACTTCACCTTTACACCCAAGGATCAAAAAATAAAATCGATTGTCCTAAAAGGATTAACAGAAGATGAAGACATACCAGCCTTAAAAACCGAAATAGAAAACAAAGGGAACGTCAAAATCACCAATATAGCACAGTTAAAAACTAAGCGTTCGATAGAGGAAAATTTAAAATTACCAATATACATAATTCAATTTGAGCCTAATACGAATATCAACTTAATAAATAGTATACAAGTAATTAACTATCAGCAAATACGTTGGGAACCACTTAATAAAAAAAGGGAAATTCTTCAATGTATGAAATGGCAAAGATTTGTACATGACCAACCAGGTGAATGCGCTACAACAGAAAAAATTAATAATACAGATATATTTTGTGTAAATTGCGATAAAAATGGACATCCAGCGTCTTTTGAAGGTTGTCCTGTTTATCAACTAGCCCTGAATAGGCTAAAGGAGAAAATCGCACAAAAAAGATTGAACAACAAACAACAAGTATGGGAGCGCCCTATCCCAGCAAACATTGATAATGGTACGTATGCAGAAATACTAAAAAATAATACTAAAGAGCAATTAACTGTTCAAAAATTAGCAGCTAAAGTGGAAGTAATGGCTGAAACTATCAAAAAGCAAAGCGAACAAATAGCGCAACTACTCTCCATTTTAACAAAATTATGATTAATCTCAAAATTGTTGCATTAAACGTGAACTCAATAGTGATTATACACAGAAGGATGAATTTAAACAAATTTATAGAGCAACATAATCCTGATATTATGCTATTAGTTGAAACAAAGCTAAATTATAACCACAGAGTTGAAATTCCAGAGTACATCATAACTAGACAAGATCGACTAGAACCAACATTTGGAGGCGGAACTGCAATTCTAATAAAGCCACGTCTAAAACACACACACATATAAAAATCTGTCAAATTCAATGTAATAGAATGATTGAATCGACTATAATAAACATCAAACTTAAAAATCAGCAAAATCTGTTCATAATAGCAATATACTGCCCTGGAAATTGTAACACAAAATGCTCTTTTGAAGACGAATGGAACTTAATTTACCGCGAACTTAATCTGGACAAACCTGAAAATTATTATATAATAGCTGGCGATTTAAATGCGAGACATACAAATTGGAAAAATACTAATAATAATAGTAGAGGTGTTAGACTAAATAAATGGCTCAGAAATAACGGTTTTTTATATAAATGCAAATTATTGCAACCTGATGCACCAACTTAAACCACAACTGCAAGCTACCTCGACCTAGCGGTTATCGACGATCGCCTAATAATAGAGACAAACGACCAAGGCGAAATCCATACGCACTCATATGATAGTGACCCCAAAGCAATAGAAATGGTGATTAAATCTATTGAAACAACAGAACCCGAGATGTCACAACCGACAAACCATTACTATTTTTGTAACACCGAATTGGTAAACTGGAAAAAAAATTTATTCAAGTTACATCAGAAGTATTTAAAACAACATAAGTCATCCATCTTAATTACGAACAATCGCAGTCTTAGTAATTCAGAAATTGAAATTCACAATAACAACTTGACCGAACTAATACTAAATAACATAAAACAAAATAAACCTAAGGTCCGTAGAAAAAATAATATGGAGTGTTTTACAAATCAGACCATAGAAAATTTATGTAAACAAAAATTTGAAAAGAACTGGAGCTTTAATTACAACTCTATGCATCACGTTGAAATCAGAAATTAAACGAACTAACGAATTAATTGCCAAAAACATAAAAATTCAAATAAACCTACATTGGAAAAATAAATTAGCTTCGATTGTTCCAGGACCAAAGATGTTCGGAAACATTAAACACATAAAGCCGACGAAAACTAAAGGGAACCTAAAACTGCTTGAAATCGATTCCGCCGAAGCTGCTAACATGAACAAAACAAATTTAAATTGGAACAATTTACCAAAAATTAATAACAAATACAGATGTCCCAGTATTATTGAAAACCTTAACATTATTGGGCATTATATAGAAAAGCAAACTATACCGCAAGCAACTTTAGGAAAAATGTCGCACCAAAATATTGTTCAGCGTGTCATAAACGAAATTAAACAACAGCAAGAAATAGAATCTAATAACAATGTTACTAAATGCATCTTTAATAATACCAACAAAGCAAATAACATACAAGACCCAGATCTTCAGAAATATTTTACGCCAATAGATGAAATGAAAGCCATACTTCAAAAATCTAATAATAAAAAATCATATGGATTAGATAAAATTCCAAATATAGTTCTGAAGCATTTGCCTGACAAAATCATTGCTGAACTATGCACCATTATAAATAACCTGCTAAATAACAGACAATTCCCAAGCTGTTGGAAAACCGCCAAAACATATCCTATTTTAAAAAAGAATAAAGATCCATTAAACCCTATCAACTATAGACCAATCAGCTTGGTATCGAATTTAAGCAAAATCTACGAAATAATTATTTATAACAAAATTTTGCAACATACCACCGAAAACGACCTCATTCCAGAAAATCAATTCGGGTTTCAACATAATCAGTCAACAGTTCATGCAATAACTGCACTCACAACTGACGTAAGCCGCAATTTAAAGAAGAATCGCTGCACCGGTGCCGTATTAATTGATATGGAAAAGGCATTTGAGTCTGTCTGGTTAGACGGGCTTCTATTCAAATTAAAACAAATTAAATTTAACATAGACATAATGTTTATCTTAATCAATATGCTTTATATTTATAAGAGAGAATTCGTCACAACCGATGGAATTGAAACTTCCAGTTTTACTTTCAAAATTTATAATGGATTGCAGCAAGGAACCATTACAGCACCAATTCTTTTTAATTTATATACTAGAGACCTAATAGTGAACAGCAGAATAAATAACAATTTCATCAGTACTATTGCATATGCAGATGATATAATCATTTACAGCACCGACTAAAAAAATTAAGAACATAACATTCAACTTACAACAAGCAATCACATTTATGACCGATTATCTTCACACATGGAAAATTAAAATCAATGCTAATAAGTGCGAAAGCATATTATTTCGAAAGCCGGTACAGCGAGCAACATACAACACAAAAAAAAAAAATAAAAACAAATTGTTCATTAAAATTGGTATACTACTACAATTCCGCAAAAAAGCATCGTCAAATATTTGGGGATAAACATCGACCAATTTTGTTACCTGAACCAGCACATTAATATACAAATAGCGAGATCAAAACAAGCCATCATGTCTCACAATAAAATCTTCAGATCGAAATGGTTGACTAGCCAAGTGAAAACTATATGTTACAAAACATTGATCCGCCCTATAATTACATACGGATGTCCCACCTGGTATAATTGCAGCGCTAGCTACATGGAGCGGTTACGTATTTTTGAACGAAAGTGTATACGACTTTGTACTGGAAAACATAGAAAACTAACCACAGAAAATCGACATTATATTTCAAACATAAACCAATATAAAGATTTCAATTCAGAGCGAATAGATTTACACATTATAAGATTGACTAGAAATCACATTTTGCGAACTACCACAAGTAATAATAGCTCATACTCATTTGGGCCATATCGCACTGATGATAGGTTATTGGAAACATCTACTTTAATTGGTAATCTTCCAGAACCGGCGTCATTTATATACCTTGACAGGAAGGGATTCATTGAAAATGCAGATCAAATTCCTATAATATACCACATAAACAGACGACCTACTGGAAAATATTTTGATCGTTTAAAATTCAGAAACTTCGAAGAAAATGAAAGATTCAGCACAGCATTTATTAAATTAGACGAAACTAAGTTTATAACACAAAAGTCAAAGTATTGGTGGCTAAACAACGGAGACGGAAGCTGAACCTCAACCTGGGAGTGTGTCTGTTAATGTTAAGTAGTTGAATTATTAGCGTTTAAATAGTTTAATTATTGAGAAGTAGCATGTTTTTTTAGCTTATTTTCATGCATAAACAAAACGAAATAAATTTCTTACTTCGTAAATTGTTATTTATAATGATCAAACATATGTACATACATTTAAAAAAAATATTTATAGAACTTACATGAGAACCATAAAGAGCAAATGTAAAATTATAAATTAGTGACCGTGGTTTTTTTTTGTAATATTCTTTTACCATTTGTATTGTAATTAGTATTTTATGCAAAATAAAGAATTAAATTGAGAAAAAAAAAAAAAAAAAAGATGAAGTATTGATGTGTGTTTGGAGTTCGATTCTTGAAACTTTCGACTTTCGTCTTTATTTTTTTTAAGCAAAAATTTTATTTATATTTTATTTACACGAATTTATTTACACGAATATTTAGTACGACTAATCGGTACGAAATAGCTGATCAGTTTTGAAATTAATAATTCATTTTCCAACTTTCCACATTGCACTTAAATTTTTTTAAATTAAATTTTATTTTCCCAATTAATATTCTGCGTTCCATTTACCATCTACTCCCAAGTACTTATTTGTACTTTACCACGTCAAATGGAACGCAGCAATTAGGTCCTTTTAAATTTTTCACGGTATTTTAAAGTGAGAGTTATAGAAGTTTCTATTTCGAAATTCAATTAAATTTTGAAGGTTTTCAATTTAAAATCATTGGTTTAGTTTCTGAGAGAGTAAATAAAACAAAAACGCTCAGAGAAAGCATTATTATTGATTGATTTAAATAATACATAAAAATTAATAGAAAACAATGGTCTTAACTTGAAACTGCAGAAACCCATTTATATTTTAACTGCTTTAAAGGAAATGCCTCTAGACGCATACAATTTGGATCTTTTCTTTCGCTTCGAAAAATTTTATTTGACTGTACAACATCGGAAATCAGCAAAACAAATTTTGTTTGTGGAAGAAAACAAAGTTTAATCCGACATTTGACGAAGCGTTTAAAAATAGGGTATTTTTCGAAGAATTATTTTGGTACAGTTTCAACACAGGCCAGTTTTGATCGAAAATCACGTGATGATAACGAAAAAAATAAAAATAAAAGTGCAAAATTTTACAAAAAAAAAATGTGATTTTATTTATACTTCACGTATCACTCTTAAGAAGTCGTTTGCATTGCGCCAAATACGTCAAGTTACAATTTTTTGGAAGTCATGTTTTAATTTTATGATTTTTATGTTTTGAGCGTAGCACTAATAAACATTTTTTTTAATTTTATGAAACATACTTTTTTTGTTTTTGTTGTGGTTTTCTAAGATAGAGGGTGTTAAATTGGGCTCATTTTAAGAGTAAACGATTAAGAATTTTAAAATAATTCTAAAAATGTTACTACCTTTTATTTCTTCATTTTCAAAATAGCCGTCGAAATGTTATTTTTGAATTTTCTACAATGTTCATTTTTTCCTCATTTAGTTCTATTGGACCTACCTAAAAGTAGGCATATCATCTTGCTTCGTGTTCTTGGAAAATACGTACACAATCTACTAGTTTTTTGTATCTCAAAAAGAAATTTAATAATACTGACAGTTACATTTTAAATTTTATTTAATCTTAAAGCCCCAATTCCACTGTGAAAAATTGACTGAGCTGACTTGAAGTTGGAAGAAGACAAAAAAAAATAATCCGTCAGAGAGACAAAGACAAAGTATATTGTTATTGTTTTTTTATAGCAAATTTTATGGATACATTTTGACAGCAAACAAAAACATAACCAAGAATTATTTAACAAAATTATGAATTAATGTTAATTCGAGTATTTTTACGATTCAGGTGTATCAGGTGAATAATGCATGGAACCCTCTTGTATAGCTTTTAAAGATGGAAAGATCCAAGCCATGGTGTGAAACTTCAGATACAGAATTGCCGGAAGAAGTCTATTGGGTGTACTGTAATTATTTCTTAAATCAACAATTTTGTATTATTATTATACTTTGGCCACTTTTTAAAAATTCTATTGAGAATGAGCTGTAGCTCAAAATTGAATTTTCAAATTAATGTAAATAAATAAATAAATAAATAAATAAAAAATTAATAATTATTAATGCTCACATCAGAATTATTTTTTCGAATATTTTCGATCACACATTAGACTTTACCATAAAAATTGCAAACTTTAAAATTTCCTTAGTGTTTTGACAGCAAACAAAAACATAACCTAGAATAACCAAAAATTATTACAAAAATGAAGTATTAGCGTTAATTCGATTATTTTCACGTTTCAAAATAATCTAAAAATTTAATTATTATTAATACTCATATCAGAATTATTTTATTCAAATTATTTCCGTCATAAAATACAAAATTAAAAAAATCTTTCCCATAAAAATACCAAACAATTAAAATTATCAGCGGGTGCGAGAAATATTTTTCATCGGTACACAATATTTATGTACATGTATTAATTGGACTGCCATAAAATGTTCTCGATTTGATATTTTTTTTTAATTTCGACCTCAGTGCACTAACACAGATACACATTTTTTGTAAGTAAAAACTTGACTGACTCCGTTGTGCGTCTCGTTCACACAACCACCGATTTTATATTTTTATCTGAAGTTATTTTTACTGACAAACTTTGATTCACAGTGGAATTGAGGCATTACTATATGAATATTTCTTCCAATGATTTGTTTGGACTTACGTTTAGTGGACTTACATAGTACCAACATTGTGTAATTAAAAATAATTTTATATAACCGGAAACAACCATTTTAGTAAATTCAATTTTTTATAAAATATATATTTTTTTTTAAAAGTAAATGAAAATTAAAAATCATTTTGAGCTCAACCAACTAGTTACAATAGAAAATTACAAAGCGAACGTTGAATTTTATAAATAAACTAGCTGTACTCTGCGCACGTTGCTACGCTACCAACTAAAATAAATTTAAAGGAAAGACATTATACAAATATTCAATTCATTTTGAGTCATTTTATTGATTTTGTTCATTTCGAAAAAATTGTGACATTGCAGCGTTTCGTTTCAATTCGATATTTATTGAAGTGCTGTGGGATACACAATATTTCGTGTTTTTCTATCTGGTGCGTAAACGAATAAATCAGAAGGTTTTCCGACGCGTGAGCAGGCCACATAGAGCTGCCTATGTGAGAAGCATGGATTCTCCAAATTTAATCCACACACTTGCAACGATTGTCCTTGTGCTTTGCTGATAGTTATTGCGAAAGCGAGTCGCACCGGGAACTGCAAACGTTTGAATTCGAATGGCATATCTGTCGGGATCATTGGGATACGTGGCAACAGTACGTCCTCACCTTTGAATTTTCCAGTCAAAATTGTTGCCTCGATAACATTGTTCATCATTTTCTGTCTGAGAGTCGGGTGCCGTTGCAAAGTCGTGGTGGATTTATGTTTCGAAGAAGAATGATGGGTACGCCAATTTTCAATGTAAGAATGTGCGGTGGTATGCCTGGCAAATCAAGCAAATTCAAGAATTCAGTTGGATAGTTGACAACTTCGTCTTGATTCACCACAGTATCGATGGACTTATATGTTGTCGTTTCGCCGGGTATTCCATTCTGAATAGTGAAGTTAATGGTATTGGCATCGATGTTTTTGGCCGCTAATATAGCACGCGTACTGAGCCACTGATGATTTTTGTAGTTCTGTGCAATGTTTGGGAAAACTTTTTGCACCAATTCGTCTATGCTTTCTGTGATCTTACAGAAGTTTGCTGGCAAGGTGATACATTGCGTAGATTTATCAATTTGCATTCGCCCATTTCCAATATCCATTAATTGTTTTGCAAAATTTCCAGCCGATGCATCCCGTTGTAGTTGTACACGCATGTTGGTTTTCAAAGTCAATTTCTGTAAATGACGCCATAAAACTGATGATTTGAGACCTGCATTAAGTTCATCAGCGGGTGTTGAACGTGGTATAACCGGCAGTGTTTGTCGAAAATCACCAGACAATAAAATGTGTGCGCCACCGAAGATCCGTGCGTTTCCTCTCAAATCTCGCAGTGTACGATCAAGCGCTTCCAATGCTTTCTTATGAGACATAGAACATTCGTCCCATATGATAATTTGACACGTTTGGAGTACTTTGCCCATTCCAGAGTTTTTGCTGATGTTGCATGTTGGTGCCTCAGTGTTTTGTAAATTCAACGGCAGTTTCAATGCTGAATGCGCTGTTCGGCCATCAACCAAAAGAGTTGCCGCAATTCCAGATGATGCAATGGCCAGTGCAATATTATTTTGTGATCGTATGGTTGCCAAAATGAGTGAAAGAAGAAAAGTCTTGCCTGTACCACCGGGCGCATCTATGAAAAACAGTCCACCGCTTTGCTCTGTGATTGCACGCATAATTCTGTCATACGCAATGCGTTGTTCTGGAACCAACTGCGGAAGATTTGTCTGAACAAATGTCCCCAGTTCGTCAGAATCAAAGTGTGTTGCTCGTTGCAAATCACGATCGAAAAGGTCGTTCGCTGGTCGGTTCGGAGCAGGCATTCCCAGTTGCACCAGTGCCTTATTAGCGATTGCCACATATATGCCTTCAATTAAAATCAATGCCTCATTATACACGTTTGGTGTGAATTGAATGTCCGGATTTTGATTCGCAGCGCGCAACGATCTTCACTCATGTAGTCCTTGTATTTTTCCCAAAGATCTTTTGGATTAGATGGGAAGCAGGTTGTCAATATTATGGCAAATAACGTGCGTATTTGCTGTGGTCGAGCAGTATTCGATGCATCAGCGAGTGCAGTGTCTCAATGTGCATCATTCTCAAGAAGATTTAGTTCCTGGCAAGCTTGGCGGTAAGTGGCGCACAGCTGACCGTTCACTGTTCCTAAATCTTGGAAAGATGTCGTTCCACGAACATTGATTAACAGCAATCGCAGATAGAAGCATTCTGAATTGTTTGGGTGAACAGTGTACAGACGACCCAATGCGTCACTGGAATACAAATTGGGATGTCCTTCAACTGCTTTACCTTGTTTGCGACGGTGAAACTTTTTAGCCGATGCATTCCATGTGTAGAATTTCGGTACCTCAGAAAAGTAGAGTCCTTGCAAAAATATCATCTGGGCACAATGAGTAAAATGCAGTTAAAGTTGTTGCCGGTGGAACCAATGCTCTTGCACGTACATTATCTGCTGTGAAGTACACGCGCTGTCCATTCTCGAGATGCACCGCCAAGTGTACTACTGTTGGATGTCGTTCATGGATTGGAAATGATAAGATGCGCCATACTGCTTCATTGCTGCTAATGTAGCGTCCAAGTTGGTATTGGTTGATTTCATCGAGCGGTGCGGCTACATTCCCTACTCCGAAGACTGCCATGTCGCTTCCTTTGTTGACATATTTGCAAATGTATTTGATCGACTTCACTGAATTGCAATACTCAACATTAATGTGTGCTTTGAAGGTCTTTGAGAGCAACGGTGAATATGGCACAACCCAACGATTATCGGCTTCGACATCAACGTTTCGCACTTTCAGAACGATGGATTGGCCGCCATCCTCAACTGATCGTCGACTGTGGGTATCCGTCATTGCCAGTGATGGTATCAGAAACCAAGTTTCTTGGGTATCGTTTCGTGCATTTCCCATCATACATGCATGGTGAATTGTTGTTGAATGCGCCATATGGACCATGAATCATATTTTTGTCATCATAATCAATCATATGATACCATCATTAACGATTGCGTCTCGTAAATGGATGTACTCTTCAGAACGCAACTCGGTTTGATTCAATCGAATATATAGCAGTCGATTGGTTTCAATCTTCGCGTACATGTCGACGATGTATTGATGGAACAATTGTCGATATTTCAGAATGTGGTTCTAAGCGTCTTGATGAATCATCAATCGATACGAATAATATTTCATGGCACTGACTTTCTTATTCGTTTCCTCGCCTGTTTGTGGATTTCTCATTTTGATTTTGAAATGATATCCATCTTCTCCTCGCCAAAACAGAATCGGATACTGCAATCCGTCGTATGAGCGATGAGTATCGGACACTCGCTGAACGTACGTCACCACTTCGGCGATGAAGAATTATGTCGCGCGATTCGAATTCTTCGCCAACTATCACGATCGCCATTTCATCGATTGTTGGTGCATTGCACTGTCTTTCGTGTTGACCAACGGGTCTTTTGTCTGCTCGAATTACAACGGCGTAGTCATCGGCTGGCATTCGTTGAATGGCGGTTTTAAATAACTGAAGTAATTCATTGTGTTGATCGAAAAGGTCTTGTAACGCAGCCACGATTTTTCGTCTAGTGTCCGCATTATAATGACATCGTTGTTAAATTTGCTAATCACTGTTTGCCGTGAAATAAATTTGAAGAAACTTGTGATCTGCGTCGTGCAATGGAATCTGAATGTTGGCATGTAATTCTCGCGCACGATGTTCGTTGCACCGAACGATGTCATTTGAAAACATGAATTGTATTTGCGGATGTTTTCCAAGAAATGCTTCGACTCACGTGTAACACCTGATAGCAACTTTGATAGTGGTTCGGGTGGTGGATGTAATTCTGGTAGTTTAACTTTTCCATTGGCGCAGCACATTCCTGGCGTTTCGTTCTTAAATTTGAGGGCGCTACAATACATGGAAATTTTATCCATTTTTCCAATGATGACACTTGGATGAAGGCTGTAATCATTATTACTGTCATAATGGAATGCACCAAGATTTAAATCAGCGTACAGTGTTCGTCTTGATCGAGCGGTGCTTATTCGAACATTTTGCAGCCTTCTTTCCCGTTGTTCAGTTGTCTCAGACAAACGGGCCTGAGAAGTACGTATTCGATCAGTTTCTAACCTCACTTCTCGTTGTTCAGATGATTCAGACGAACGGGTCTCAGCGACATGTACTCGAAGATTTTCCAGCCTTAATGCTCATTGCTCGTCTGATTCTGAGGCTCGTATTGCTCTTTTCTTCCGTGCTTGAGGTGTAGATCGGCCAATTGCTTGTCGCTTTGGAGGCATAATTGTACGGGAACGACGTGAAAAGACGTTTGAATTTTATTAGATGTCAATCAGCAATCCGAATCTCACACTGTATCCAATCCAATTGAACCGGCTGTTCACACACGGATGGAAATATTAATATTGACGGTAATCACCAATTCGCTGAGGGAAATTTGAAGTGAAAAAAATCAGCATTCGAGAATTGTTGAAATCGATTTAAATTCCACTCACGATGATATCCGAAAAAAAAACTGAACAGCAAATGCGTTCGGAACGTCAATCAGCAGTCAGATGCTTCAAATACACATTCGATGATCTTCGTGAATTCACTGTAGAGAATGAATAAAATCAGCTCACGGAAACTACGAAAATTCAATTCGATTGAATTATTTATCTAAATTATTAATTTAACTCACAATGAAATGCACAAAACTATTCGAAAAATGCTCCCAAATATAAAAATACGCACAATATTGTCTGTTTAATGTGAGCCGGACATGAATTTCACAATTTACATAAATTCTTATGTCACCCACAACTCGAAACGTCATCATTCGTTCGCTGTTTTCGTTTCGTTTCACGGCAATATATGAAATTCATTGGAATGACAGTGGCGCCATCTGTCGAAAATTGGTCGTACCAACTCAGAAACCTTCGTGGGCTCATGCACAATAACTTTGCTAAAGATCATCACTTGATCAAATGCATAGTTTACGATTCTATAAAGGACATACAGACAAACATTAATTTTGTTTATTTACTTACATCATCTGATCCTTCGAGCTGTATCCAATTCGGACTGTTGTTTCTTTTTTTTTCGCCTTTTGAGAAGTGTTCTCGTGAGTGTACTCCATTCTATAACTCGTGGCATTCTGTTATTTTCTATAAAAATAGCTATATACCCACCATAAACTAAGAATGCCACAATTAGCCATATTTTTAATAAAATGCTCGAAATACTACACAAGGTTGCGGGCAACGAATCCGCCACGCTATGTGTGGCCGAAACGTCAGTTGAAATGGATAACCCGAATCGGAAGGAATGGATAACGCGAAGGACACCAATGATACGAAGCATTGTTGGACTCTGGTTCACAAGCCAGTTTTATTGTGGAATCCTGTCAGCGGCTTAGGCTTTACTAAAGCAGAGTTCACCAGAGGAAGGGTAACCATTTTTCTACAATAAACGCAAAACAAAGGCTTCGTAATCAACGCGTTGGTTCTACTAAAACTAGCGTTACATTTACCATTGCAAGTCATTACTAGTGTATCAGTGGAAACGTGAGGCACATTGCAGTTAGCTGACCCAGCTAGGTGAAAACATCTTTGGCTTTATTATCAGGAACTTGCAAAGTAGAACTATAGTCCACGATATCATTTTTAACCACTAATTATTTAGTACCCCATGCAGATTTAGATACGACTTTGAAGCGATTTTGGGAAATCGAATCGATTGGTGAAGAGAGAAGCATTTTGTTAGCTGAAGAAAAATTGTTTGAGCAGCATTTCAAAGAGAAGGTCAGGCAGAAAGCAAACGATAGATTTGTCGTAGTTTTACCGTTTAAACAACCATCGACTAGATGCTTCAGAACATGAAAAGGCGATAAAAGAAGAGGGATGCCGAGTTCAAAAAAGTACTATTACTCAAGTACTATTTTCCACATCACGGCGTTTTATAAATAACCAGTTCGACGATAACATTGAAAGTTGCTTTCGACGGGTCACCAACATTTAGTACAGGCTAATTTATTAATAGTAATTTCAAAAGTAATTTCAGTCAAATTTATTCACAATAACATTTCGGATTAGCGAACATAAAATAATATGTACCCGCAAAGTATTGGTCAATCAAAAAAGTACAAAGTTCTAGCAGATTATTTGGCGTAAAAGGCCGTCGGATCCTGTTAACAGGTTCCTGTTTCGGTTTCAATTAAGAAAATGGTCCACAAATTGTCAGAAGTCCTAATTTCCGTACCCAGCAAAGGAGACATAGGTTACATTAAGGAAATACCTTGAGCCCACACGCGGCCGCCAGTGCTGTGGGTACCTATGTAGATACGCTACTGATAGTCACCACAACAATTATTTTTCAAAAAGAATTCAAGTACCCTAATTTTCGTGCAATTGTTTTCTAAACAACTTGTTTATCGTATATATCGTTTATCTATACGTGTTTTGGAAAAAAAAAATCAATTTGCTCGTTAATTATCCTGAATATTAATGAATTCCACTTATTCATCAAAATTTGGTAAACAATATTATTAAACATTTGAAAACAAAAATTAATTAAAGTAGTAAATTTTTAATTAACATAAGAGGATAAATAATTTCGTGTAGGAACTAAAAAATAAGTTCTTTCTAGGTATTTTATTTAGAAATTCAAACATGCGCCTATAGTTGAACAATTTTCAGCGCTATTTAGGTCACGATAATTTATGGTAGTATCAGGGCAATTCTGCACCAAATATGTCAAATACATAATTATGTGTTCTTGTTGTTTGTGGTGCTTTATAAATTAAAGGGTATATAGAACGAAAACTATGTAGCGACTCACTCACAATTCAATTTAATTATTCAATCACACAATTCAATTATTATATATTCGTCACTCGTTCATCGTCGCAATTCGCGCATTCATCTTGCGATCAGCCACTTCGCACTGCGACCTAAAAGATCTATTGTGCTGGACCCTGCTTAATTACCCATCCAGTCAATATTTAGGTTCTTAATGAACCTAATAATACTGCCTCCCGGTACTTGATACATACTATCTGGGCTTATTGCTCTCCCTTCTAGATGTTTACTACAGCATGTAGTTTCGCTAGAAAGACGGTAGCATTGGAGCCCAAGGACCTCGAGAGGGTTGTCCCACTCTCGTATATTCCTACTCCTGCCCCGTATTCCGGTAGATTTTACTCTTACGAGTTGCTGGGAGTTGCAAATCGCCTGTAGGTCACCCAGCTTTAATAGAGGAAGGCTTAATAAAACTGGAGGGTGCCTGGTATACAGAGTCCGCATATTTGGACTGATTAACCTATCAGCCATTCATCCATCGGCATTTGCTGTTCCACCTTAGATTAGAGTTTTTTGTCAAGGTTTTTTCCTTTAGCGCCGTACTTTAGCCTGTGCCAAATGGCGTTAGTTACCACTGGTTGCCACGAGGAGGCAGTACGTTCATTTGCGAATTGTGAACAGGTTACCTCTTACACGATTGTACCCATCACGCAGCTGCCTAATGGCAAGACCAGAACAGCTCACGTGATGCGCACCCTAGAGAAGCAGTTGTGTTACGGTTGGGTTAGGGTTTAGTCAGTAGTTCGAATTGACGGTTGATTTAGAATTAGCTTGAGTTAAGCTAAGGAACGCATTTAGTTTTTACGACCGTGTTGATTTGCAAGTTGAGTTGAGCGTTAGCTTGGAGTTGATTTAAGGGCTGGGTTGTAAGTCGAGTTGAGTTGGGACTGCGTTTTCAGAAGTTGGAAGAAAATATGGTACAAGAAATGGTCAAATGAAAGCTCCGTCAAACACAGCTATTCAAAATATTGACAAAAAATTTGAGGGAACCAGTTGGGTTCAAGGTCAAAGAAGCAAAATTTACAGCCGTAGTTGTTGTTTTCAAGAAAATATTGAAGCTGTTAGGGCTAGTGTTGCTGAAGACCCCACACATCAATTTGTTATGGCTCACAGCAATTAAATATTAAACCAACGGCTTTATTTAATATTTTGCGTAAGGATTATTCTTAAGGCTTTCGAGATGCATTTAGCTGAGCAATTAAAGTCAACTGACCATGGATTACGCCGTGCAATTGTCAATTGCGCATCGCAAAACAAGAAAAAATTAAGATTTTTTCCGGAAAAATTGTCTTTAGCGACCAAGTCCATTTTTATCTTGGTGGATATTTCAACAAACAAAACACTCGAATCGGGGGTGAAAAAAATCCACGAGCAACCAAAAAAGTAATTTTTTGATGTGGTTTTTAGTCTGGTGTAGTGATTGGTCGAAGCATTTTGAAAATGAAGCTGGTATTGTTGTTAGGAGTAACTGTATTTGGAGACGGATATCGAGTGAGATGATTAATAACTTTTTATGGGAAAAATTGTAGACTTTCTCCTAAGAGGTTTCTTGAAGGGAAGATTGATACCTTACGCTCCTCCATCAACTCTGCAACTTCATTCTTTGTGAATATAGTAATTACGAATAATGCGACTAACTCATCCCAAAATCTTAATAGTCGGGGCAACATCAATTTAATTAATCCTTCGAATTAACAATGGGACCAGAAATGTAGAGATTTCATTGCGCCAATTTAGTGATTTTACGTCTGTCTTTAGGGACTTGACTGATCCCATTTAAAAGAAAATAACGTTGTTCGAGCTTTTTTCCAGTATAACTGGTCCCCAATGAACGGTAAACAATCAATTTTAAAGATTATTTACAGTTGAATGTGAACTCTTTGAAGTAGTTTTAGTAGAAAGAAGAGGCATGAATTAGAATTTTTTTGAATTTATTGTTTTGCTTGAAGAGAGAAAACTCAAGCCGGGTGCATAAAGTGCATTTCAGAAATTATAATTTTATTAGGAAGTTTCTGGGGTCTTGAGATCGTACTTGCCAATATACTCTACTACAAGAGCATTGCCATAACTGGATATTTGTATATTATCAGATAACCTAAGCGTACGCTATTTGATACATGCCTCTCCCATTGAATACATTGAAATTCATTAGGTTTAAAAATTGTCTACGTAGAGCATTCCATAGGAGTAGAAATCTCCCTTCTTCTGGGATTTTAAAGGACCAGATAAATAATACTAATATCCTAATTAAAGAGTTGATTGGTATGCATTATGTTACTTCCTGAAATGCTAAATTGGCTAATATCAGGATGATTAATAACAAGTTTAGGGAGATTAATAAGAAAATATTTCTGGAGATTCACAGTCGCTTAAAGATAGTTTTACTAATGAAATGGTAATTGAGGAAGTTGATAAAGCTAACTTGTTGAGCAGAGTATTTGAGGATATACACAAACAGAATGATTCTTTAGGAAGTGATGGTTTAATTCAAGGGTATTGAGTGAGGTGAACAGCAAATAGTATCGCTTGTTGATTTTAATCATTTTGTAGTACTGTATCGTCGAATTTTGCTACTCCTCTTGATATTAAGGCTTATATAAAGTCGACAAATAATAAGAAAACAGCTGCTAATGTAAAAATGAGGCAGCTCTCGGTGAACTACCGGTGGCTATTTTCCTGATATTTGGAAGTTAGAGCCAGCGGAGTTACCTTCTAGCTATAGGCCTATTTCATTCCTGTCTGATATCAGTAATATTTACGAAAAAAATTTATTTTCTAAGATGGTGGGCCGTTTTGAGTCGAATGGGCTTCTGTCGTATAGTCAGTTTGGTTTTAGGGCCTTACATTCGACCACTTGAAAAATAATATAATTAGTAAGCTCAATCAGAAAATCTCCACGAGAGTTGCTTTAAAAATTGTTAAGTTTGAATTTAGCCCTTTGCTGATTGGGGTCATTCATGAATTCTTGACTAATAGAGCATATCAGGTGAAAGTTGGAAATTCATGCTCGCGGGTATTTGAAGCCTGTGCTGGGGTACCTCAGGGGTCAATCTTGGACCCGTTGCTCTTTGTAATGTATGTATATATCTGATATGCCGTTAACTTTTGACATAAACACTGTGACATTTGCTGATGATATCATTTTCTATGTTTCAAATAAAAATCTGGGCAAATCTATTGCTGACCTCAATGAGCATCTAGATAGGTTAAGCTCACATTCATATAAATGGAAGATCAAATTAAATACCGAAAAATGTGAAACAAAAAGAATTTAGCATATTTATTTTAATTCTTTTTATTTTATTTTAACCTCCAAAATATTTCTACAGCACGTTTTTTCTCGTCCGTCTTTTCTGCTAATTTCGACCTGACTGCTTTTTTCTTTTTTAACATGGCGTCGCTAGTTTGCCATTGTCGATATTTTTACTGTAGGTTGCATAATTTTGCGATAATTTGAAATTGTAACGGCTAACATATATTGGCTACACATCAAATTAAAACTGAACCATCAGGTCATCAGATGTAATAGAAAAGTCTAATATCTGAGAATAATCCCCACAGAGAATCTTAACTTAAAATCTACCAACATATCAAATATATCATTCGAAAAGCCACAAGGGTATACAATAGATTGGTGCGCGCAAAGCATAAATTATAAGCTGCTGGCATAAGCTGCCAACTGTTTCTCCAAGATACCTAGAGGTGTCAAAAATTGCAGAGTTTCTAGTGCCCGAGTTAATGTTCTCCTCAGTGCACCACTGATCCACAGAAAGATTGTCCTCTGAACTTTTGTCAACAGCTTTTAATAATTAATGCTATTAATAGGTCTGACTACTGCGGTATAAAGCCGTAGCTTTCTTTACCCTTTCCAGAATATTAGGTTTCCAATATAATTTGCTATCCAAAACGAGACCCAGAAACTTCGCTTCAACTGCAAAAGTCAAGCTGAACCCCTTTAAAGTGGGAGGACCAATTTGAGGAAGTCTATATTTCCTAGAGAAGAGGACCAATTCGTTTTTGTGTGGGTTCACATTCAACCCACAGCCATTGCCACATAACGAAAGAGTGCCCAGGGCATTTTGCATAAGCTCACTAAGGGTGCCGGGATATTTACCACGGACACCAATATCAACATCATCCACATAGGCAACCATCTTGAAGCTACCGTCCTCTAGTCTCAGAAACAGGTCATTTATGACCAAGTTCCAAAGTAGGGAGACAGTACGCCACGCTGTGGCGAACCTCTGCTTGCAAATTTTCTGACGGATGATTCCCGAAAAGTGGCATTTAAGATCCTGCCTCTTAGCATCTGATCGATTCAGTCCTTGAGTGATTCATTAACTCCCAGATCTGAAAGTACCCGAGTTATAGCCCCGGGAAGCATATTGTTAAAGGCCCCCTCAATATCCAAGAAGTTTACCAATGCGTAGTCTCTATATTCGAAAGATTTTTCAATGAAAAATACAAGAGAATGAAGAGCAGTCTCTACAGATCGATCTTCCCTTGCAATGGGCATGTTGAGATTTGGACAGCTTTTCCGACACAATCGTGCCTTTAATATGAGCTTCTATTTGTCTTTCAGTGTTTTAAAAAGGAAGGAAGACAAGCTAATCGGTCTAAGGTCTTTGGGCTTGCAGTGTGAGCGCTTTCCCGCCTTAGGTATGAAAACATCCTTCACTTCTGTCCATTTACTAGGAATGTGACATAGTCCTAGGTTGCCTTTGCAATTTATCTCTAACCAGGAAATTGTTAGATCCGTAGTTTGTTGAATATCCGCAAGGATAATACCATCGAGTCCAGGCGACTTATATGGTTTAAAACTGTGTATCGCCCACAGGATCTTTTTTCTGCTAATAATTTGGCCTATGAGGCTAATTCCCCTTTTACCTACTGATTTGTTAGGTACAGATTCGGAACAACCAGGAAAATGTGTCTCCAACAGAAGTTCCAGCGATTGCGCACTATTAGTGGCCCATATTACATCCGGCCGTTGAAGAAAACTTGGGATGGAAGGACCAGTTGCTAGTACTTTGCGTAGCCTAGACATCTCCGAAGACTACTGAATTTTGTCACAATATAGTCTCCAAGAGCTGTTCTTGGCACTTCTCAATTAATATTTGTAAATTTTGAGGACTTCCTTATAGGAGTCCCAGTCTACAGCAGATTTTGTTTTCCGTTCTGTTTTGAAGAGTCTTTTGCATTTTAGACGTGTTTGTTGAATCTCCTTCGACCACCAGGGTGGCCGAGATTTACTTCTAGGCCTGCTAAGGGGACTAGAACCCAGTATCGCTTCATTTAAAGCGCTGGACAACTAGTCCACCAGGCCATCGATCTCTTGTGCAGTTTTTGGAGGTTTTGGCACCGGAACTGGTAGTGAATTACCCAGAATAGTTCTAAAGGTATCCCCGTTGGTTTTCCTCCGGTTTATGTAGATTGGACTTTTTGGAGAATTCAAGTCAGAAAATGATTAGAAAAGGAGTGGTCCTCCGACACCCTCCAGTTTAATAGACTAATCGTCAAAAAGCTTGAGACAAGAGTAATATCCAATACCTCCTGTCTTTTACTAGTTATAAAGGTCGGCTTATTGCATATGATACATATATGAAGGTTAGTACTTAGAATGTAATCGAGGAGTAACTCACCTCGTTTATTTGTGTCCGTACTTCCCCACCTTACCTTCTTTTTTCGGCTGATTAATCTATAATAGGGAGTCTTGAGCCCATGTACCCAGTCTTCAGTGACCCAAGGTTCCTGGATCAAAACGACATCTGTCGCTTCTTTCTCAATTTTTAAAATTAGAACAGCTGATGCTGCATAAGAATGGTGGAGGTTGACTTGCAGAAATGTCAGTGTCATCTCTGCAGCCTCTTCGCCTCCTCTCTGCAGAGTCATTCCCTGATGAGAAGTCCTCTGAGAGCCTCTTTAAAGACTCCATGGACGTTGACATCTCCGTATCCGTGGAGAGAGTTTCCGCTTGGCTGGTTACCTCCGCGCACGCAAATGACCTATCAAGCACCGCGGTAGTTTCTGAAGATGATTTCGGAGCCTCCGGCTTGTCCGCGTCCTTCTTGTATACCTTGAGTGTGACTGCACTGAAACCATAGTTGATTAAACCGTTGGTTTTTTCCAGTGCAGTCAGTGACTCCATGTTTATTAAGATGATAACAGCTGGCCACTGCCTCCTTTTAAAGCAGTAGGGACCTCTGATCGGAACAAACAGTCAGTTTCACCTGAGTCCTGTGCCAGCCCGCAACCCGACAAGTCGGACTTTCAGGTAGGTGGTGGTTAAGGCCCCTTCCACCTTCCTCTAATTGGCGGGCTTAATACTGCCATCCTCTTGGGATTCATCAATAACTGCCACAACCAGCTGATCCTTGAAGACCTCGTTAAAAGTCCTCATATCAGCAGACTGGAGTTTTGTTCGCTTTGCGATCTTAGGACTTTCCTCCTGAGATCTGTTTCTTTTAAGCTGTGAGCCAGCTGAAGGGCCTTCCGACCTTTGCTCGGTGACTTTTCTTGCCCACGCAAGCGTGGCTTTGTCTTTATCCGTTCTGTCTTCTGGCGAGATGTTATTGATCTTAACCCCCTTGTATGGGGAAACAAGATGACGTTTTTGTTCCGAAATCACTCAACAACTGTGCTTTTGTCTTCATCGGAACAGATAACGTTAGTACAGGATTAATTCCTCCCTACGAAGGGCCGCATAAAATCATACTTAGACTACGCAAACATTTCATAGTATCTGTTAATGGTAAAAACTGCAACATTTCAATCGATCGGCTCAAACCAGCTTACACACACAGAAAATCGTCCGTATTGCTACTACACACTCAATTATTGCCTGGGAAGGGAACATCACTTGCGGGGGAGTCCTGTAACACTGAGGAAAAACATTCAAATACTTACATTCGTTCACCCCTACAATATAAACATATAATTATACCAAATTGTCACCGCGATATATCACAGTCTCGGCCAACGAGCATAATACCCACAAATTTCATTCACATAATACCGGGTACGCATACCCAAAAATAAAAAAAACAACGAAACAATTCATTCGTCCATATTATTCATCACTTTCAATTTTTCGGTGCTCTCGGTTTGGTAGCGATATCTTTAACTCTTACTCGCATACTAAAATTTTGTTTATTAAATGGTGGTGATAAATAATATTAAAAAAACTAATTGTAATTTAAAATTAAAATTTATGAACTAATAAATTAGCGTGATAATTAAATAATTGATAATTCAATTAAAATTAATTTAAATTTAAATTACACAATAAATAGAAACGATTCAAGTATCCAAAGGGTGTGCATTTATTTATTTATTGAAATCGAGAGATTAATTTTCTCATTCATTTTGAATGAATCTCCCCCTACATAATTATAACTACACCTTATGCCATAATTAAGGGTAGTTTTTATAAATTGATCCATGCATTAGAATAGGTTTATAGTATATACTTATGGGCTCCGTATGGGATTAGCTCCATGGCTGTCTAGGGAATTTGAAAAACAATGGTCCTCTTATCTTAGTCTCCTTAATTATATATTACCTCAATCTTTACCTGTATCTTAGATTCCACCATCGTGTAATTATTACAATTACCCTATTAAATATTTTTGAAATAAAAACAAATTGAATATTTAATTTTTTTATATATAAATTTTATTGTATAATAATTTCATGTCATTAAAATTTTACAATTTATGTATTTAATTGTTTGTTTTATTTTAGTTTAATTATTATATAATTTTTTTTTTTGTTAAATTAATTAACTATATTGAATTAATTATACGTGTATGTCTTAATATTTATAATTTGATTTTTTTTTTCTCTATTTTTATTTATGTTTAATTCGTTTTTACATGGTTCAAATGTCATAGTTTATCATATTCATCTATTTTTATATTTATTTAATTTTTATAGTTGTTTGCCATTTTATTTTATACACTCTAATAAATTAAAATAAATTATATTTAACATTTACATAAAATTTTTATATCTATATAGAAGTTTAAATATAAATATTAACTAATTATTTTATTAAGTATTAATAAATGTATTTCATAGAAATAACGTTCAAATTATTCATTTAATATTTAATTGTTTTTTACGCAGATTAATTTGATGTAATTATAATTGAAATAAAATATGTCGCTTAGATCTGTTTTGTTGTTATAGGTAGTTCATTAGTTGGGAGCGTATTAATTGGGTTAAAAAACGTGTATTTAATTTATTTTGAAAATTAAAACAGATCACAGTGATATGTTAAATTATGTAATTTTTTAAAATAAATACTATACATAAAAATATATATAATTAATCATGTAATTTTTATTTTTAATTATAATATATTGGTTTTATTTTTTTTTTAAATGAATTTAATTAGCTAATTAAAAGTAAAATAAATATTTATTTTGTGTTATTTACAATAAAGACAATAAATGAAATAAATGATGTTTGTTTTTAGAGAAATATAGAAATAAAGAAAATAATTTTTGGTTTAGTTTGGTGCATAAAAATGTATCTATAAATGAAACCACAAATGGCCAACATATGTTTATTTGAATTGTGGTTGGATTTTATGAATGTTACGCTTGAATAAAATAAAATTGAACACATTTTGTTTCAGAAATATCCACGCAGATTATCAACAAAATATATTCAACACTGAATTCTGATATACATATAAGTTTGTTTAATCTCTCACATTCGATTTATTCCAATGCAACAAAACAAGCTTTTTTTTATTAATCGAGTTAAAGTTAGTTTAGTCGTAGTATACACCATCCCTCTCAATTAACTTTCGAAAATTTATCCAAATATTATAAAGAGCTCTCTAGCCTCGACATAATACATAAAACTAAACTTTGTTGAATTTCAATTTCAATTTATTTGTGATAATGGATTTTCCAGGAAAATTATATTCTACATACTTTAACTTTCTATCTACATACACGCTTAAAAATATGTACGTATGTTAACCAGAAAGTGGTTTGATTGCAGCACTCAAAAAATAATAAAAATAAACTTGACTTATTACATTTCCATATACATACTTAATCGTTATAAGTTGTTTACACCACATACCTCCACCAACCTCATTTACATAATATTCTGACACATGTATGTGAAGAGCTTAGATTTTATTTAAATAATCAGCAACTGTTTTCAATTTAAGCTTTTTTGTTTTATTATCATTGTGAATAAAATGTGGGAGTGAAAATTAGAGACTTTTAGGCATCGTTGTATTTATTATTTTAATACACATACAAGTTTTTTTATTTCTGTTTAGCTTCTCTAATTTAAATTTAATTACAATAATTTATTTAATTATTTCTGAATTATTTTATTTCTGTTCATTTAATAAAAAATGAAAAAAAAAAAAATAACAAAAATTTATTTTTATGTTGTTGTTCCTTTGTTGTGTTTTTTTCCCTTTGATTTAATTTATTAAAATATAATTAATGCTAATTAATTCATAATTATTTTTTTTTCGTTTTTGTTTATTTTATGTAAATAAATGTGTTTTAAAAAATAATAAAAATTCAAAATTCATTAACATATTTTCGTCTTAAAAATAATAAATATGAGAAAAAAAAAGAAAGTTTTAATTAAATTTTTATTTATTAATATTTATTATGTTAACGTAATAATTTAACTGATTTTCATACTTCTAAATAAACTAAGTTTTGTGTTGTATTTTTTTTTTAATTGGTCGGGTGTTGAGTGTTTCAGTTTTATATTAATTTAAAATTTGCAAAATAATATTTTTAGTTTTATATTTAAATGTAATTATTTTATTTTTAAAAAATAAAGAAAAAGTGGTTTTTTTTTCCTCATCTCACGAATTTTTTATTTATGTATATTTACAAAACTTTTTATTTTTATTTGTTATATGTATTAAAAAATGAATTTATTCAGTGAGGTTGGATATAAACGTTAATAGAGGAAAATGGGGTAACAAAATTTTTTTTTCTGTGTTGTTTGGAAAATTGTATTATCAAAATGTACTCGTATATAACTAAATTGGTTAAATTGGGAAAGTTGAATTTATATTTTTAAATTAAGGCAAATACGTTTTTTTTTTGTTCGTAAAAAAAAAAAAAATATTTAAACTGGGAATGGTTAGGTTTTAGGTATATAGGAAACCGCATTTGTGAGAAATCTGTTTCGTATCGAATCGAGCTGAAAATTATTATAGGGGACTGTTTTTGTGTCGATTTGTTACAAAGATTAAATTCTTTATTAAGAGGGAAGAATTGGTTTATTTTTAATTTTGATTTTTAAAAATTCTGGTTAATTAAAAAAGGCTTGCAGAATGTGTTCAATGGTTCGTCGCAAATTCAAAGCTTTCCTTTGTCCTAAAAGTTTTGTCATGCTTTGAAAAATTTTAAAATAGAAATGTTAATGGCATATTCTGCTTCAATATATTTTTTTTTGTTTGAGTTCAAAAACGTTTCAAACTCTCTTGAATTTTGTTTTGAAACAAATCTAATATTATTTGTTAACATTTTCCCAGAATTTTTAATATAGTCAAAAAGGTACCAAAATATTTTTTTAGACATTTTTCATATATTTTCATTTCTGCTTAAAAAATAACACGTGTTTTTAACAATTCATCTGTTCTTGTAGGTAAACATTAATTTTTTCAGAATATTTATACGTTATCAAAATTGGCTCAATTTAAATTTAATATTTAGTTAGAAATATGTATAATTCCAGGATTGGTATTATCAAATATATTTTGTTCGTCTTCTGTTAAATTTAAATTTTTTGTTAGCTTCTTGTTTTCTTTAAATAACTCTTCTTCAATAAAACGAATTTCATGTTTTTTTTTTTGAATAAGATCCGAGTTTGGTTTAAGATTATATGCGTTGGGACATAAAACCTCAACAATTCTACTTTGTTGAAATTGCTTGATAGCTCGAAGTCACTAAGCTAGAATTCAACAACTGCTACAGTGTTTGGTTTTGTTTTCAATGATGTATAATTCGGATATTAGACATATTTAAGTTTAAAACAATGTGAACAATGATTGCGATATAGTTAGATAATACATGGAAACCATTCATCTTTTAGTTTATTTTATAAAAACTCGTTAGAAAAGAGTCATACAGCAAGTAGTAACAAGTCGATTGACACGATTATAGATACGTTATAACTGATCTTTTTGTGATATCTCCAAAATCAATTAATAAGTTACAGTGTTTGGAAGTGACCAATAGCACCAATTTCAAAGGAAGCAAAACCATTCAACCACAAAAAATTATCTTAGTTCTGTTTAGCGAATGATGCTCTTGGAAGTTATCATTTCTGTAAGGCGATGCTTAATTCAGGATCGCAAACAACATTTATTAATGAGAAATTTCAGTTCCTGCTCGAATTTCTGTTAGTCGGTTGGCTACAAGAAGATTGGTTAAGAGAGGAGTGGTGGAGTTAGAAATTTATTCTAGGGACAACGAGGAGTAATCTATCAAAGCAAAGGCATTAATCTTGAATCGGATTTCATTAATAACACATCCACCAAAAACTGGTTTGTCCAAAGGAAAGAGGAGGAAATTTCTCAAAAACAGTTACATTGAGTTTTTTGTCAATTAAAGCATACTCAAAGTAGATCACTTTTTTGTAAAATGCTTAAAAATAGAAATAATTAGGAGCATATAGAAAAAACTAACATTTCTTCTCAAGTTTTATTTCTCTTTTCTTAAACGGTTTCGACATTTTTTTTTTGTAACGGGTTGTTAAGCCCGTGAAACGAATTTTGTTCCATTAACGAAGGAAAACGACAAAAATCCCATTGTTTTCCCTTTTTTTCTTTCCACTTTACCGGCGGGAATATCTCCAAATAAACATACTGATTTAACGGTTTTTCGGGCGTTGACTGATAAGCTAGTTTTCTTATATATCTGACAGGACAGTATTAGCGTCCTACAGTTACTATTGCCAGACGTTTTCCGCGGCTCCTACTTTTTGCTAAACGCTTTAAAGCTCATAAAATATTCGGTGCAACTACGTCATTGTATCAAGGCTAAATTTAATATATGTTACTCAGAAGAATATTTTATAATAACAAGTGGTCCATCTAGCGTTTGCAATTTTACCAACCGCTTATTTCGAGTGTGGCAACACTTACGTTATTCGTGTTATGACAGAAAATTAATTTAATGATTGACATTTACGAAATAGATCGCTTTCCATTTAACAAAATTGGAAAATAGTGAAATCTTACTTTCAAAGTGGTGAGTCGTTTTCTATCCAAACTGTAGGAAATTTACGTGGAAAATTCAGTAGGAAAATTTGTGAAACGAGTTCGTGAAACTAAATTGTTATTGGATAAACCAACACGTAACCATAGAGAAGCCGATCACATCGAGTGATTGTTTGGTATGTATTTTGGACCGGCGGCATCATTGGTCCAATTTAATTCGAAAATGAGCAAGGAAACGCCCTTACAGTCAATGGGGAGCGTTACCGCGCCATGATATGTCAGTTTTTGTTACCCAGAATTCAAGAGGAGGACACACACGACATTTGGTGCCAACAGGACAGCGCAACTTCCCACTCAGCAAACAAAACAATTGGTCTGCCGTAACGGGGATCTCAATTCGCCACCATGCAGCTGCGATTTGACTCCGTTGTATTTTTTTTTCGTTGGAAGCTGTTAAGGATAAGTGTTACGCTAAGCGTCCAGGGACTATCCAAGACTTGAAAGATCAAATCGAAGTTGCCATTGATGAAATAGGATCCCATACAACCGAAAATTTTGTGAAAAATTTGGTTGACAGAATGGGGTACCGTAAAGCCAGCCGTGGAAGTCATTTGAATGAAACTGGATTCAATACTTAATGGCAATGTATAATCTTTCTAATAGAACAAGCCGCTTTGAAATTTTTTTTTAAAGGGACCACCTTTTATATTATAATCAGGCAGACCATTCGGAAGGGTTTATCAGGCTCCCAGACAGGGTTGGGTAAATAAACTTCCATTACAAAATATTGCAACACAAAATCTTGCATTACAAAATCATGCATTACCAAATCTTACAATACAGCATCTTGAATAACCATTTCCCGTACATTTATAGATTCGCGCGCACGATTGTATAAATGTACGGGTAATTGTTATGAAAATAACAAACCAGTGGTGATTCAATTCTACTGTATCGTCAATACAAGAATATTAAAATTGAAATTAAAGTTAACTGATTCCCTTATAGAGACATATTTGTAAAATAATTTTAGTTTCTCTTGTTTCCAAAATTTTCACTTATATTACTCAAATAAGTACTATTAATATTTATTGTAGATGTAATGAAAAATACAAGAGGAGGACACACACGACATTTGGTGTCAACAGGACAGCGCAACCTACCAGTCAGCAAACGAAACATTTGGTCTGCCGTAACGGAGATGTCAATTGGCCACCATGCAGCTGCGATTTGACTCCGTTGTATTTTTTTTTCGTTGGAAGCTGTTAAGGATAAGTGTTACGGTAAGCGTACAGGGACTACCCAAGACTTGAAAGATCAAATCGAAGTTGCCATTGATGAAATAAGAGCCCATACCATCGAAAATTTTGTGAAAAATTTGGTTGACAGAATGGGGTATTGTAAAGCCAGCCGTGGAAGTCATTTGAATGAAACTGGTAAGTACTATTGATATTTATTGTTAGTATTTTTCATTACATCTAAACTGCTTATTTTCTAGAAATGAATATTTCCACAGTAATATCCAATAAAGGCAAGGAAAAATTATTTATCGGCGGGTTTAGTTACCACCTATAAGACGTAAAACCAAAAAAACATTTAATTGGATATGTAGCCAGCAGGTTGTAACCTGTTTCGTAAATAATAAACATGAAGTGATTAAAACTCCATCGGCACATTCCCGTGCACCTACCACCAATGAAAAAATCATAGCGAATACAAACCAAAACTTAAAATCTAGAGCCAGAAATAGCGACCGATGTATAATTACAGAGGCAATTGTTGCTACAGCTAGCGATTTACGTGTATATTTGCCTAGCAAAGAATCACAAAAAATAAAATTCGTTGTGCGCGTGCTGGTAAGACGAATGAGCCCACCAGTTTGGAAGAAATTTATATTCCTTAACAGCTCCGATATCTCGAAGGAGAGTTATTTGTGTTGAGCGAGGATATGTGCGAGGGTGAAAAAATCATTATGCTATGCACAAAATCCTCTTTAACGCTTCTTTTAGAATGCAGTTGTTGGATTATGGATGGAACTTTCTATGTAGTTCTTTCCATAAAGCGACAACTGAGCAAAAAATCTAAAAATTGTTATTACCAATTATTTTTCCAATTAAGGAAAATTTGCCTTGAAAATGATTTAAATCTTAATCCACAAAAAAATTTGTGTGATTTTGAAAAAACAATTGTTTTGTCAGCTAAGGTTTTCTTTCCTCGAGCCTCATTCCATATACTGTAGAAAGTGTAAGGCAATGTATTAATTTTTATTTTGTGAGTGTTGGAATAGTATAGCCGTATAGAACATTCATATAATTGATGTTTCACGAAGAGTCGAATACATTCGAATCGAATTCACAAATAGGCACAAATAGTAAGTTGCACTTTAGTGCTTGTGAATTTGTGAGGTAAATAAGCACACATGTACAATTGATGTTTTACCAACCTTTTAGACAACCATGTCTCATAATAAAAAACAATTTGATATTGTTGGAAAAGGAATTTTCGAGAAGAGGTCCCCAAATGTACAATATATGGCAGAGAAATTAAATCAGCTGGAGGATCTATTAGTGGTTTACACACTAGGGTGGAGCGAATTTTTATTTTTTTTTAATTTAGTATTTCTGTATAATTAATCAATAACCCATAGTCTAAGATGTATTCATGTAAAAATTCAGATTTTTAAAACAATATCTTAAGGTGGCGCATTCGGTTTGAAGTTTTAAAAATAGATGAAATTTTTGTTTTACAAATAGAACTTTATTTAAGAAGATATTACAACGTGATTATTATATTGATGCTAAATATTACTAAAATGACTAATAACTATGTATAACACAAACCATCTCTAGCTTCTGGCCCGCAAACAGATAATGAAGCCTCTGTTACAAGTTTGACGCACCTTTCCACTGCCTGATTAAATTTTTGTTTCCTTGCGCAAAGAGAGAGAGGAAGAGAGAGAGAGAAGAGAGAGAGAGAGAGAGAGAGAGAGAGAGAGAGAGAGAGAGAGAGAGAGAGAGAGAGAGAGAGAGATTAAAGAAGGGAACGAAAAATGAATTTAAACACTGGATTTTGCTTATAAACAATTTGTTCATAATGCGAGCTAAGACTTCGATGACCGTTGAAATAAAACGTTTATGTCAATTAAGTTACGAAATGACTTCAATTTGTGGGTACAACAGTAAACTATTTAAAGCAAGCTGAACAAACACAATTTGAAAATTGATCGTAACATAATTTGCGTTACTACCGATGAGGCTTCTGTTGAAAAAAGTTAGCCGTTTGACGGCCATCGATCAGCAACTTTGTTTGGCATAGGCGATCCAGTTGGCTGTTGTCGATGTTTTGTATACATACAAAAACAACACTGTTGAAGAAATTGTAGCAGATTATTGTTCAAAATCTGTAAACAAAATTAGAAATATTGTTAAGTTGTTTCGATGATCACCGACCAAATATGAGTCTACAAGCTTACGTTAAAACTGAATTCGGCAAAGAACTATCTGTAATCTTAGATTAAAAAACAAGATGGAGTAGCTTACTTTTTATACTGGAGCGGTTTTATAAATTAAGAAATTCCATCTTAAACGCTCTGATCGGCGTCAAATCAACTATAAGCCTTACGGTTTTTACACATGCTTCAAAATTTGGTCTAGAGAATCGTAAGCAAGCCCAAAATATTTTTGGCTTGGATGTCAACTTTAATCGACTAACAAAAACGAAATAGTTAATATAACTGTCCATCTTATAGAGCGGTCTTTTTTAATCCCAGCTCCAGAAGAAACTTCATACTAAACATCAGAAAGTAATGTTAATAATGAAAGGAGTCGTGAGGAGGGAATCTTTATCGATAAGATTGCAAGAACGGCTTGAAGTTGCAATAAGCCATGAGGTTAACAAGCAAATTACAAAAAGTAAATCGAACTATGAAAGATTGAAATAAAATGGTGAGCACAGAAATTGCTATCTTTAACGAAAATGGTACAAATGGTATTAATTTGCAGTTAGTGTACGATCACCTTCTAACCATTCCATCAACAAGTGAAAAATCAGATTGGGGTTTCTCAGTTTCGATCTTCGTTAAACGATGAGAGTTTAAACAATTATTTATATTTTTGCGAGCATATATTTTAATTTAAACAAGTAAATAATTTTTTAATTGTATTATTTAAACGTTCCTATTAATATATGTGTCTATATATAATATACAGGGTGTAAAAAATGTACCGGGACGGTAGAATATTTTGAATGGTACACACCGCATCGAAAAACAAAACAATACGTGTTTAATATTTTTGAAAAAGCTATTCAACTACACTAAACTCGACACGCCAGCCCACCCCCCTGTGGGTGGGGAACTCTATCGGATTCTATCCAGGCTACTCAAGCACCCCAATGGGAACAGAATTTACTACGTCCACGTCGTTGTTCCTGCGGGTAATGCTAAAAGTAAATAAATTGTGATGTATCTGTCTGATTCTACTGATCTATCAATTTCTATTTTCATTTCATTTCTATTTTGTTCTCACTTTTTCCAGCATCAATTACTGCGCCATCTGCACCGAATACAAAAAAAATATTTCAGGCAAAAGTTACGTATTTTATGAAGTAGAATCCGAATCTGTAATAAAAAATGGGGGCTTCCATTTAAGATATCAAGGTTGCCTACATCCCCACCCACAGAGGTGTGGATGCGGTTCGAGTTTCGTGTAGTTGAATAGCTTTTTCAAAAATATTAAACACGTATTATTTTGTTTTTCGTTGCCGCGCGTACTATTCAAAATATTCGATCGTCCCGGTACAGTTTTTAAACCCTCTAAAAGTTTACATCAGTTTAATACTGTTAGCCCGGTTTTGTCATCATGTAATAATTACGGTATTCATATTTTGGATGCCCTACACGTTTATGGGTTTTGAAGGGGAAAAACCATTATTTATCATGCATGTGAAGTCTACCCTAAATTTCTCCTAATTATAAATATGGCGTTAAGTATTGTTTTAGGAAAAACTTCACACATCTATATAGATATATAAAGTTTATACTAAATCTTTCAAAATACAAAAAAATGCGAATGTATTAGTGAATTGCAAATATTTAAGCGATTTTAATGTACAATTAGGCCGCTTCATAATGTTCTAATGAATTCTACACCCTCAAGTTTGGCATGGATTGCATCAACTCCATATTTCATTGAGCTCTCAATTTTGGAGTAATACTAAACAAAGTTCCAGGTTTTTCTCATCGGTTTCTTTGATAGTGGAATTAAATAACGATAATATCTGTTCAGTCAGGCCGATTCATGAAGTACTGAGGAATTCTGCTATCAGTTTCTTCGATAGAGGGATTATGTAACGGTAATGTGTTCGACTAACCCGCCGTTATTTTACTTATTAAAATATATGTAGACTAGGGGACTCCTGTGCATCTGCACAAAATTCTATTTTAATTAATAAAATAACGGTGGACTAGTCGAACAATTGTTGTACCTCAACAATTTCATAAATTGAACGGATCGGTAAAGATTTTATTGAATATTTTCTACAGTACCCTATAAAGGCCCTTATCAATTTTTGAATACTCAAATTTAGGATTGCGTATGCCAGTTAACTGAATAAATTTTATTAAGACATTCTGTTATTTTATAAAACAAATTTTAATAATAAAAGTATAGAACTATCGTTGTATATAACGATAGCTCGTTGCTGGAACTGTGTTTAGCATTACTCCAAAATTAAGTGCTCAATAAAATATGGAGTTGGTGTAACCCAGGCCAAATTTGAAGGTGTAGAATTCATTAGAACTTTATGAATCGGCCTGACTGATCAGATATTATCGTTACCTAATTCCACTAATAAATAAACTGATGAGAAGAACCTGGAACTGTGGTTAGTATCACTCCAAAATTGAATGCTCAGTAAAATAGGGGCTTGGACTAAATTTGATTGTGTATTAGAAGTTTATGAATCGGCCTGGAACTGTGTTTATTATTATTCCAAAATTGAGTGCTCAATGAAAGAAGTGTATCATCTTTAATAAAATATGCTTTTAAGATTTATTTAGTTCAGATAATTTAAACTGAATTATTTTATGATAGTGGTTTGAAGTAGGTTTTCTTTAATCTACTTGCTTTTCTAAAAACGGCTCAAATGTTTGCATTTTACACGTACATTCCAACAAAATTATTGTTTTTATAGTTTTAGGATAAATTTAATATAAACTTCACATCGGTTGTTTCTCTAATTTTTTTTAAAATACTAAATTAATTATTTTATTCGAACTTTTGGCATATGGAAGAACAATATTTCAACAAAATTTCATTAAAACGTATCATCAAAATCTATCCACTAACTCCATGTGTTCCATGCATTTCAAAAACCGTGTAAGATGAAATACAGCAGTATAATTTTGCAATAAATCGTGTAATAAAATACCTAGTATTCATAAAAATTCACAAACTTCAAAAATCTAATTTTTTAATTAAGTTATTTGAAATTAGAAACACAAACATTGCAAAATAAAATTAAATTAACGAGGGACTGTAAGGAGTTTATTTTGATCATAACGATATTGAATATTATCATTTGTACTAGAGAATAGCACCGGAAACTTTTCAAACCGCATTTCAATTAAATACTCTAGGTCGTGAATATGAAAATTTGAGAAGCGTCAATGGCTAAAACGTGTTTCACATTCGTACAAATTTCCACCACTCTTATGACAGCAATTAATACAAAATTTGTTATTTGTTTTGCTCCAGGAGTAGCAACAATCGGGTTTGAGTTAGCATTTTGGAAAAGCTATATCTTTTTCCATAAAGCGAAGCTTTTGCCCGAACATGTCTCCTACGTGTCACACACGGATGCCATAATATTTGGTTGAGGAAAGTACTTATAATAACACAGAAAAAAAATAGCATAAACTAGATGTTATCTTTCACTATGCAGGCTAATCGTTTCTCCACACTATTGTAGTTCCCTTTTCTAGTTGCCAATTTTAAAATATAACTTAAAACAAGCATTCCAATCTCGTGTGGCAAGTGAAAGTGCATCTCTAAAATTATGACAACTGAGATTTACACACAGCTTTGATGCACATGATACAGATATCAGTAGCATATGCGAGAATTTTCGTGCAATGTTAAGAAGTGCACTTGTCACAAAGAACATTATTCGTTTGCTTCACCGATGGCTGTTAGCAAACTATTGTTCTCAGCTCACGGTATTCGTTTCTTATTTCATTAACAGTGCTAGATAAAACGATGCATTAAAACAATTCATTCAACAGTTCAGGACAGCGATTTTGGTCGCAATTTGAGGATTGAGTTGAGTATTACCGGAAGGTAAAAGTATTGGTAAATTGTATTGGTGTCGAAAGAATAGAGAAAAACAGAGAATAAACATTTGAAATATAAAAAAAAAAAAAATTCAGTGTCATCTCATGCGTACGAAAGGTTGTACATATTTTTATTTCCAGTAATTTTTTGCAAAATTTAAAACTAATTAAATTGTTACTCGAATAATGATTTAAAAGATAAATAAATATTAATTAAAAAAGGCAAATAAATCAGAAAAATATTTATAAACTATAATTTTATTAATAATTTTAAGTTAGAAAAATTACACGACGTACATACTCCCTTTCCTGCGCTTGGATCAACACTAAAAGTTAAAATCACTAATTTACTTCTTATATTTTTCACATTATCCCTCTTATCCGATGCTAAACAAAAAAACCTTATGCCATGTTATATTAAACAAAAAACTAAAAAATACGCACATTTGACAGTGTCTAATGGGCGTTTTCTTAAGTTTTTTGTTTAACATGATGCAAATAAGAGAGATAAAATTAAGAGAGAACCAGCCAACATTTAAGACATTTAACGTAACGAATATGGAGTTTACATGTTACTGTCCAGCGAACCTTTAAGAAATGTTCGTTCAGTTTCGTTAAATTGAAGTGTCAACTTAACAGAGCGAAAATTATTGCGCAAAACTGAAGGAAATGTCAAAAATCCAAATTGCCCTTTGTGCAAATCTTCTTGTGGGAGCTCATTGTACATTTTAAGCATAAATTCAAAATTATTTATTTATGTTCATGTAGGTAAATTGAAAACCGAATTATTAAAGACTTTATAAATTGTAACATCAAATTATTTATTTTCAAATTTATTTATTTTCATTTTTTTTCTTACGCCATAAGATCTGTGTCTTTTATTATTTTGTTTATGTCCTTTAAGAATTTAATGCTTTTTAATAATTGAAATAACTTTCGGAGTTCCTCCAATTCCATCGCCACTTCAAAATTCTATACAAATTTTTAAAAATATTAATACGAGCTACCGTCACCATTAAAGCAATTGACAAGTTGTGTTACAGTTTCGCTAGTCAATCTGTCAAATTTTCCGTAAGAAAAAACTTTCGTTAAATTCTGTTAAATGTCTTAAATGTTCGCTGGTTGGCTCTTTACACGAAAAAGAGGGATATAAAATATAATGTGGAAAAAATAAGAAGTAAATTAGTTACTTTGGCTTAGTGTTAATTCAAGCACAGGAAAGGGTGGATGTACGTCGTGTGATTTTTCATCATTTTAAATTATTAATAAAATTATAGTTTATCAATATTTATCTGACTTATTTTCCATTTTTAGTTAATATTTATTTATCTTTAAATCATTATTTAATTAACAATTTTATTAGTTTTAAATTTTGCAGAAAATTACTGGAAATAAAAATATGTACAACATTCCTTTCGTGCGCATGAGATAACACTGAATTGTTTTTTTTTTTTGATTTTTTTAAATGTTTATTCTCACATAACTCAAAAAAAAAAAAAAAGAAAGTTAAAAATATTATGAATGTGGTCGACGAAGAATGTAAAAATTAAAAACCATTTATTTATGCTGCTTTTTGTTTTTTATATTGAAGATCACCACGAGCAATTGATTGCGTATATTGTTTTGGATTTTTGGTAACGAAGTAAAATGAATGTTTCGTTTACAACAACAATAGATAGAAAAACATGAATTCCTCATGTTAAAAGGTAGGGAAAAATAACTCAAGGCGAGCGGAAGCAACAAAAAAGTTGAACCGATTTCACCCGCTTAGCTTATTTTTGATACTTACCATCGTGAGAAAACACACTAATACAATAAAAATATTTGACGGCACACAATAGCAAAATGTATATTATACGCCGTGTACATATACAAAATTCTCAATCCTCAATCCTCATTTTGCGACCAAAATCGATACCCAGGTCTCTATAATCAATTAAATATTATTCAGTTTTCTAGTGTGGTTGCGAATTTTCTTTCGCTTTATTTTATTTGTTCTAATCTGTCAAATCTTGTAATTTTTAAATTTTTTATTCACACTGAGAACCAAAATATGGCCACTGGTTGCACAGTTATAACTGGCAATACGCGCGCTGAGTACTACTCGTAATACGGGTACATCATTGCTCTAGAATCGACGTAATTCTAATGCTGCCTAATACAACTATTATACACCAACCTACAGGCTTTTTAAATTTTACATCTGCTTTCTCATTTTAACATTACATATAGAGAATATTTTTATTTAAGCCAATAACATGTGAAATTGTAGAAATTTTTTAGAAAACTTTAGAAATTCAGGAATTTCATTATTTTCTTTACCTAAAAAGTTTATTCCGGAGATCGTGTAAAATTAAATAATCCGTGTAAAAAAATAGTTGGGTATTGAAAATTCAGCCATTGAGAGCTGGTTTTGAAAAAAAGTATCCTCGAGGTGACCAGAATAATTCGTGATAATTTTATCTGAAATCAAAGAAACCAAATGTTTTCTGTTAGTAGATGAGCATAGCTAGCGATTGAACATAGCTAGTGATTGTAGCAAAACGGTTTAATTTTTGGTAAAAACTAGACCATGTATTGGCTTGTATACAATAAGTTGTAATCACGAGCTATACTCACCTACTAACAGAAATTATTATTAATACCTTATTAATTTAAATGAAAATTGTAAAAATAGTATTATCTGACATTTTAATATACAAGCACACATCAGACAAAAATAAAATCCATATACTCTAAAACTACATAACGATACATATACAGAGTGGCACGCCTTGTTTGGATCACCACCTTTACCAGTTTTCAATTACCCAAAAAACAAAATGAATAATTTTAATTCACGATCCAATTATATTGTGCCAGATACATTATTATATGCATACATACCAGAAACCACAAATACCAAAATATGCGTTTAGTGATTATTGTATACCAACAAAACTCCCTAGGACCCAATATTTAAATAATAAATTGTAAATCAACAATACGTTAATAAAAACAAAATTCAACAATTAATTTTATATTTTATAATATAATTTAATTTGTTTTTTATTATATTATTAATAACCATAAAATAATCTCAATAAATTTGTAGTAATAATAATTTATTGTTATATATTTGTGATAACAAAATATTTAATCCATTTTTGTTATTTATGTAATTAGTTGTACATTTTTGTTGCTACATTTATATACACATATTTATTTAATATATTTTATATATAATATATACTGGGTGTGCCAATAAAAAGTACACCTAGCCACCTGAAAGAAAGTTCAATCCTAACCCTAACTTTATTTTAAATCATTTTTTGATAAACAGCTCGATCTGTCTAAACTAAAGCACCAAAGTAAGTAGTTACAAACTTTTAAAAAAATTCTAAATTTAAAATTTTGCAAATATAATTTTCCTCTCAACTTCAAACGGCTAAAGCTTGTATTTCATGAGAAAAATTGACTGACAGTCCAAAAAAGCGAAAAGAGAAAAATAATCTGATGCCCCATATAAGAGACAAAGACAACGGTTTTTATTTTATAGAAAAACCATTATGATGTAAAATAAAAATAGAATAAAAATCGATGTCCTTGTCTCTTATATGGGGAATCAGATTATTTTTCTCTTTTCGATTTTTTTTGACTGTCAGTCAATTTTTCTCATGGAATACAGGCTTAAGGCGGCGATATTACAGTAGGCCTTATAATTTAATAGCTCGCGCGCGATTATTAAGTAATTGACTGAGCTTCCGTTTAGTTTTTTTTTTTTTTTGGAAAATGGCTGTAGAAAATAAACTGCACCTTTTATTGGCATACCCTGCATACACTAATAAAATATTTAATATATAGTATACATATAAACATTCGAGCTTACCTAAAATGTTACAAAATTGGAATAATTATACTGAAACTTATTATTATTGAATTCGATTCGAAATACTGAGAAAAATTAATAATTTATATAATTATAATAAAACTAATTTATTTTTTTAAAACTTTCTTTGTAATAATTTTTTTTTTGCGTTATAATTAAAACGAATTAGGTGGAAAAATATTCTTTCTAGTATAAGTCAGTATTACGGTTCAAAGTTCTTAGAATTTGTGACACGTTTTTATTTTTTATTAGAGTAAACAAAGCAATACTAATCCTTTAAAGTTTGTTAGTTTTGTTTGCTGGATTTTATTATTATTTTAGCGTTAAACCTATAATCTGATTATTCAACAGGGAGTGAAGATATTTATTGCTAATCACACATTTCTTTTATAGAGAATAGAAGCTTTGTATAAATAAAAAAAAACATAATTGTTTAATGGTATTTAAAATTAAAACATCGATTAAAAGATGTTTGGTCCTTCATTCGGTTCTTTTGTTTTTCCACCCATTGTCAGAAATATTGGTAGTTTTGGCTGAAATTTTGGATAAGGGTTTGTGTTAACTTTTTGGGTTCAAAAAAAAAAAACTAACAAATAGATTTTCTGAAAAACGGCAAAGACGAGTTTTTTTTACATTCATGATAAATGTGACAATCCATCATCTACCTGTTTACAAAATTCGAAGTCAATTGAAGAATTTCGTTGGGGTAATTTCAAACACAACAAATCATAACACTCAAAAAATGTTGTTCAACTTTTTTCCGAGGTAAAATTAAACGTTTCGCAGAAATATTTTTCTACGCTTAATACGTCTTGCAAATTCGAACAATTGTTTCGTTTTAATTTAAAATTTCTAAATTTACCTAAATATTTCACAAAAAAAAAAAATAAAATAAAGATCTAGTAAACTATTAAATCTAAATTCTTCCTGTAACATTTTGATAGTCTGTTGCTTTGGTAAATTTGAAAGAAGGTGATCACAAAAGGTAATTGACATTAATTTTGATTTCGTATTTGTTGTTTGAATTATTCGAATGGTCCACAACGAAGCTTCAGACAGAAGCACTGAGAAAAGAATTATATCTACCAGTACCAACATAATGTTGTTATCTCAACAAGCTAATTGTGAGTCTCTGATTTGGCGGTTTGTGGATAGATGATTTATATTGTTATGACCAGTTTTTATATTAGGCGAAGGAGTGACATCTTGCAGTGCATTCACAATGAAAAAACTTTTTACTTTTTTACATACAGGTTTGTATGAATTTTCAACATAACGAACAAAAATTTGTGCTCGTTACGTTGGAAGTTCATACAAACCTGTAAGTTAAATGTAAAAAGTTTTTCATTGTGAATGCTCTCTTACAAAAATTTTGTAAAAAAATGGCTTGGAGACGTGACTAAATAAATACTTTCATATTTTGGATAAACCATTCAAATATTTGTTAAATTAAATTCGTTTTTTAAGCAGATCTTTTCACTTGATTGGGATCACTCAATTTTTATATTTTGTCCTGATTTCTCGATTTTGCCGTTAAACGCACAATTTTTTTTGTAGATTAATGGATTAACTAGTTGCGAAAGTAGCTGTTATCAATAAAAGGGATACGGAACTGTTAACTATTTCCATTTTTTTTTTATTTCAGTTAGTTATTCAATTCAGTAAATTTAACTTTTTTACTTTAATATTAGTCTAGCAAGCACGAGAAAGCTAATTATTCGATAAACAAAGAGTGTTTCCTCTGAAATTTAATAAATATGTGTCCCGAAAAAATCTTAATGATGGCTGATAAGACCAAAATAGAAATGAAGAGCCGGTGGGCTATACGTGTGTTAGTTTGTGCTTAATTAATTTATTTTATTTTAAAAAAAGAAAATTTATTCGGAACCATAAGCTCCAGTACAATTTTGACTAATAATAACGAAAAATACAATTTTCTCAAAAAATTAAATTATTAAAAGCACAAATAAATTATTCAACTGAAATAATTTTTTTTCAATGATTGTCTGATTTTCACTTTCGTCATGTTAAAGTCGCAAAATATGCAAAGTTCGTTATAAAGTTTCGACATAGAATTCAAAGGCTCGTCGCTTCCATAATTCGTTCGGTGAAAATCAATTTTAAAGAGTGTGCGAGTACGTAGGTTTTTAATAGGAGCATGCAAAAAATAGCTCCAGCATGGTGACGACGAATTTCAAGTGGCTCAATTTTCAAAGATTTACATCTATCTTCATATGAAGGTAGATTTCTAACATTTTCCCACCAAGGTAATCGACGGTCAAACTCTCCAGTTTTATATGCATAGAAAATGAGAAAAGATTCTTGTATTGATTAAATTCTGCTTATGTGATCATTATAACGTGGAGACCATACGCTTGATGCATATTCGAGCTGTGAGCGTACAAGAGATTGATACATACATGCAAACAAAAATTCTAGTATTATTAAACTCTTTCATACTAAGTTTCAAAGATCCCAACATAGAATTGGCTTTGGCACAAATCATGTCAAAATGAAGATTAAATGATAATGTAGAAGTGAATATAATTCCAGGATCCCTTATTTCGTTAACACGATTCAAAACGTTATTTGCAATGTTGTAATTATAAATAAGGTGCGAAGATGAACGTGTAAACGTCACCATTTTGCACTTAGCTACAGTCAAATGCAATAAATTATTCTTACACCAAGAGCTTACCCCGTCTATATCCATTTGTAATTTAACTGCATCAGATAGACTACGAATAGGAGAAAATATTTTTAGGTCTTCAGGCATACTATATATTAAACATCGGGAAAATTTTATGCTTTTTGTGATATCATTTACAAATAATATGAAAATAAGTGGACCAAGATGTGAGCCCAGAACAACTACTCCAGAATAAACATAAATTTGTTTAGAAAAACTGTTGTTAATTGCTAAAGACTGTACCCGCCCAGTGAGGTACGACGCAAGCCATTTGATTAAATTATCATTAATTCCGAAGAATTTTAATTTTTGCAAAACAATAAAGTGATTGATTGAATCAAACGCCTTACTGAAGTTGGTGTAAATGACATCCAGTTGAGCATTACTCTCAATCAACTCCGTAGCATGTTTCGTAAACTCCACTAAATTTGACACAGTAGAACGCCCACGGAAAAAAACATGTTGCTCATCTACAATAAACGACTTTAGTCCAAAAAACATATAATCACACACAATTGACTCAAACAATTTAGGAATGGCTGACAATAACGAAATACCCCTATAGTTAAAAACATCACTCCTATTACCAGATTTAAATATCGGTACAATATGAGACGATTTCCAGGCAACCGGAAAACCACCTTTTAAAAGTTAATCATTAAATAAAATTGACAAAGGCAGAGCCATTTCACTAATAAAATTTTTAAGAAAGTATGAAGGAATACCATCTGGGCCACATCCATCCTTAAGCAAATGCAGGGATTTAACAATATGCTCTGGAGATATGTGGGGTGTGTACAAACAAAAGTTGATACAACTACCTTCTGCACTAACATATTTGTCAATATCAATGTCAGTCCGACTATATATATTTTGAAAAAATGAAGCAAATAAGTGAACAATATCCTCAGAATTATTACTAGTAACATCATTGAACCGCATAGTTGATGGAAATCCAAAATGATTTTGGATTTGAAGGCATATTATTTTGAGCCTTAATAATAAAATTTTTATAAGCAATATAATGCAAATCGTCAAAATGTTTCGATAAAATTAAAAATGCTAATCTGTCGTCAGCGTTTCCGGATAACTTCCATCTTCGATATAATTTTTTCTTACGATTACGTAGGTTTATTAGATCGTTGTTAAACCACGGAGGATTATTACGATTGAGTTTTTTATTAGAAACCGGTACAAACCTGTCGAAGCCAATGAATAAAATGTCATAGAAAATTTGCACATCGCGGTCAATATCCACCAACGAAAAAACGAATCATATTCTACTGATTTGAAATAAGAAATCAGACCATCATTATCAGCACGCCTAAAATCATAAAATTTAATAGAATTACAATTATTAGTATTAAAATTAGACATCAAAAACTCAGATACGTTTAAATTGATTTCCATAGATTTGTGGTTGACATCGTTGATGATATACGGAACTGGTTCCGATTTTATCATAAATAGATTGGCAGAGTTAGCAAAAAGCAAGTCCAGAAATTTACCATTATAGTTAGAAACGTTATTTATCTGGACGAGACCAAATGACAAAATGGAATCAATACATATTGATTCAGCGTCCGACTTAACATTTTACGGAATGACGCAGTTTACGTCGTCATCTACCAGCCATTCAACCTTTGGCAAGTTGAAATCGCCAACGGTGTTGATATGTTTACGTGTACGTGCGAATCTTTATTGATCCGTACACAAGTAGCATCCGAAATTTGAAGATTATTTTTCACAAACTCAGTGAATTCACTGTCAGTAATGGTAGGTTTAAGTCTCGACACAAAAATCCATTTACGTGGTGGAATAGGTTTAATAGATATTATATTACTACCGGTACCAATTATGACATCAGGCTTAAGCTTTTTGTTTTGGAAAGCCACATTATTATTATAAATAATCGAATGTTTCGATGACATTACCGGTAAAACATTTTTGCATATGTTTATATTTGAGGTTTTTGTTTTAGTTTGATTCATACAATCATTATTAGTCATCATCGTCGGTAATAGATTTGTAGTCCCCGTTCAGACTGAATCTGAGCTACGGTACCATCATTATCATTAACTTTATTATTAATATTAATATGACTACCGTTGCACCCACCGCTATTGGTTAATTGTTGAATAGATTGAGAAATAGCTGTGTTTGCAAGGTGACAAATTTACTACTTGCAAATATTTGTTAGTAGATACCCAATGGTAAGCCAATTTTAATAAGAGGTGTAAACACAACTAAACCATCGATCTAGTATGAGTGTAGCTGCGAGTAGATGTAAGTATTTTTCATTCGTTAGGCAAAATTGAGCATATACCTGTTACAAGCTATATAATTAACAGATTTGTTTCAGCTCAAGGTACTAAATTCATACGAGAAACGTCATTTTGGGTATTCCTGATTAAAATGGGCCACTAACCTATTTGCACTGAATATAAATAAAAACCTTCTTTAATGTAGTGTGGTAATTTGTGATCCATTTCTTACTGTTCATTGATTTAATTTGTTCTAAAAAATATTTCATTATGTAATTCGTTCAATAAACACATGACATTTGTATATTATAGCCGACATTGAAAACGTCACAGCTTTTTCTCCATTTTGAGAATGTTTAATTCATTTATAATTTTAATTTTCATTTTTTATTAATTAAGCTGTGGTTACATTGTGTTTTGTGTTTCAATTAACTTAGCAGTATAACTAACACTGAACTACTTGAAAAGCTTAAAGCCACTACTTGAGAAGAAGCCAACAAGCGTTACAACTATAGCATCATCAAACAGTATACGGAACCAATCTGGTCGAATAGAGATATTCCTGCTGGTTTATGCGGATGCTTAAAAGACATTAAAAAACAGATATTAATAAAACAAACAATTTAAACAAAATGGTGACACCACCGATTCAGTTGTTAGAAATATAAGTACCTTGGGCATCGCAGCTGAGACTAGAATTACATTGACGATACACGTTTTATTAACTAAAGTTGACCAAGACACACGAGAGACATGAGCCAGAGGAACCAATAGATACGATTTATCAACACTATAGCAATTCCTCGATTTCAAGAATAAAATTTGTAATACGAGAAATGGTTACATTTAAATATATCATATAAATTCCATTGACACCACACTTTATTGCATTGACCGGAAGTATCAACGGAATTTCAACAATGAATAGGAATGGTCAAACTGTCTTCGTACGTGTTCTGCTTCTGAACTCGGTACATCATTATAGTTTCGGAATCGCTAGTCCAAATATTCAACATAAGCAGGAAGTTTTTTAAGTATGCTATCACAGGCTTAGCTCATACAACAGCAATAGTGATAACAGGGCGAAAGAATGTCAAAAATATAGGAAGAAATTATCAATTTTTAGTGCTGAACGAAAACGTTCTAATTGTCAACAAGATATAGCAACATTGATTCCTTTTAATCCAGTTCCCATGGCCAATTTAAGTCACCTTTTTAATACTTATAGCCTTTGGTTGATGTAACGTTTTCGGTACCAGCTAACATTAGTGTTCTGCTAGCTGCTGAGGTTTTCCTCGAAATCACTCTATAATCGGTAATATTCTTCGATATTACTCTATATAATCGGCAAATATTAGGTGGCTTATTTGTTGGACTACTCAAAATCACAGCTAAAAAAAATCTTCAAATTGGAAAAGCCAACTTCTCAATGTAGAATACCGAAAGTTTTTGCATGAATATTGACAGTTGGGACATATGACCAGAACTAATGATCAAGAAAAGAACGGTTAAAGTAATTGATATAACAAACCTATATAACCTACTTCAAAAACTATGTTAAATAACGTATTTCATGTTCAACAACATTGTGATTTGTTATAGTATAGTCGATGAGCCTTTATATATCAAATGTTTGGAAACTTTGGTATAGAATATGAAAACCGTAATTTTTCGTATAGTGTTTTACATAACCAATTTTTTTATATTATATTCGGTTTCGACAATTTTATATAAAATTGTTTCCTACGATTAGATTTTTATGATTAGAACACCCACTTTCAATTCAATACACAACCATCTTCCAATCCAGCGATTCAACATATAACCATCTTCCAATTTAAGTCTAAATTATTTCTTATACATCAAATATTTGTAGTTTACGTAAAAATTTTAATTTCTTTTTAGCAAATGTGGCTGCTCTTGAGATGCCGCAAATCATTTTATTATCAGAGGTGTGGATTAACCCTTAAGAGCCAGAAAATTATCAAATTTCCGCTTTTCAAATTCATGGAAATTGTAGTTCTTCAAACGGAGCCGCTGGAGTGGCTGTATACATAAGTTAGGCTATTAAATGTGATGCGATTTCTTGTATTCGATCTGTTAGTTCTGATATTATTCGGGTTAACATCAAATTTAGCTATGATTTGTTCTCAATTCTTTGTATGTATAAACTCCAAGCTTGTAACCCGTTTGTCTTTATGGATGAATTTAGTGATATTTTGGTAGCCAATAAATCTAAAAGTTTGTTGATTTTTGGCGACATAAATATCAATAATCTTAATAAGTCTTATGGCTTGAATTCCTTGATAAATGAATCTACTCGCATTTTAAGCTACTCATATTCTTGTTTACCATAGATCATTTGTATTTTATGCATTCTGCGAAATTGTTTTTTGATTATGATGATCGTGATCTCCACATCACTGATCATTGTACGACTTCTATTATTTTTGTACTTAATTCCATTTCCAATGGTTTAAATTTTATACGATGAACTAAATTAAAAGTTAAGAAGATTAATTTTTCAAAATTGCTTTATAATTTAAGCAATGAAACTTGGGTTACTGTTTATTCTAAAACTGATAATTGTTTCATTGTTTCATTTCAACAATACTTCCTTTGTGGATATTAAAAGTATAAAGATACAATTTTAAAACTATGGGTCAATCAAGATTTATGCCGTAAAATCAGGCTAAACAATTTTCCAGGAAGTGAGCGAAACATCCATATAACACTGATTTAAAACAAAAAGTATGTGTGCTAAGTAAATCAATTAAAAAAGAAGTAGATATGGCTAAAACTAAGTTCTATGATTCAAAATCTAACCTAATTTGATTGCTAACAATTCTCAACTTAAATCTTTTACTTTTTCTGATACTTTTCCTTTAGAAATTCTACAAGTTACTTCATCAAAAAATTCGTCGGGCAATGATAAGATTAGCAATTTGAGCCAAAAATATTGTTATTTATACTGGGGATGTTTTTTCCGATATGGTCAATTCTAGTTTTTGTTCTGGAATTTTTCCAAGAAGCTGATGTAATCCCGATATTTAAAAACTTTGACAAAAAAGTTGCTTCAAATTATCGTCCAATAAGCTTGCTTTCGGTCTTTGCCAATATCATAGAGAAACTAGCTCATATAAGAATTTCAGGTTTCTTAAATCATAATTTTTTTTTACATAAAATGCAATTTAGTTTCAAGAAATTCAGAAGTAATGAAAATGAGTTGCTAGAAGTTGCTAATTTTTTTTATAAAGGTCTCAATGTAAGAAATTCTGTAGCTTCAGTTTTTATTGATTTAAAAAAGCGTTCGATATGGTAAAACTAAGTGTGTTATTAAAAAACTGTTTTGTGCTGGATTTCGGGGAGCTAGTATTCAATGGTTTAATTCTTACTTGTCTAATAGGTCACAGAGGGTAACAATAAATGATTGTGCTGGTCAAAATTCAGTAATTAATGATGGAGTTCCGCAGAGGTCTGTATTAAGACCATTACTGTTCTTGATTTATGTAAACTGCTTATTTTATAATGAATTTAATTCTGTGGTGGTTGCTTTTCCAGATGACTTAATTTTTTTGCATAATGAACCGACAAGAATTGATAACATTAACCGTATTCATTTTGACTTAGCAATGCTCAAAATTCATAACACTTTTTCAGTGAACATAACACTATGTTCGTTTAGGAATAACACCGGTGTTAGCTGTACAAATTATAATCTAAGAAATAAGTAATATGTCCACCTACAAAAATTTACAACCACTAGCTTCTTAAATTCATTTTTAATTTTGGCTCTATAAATATATAATAGGAAGAATAAATTTGTGTATAAAAATATACAATAGTCTTCCAAATGATTTAAAAACATGTACGAAATTTAAATTAGTCACTTCCCTTTTAAAACCTCATACATATTTGATATTCTTCTAGTATTTAATGATTTGCTGCACTTAATAAAAAAATAAATTAAACGACTCTACAAAATGTAGCGAAATTTATTGCCACGCATCGGACCAATTTACCGTTATAATTTTATATTAATTTCCCGTGTTAAATTTTGCCACCATAATCGTTGAATTTCACGCGACAGTACTTAGGAAATTTTGATTCTAATTCGATGATCGCCGAATAACTTTCCTTATTAACTAAACTTCCATGACTCTTAATTATAAGGGCCATTTCCAAAAATAAGTGATTACTAAAAAATATTTCATTGTCTAATATTCTCACATCATTGAAATTGGCATCCAGTATCAAAAGAATGCTGCCACAGAGACTTATGTTGAGAAATTCGGTTTTTAATAGCAGCTGCTTGATAACGGTCATCTGGGAACGGAAATACGGAATTAGATAGATATTGTTAGATTGGTTTAATTTCGGTGTACTATCTTTCGTGGCATCCTCCGTTTATTTCTTAACACGATAAATAAATCCAAAACCGATATTTATTAGCTGATTTAATGGGTGAAAACTATTAAAATTTAGGATTTGACCAGATGACAAATCTTTGGCCTACCAAGTAGTATCGATAACTTTGCCATTACTTTTCCAAATTAGTAAGGTATTCAAAAATTGTTATATCGAGTATGCTTCTGTTTTTAAAGTAAATTGTAATACAAACCAATTTGTTATTAAATTAAGAAAGTACGCGAGGAATTTTATTATCCTTGCCGGACACACTAGTAAATCATTCACGTATTTGTTTTTACAAATAAAATGTGAAAAAGGATGGAACTCAGTATGGTGTCAAGTAGAACTTCATTACAATATCATTTACTTCAGGAGATAAGGGTGAACCCGCAGCAACCTCGTTGATCTGTTTGTAGTAGCTGTTAAATATGTTGAAAAAGCCCGAATTTAAACAAAACTCCAAAAGACCTAAAAATTGTTTTTAGAAATATTTGTATAGGGTTATATCATTAATTTTCTATCCGAAATTGTCTCCATCGCGAAATTTATTTAATTAAGAAAATTACGCCCAAACATATCAGTACATACCCTTACCATATATTTCCGACGCTTAGGTTATTAGTTTCGTTTTTGTTTCTTTATCAAAATTCATCATCTATTTATTTTCTGGATTACCGATTCATTTTTATCAAAATTTTAAGCGCTGAAATACTTTCCTTATGAAAGAACGATAAACCAAAGTTTTGTCCCAAACTGATAATATCCATCACGCCATATGGAACGTTAGCCTTACTGATATTCCGATATGCATTACGATTTGCAATGTTCAAATTCGGTCGTTGAAGGTTGAGTATAGCAATGAATATTCTATTTACAATAATCAGATGTGAATTAAACAATTTATCAAAAATTCTTTCTTGAGTTCGGTCAATTCCTTCTTAAAAATCAATTTATTATTGTATCTAAAAAATCTAAGTGATCACATCACGAACAAATTGTATAAATTTAAAGGGAAATGTAAAATTAGATTTTCAGCGGAAAATTCGATACGAAATGGGTTTAGTCAAACGAAAGATAGTACATCAAAATTAAACCAAAATTCTATCTAATTCCATTTAATAAATGTCATCTTAAATACATTGTAACTAAAAAGCAGCTGCTATTAAAAAAAGCCAATTTTTCACAAACATAAGTCTGATGTAAGAACTAATGTGTATCATTAAGCAGGCGGATGTAGCGCGGCTCTTTCAAAACGACGGTCAGCTTGTCTATCTAAGATGGATAACTTTTAGAGCCAGAAGTACATTACAAAAAATAGTTTGACCTTGAAATAACCTTCATGATGACCGCAAAATATTTAATAAATAATAGTATCCTCCCTCCTTCTCAAAACCATACAACGTATGGAACACATTTTCCGGAAACGCTTGGTTTTCGAGATAATCCGGGTGGAAAAAAATACACGCTATAAAACTTATAAAATTTGCCTATACACATTTTCGAAACGTCTCAAAATAATTAAGAGACTTGTATTGGCTTAGACAAATCGAAAACAATATAAACTAAGAAATATTTAAACAATTTTTATTAATTTTTGTGATATGCTGTATAAAATGTTTTGTTATATAATAGAAATTGGCCTTACCATGTTATATAACAAAGTTGTACAACATGTTTCAAAAATTAATATATTTTTTTATGTAACGTTTGCTAAGTAAAATAACTTTTCCAGGTTATGTAACAATGTTTTTAGAACGTTAGTATTTGTTAAGGCCCCATTGCTCTATGCGACAAGGCTCGTTTCCACTATATATGAAAAATGCTATATAACAAGCTGTATAACATGCTATATGACGTTTTGTTTACAAAACGTGCCTTAACATTGCCATTAGTTATATAAAATGCACGCGCTTTTAAAATAAATTGTAGACCTGCTCGAACGCCTATCTATTGTATTTAAACTATTTTTGCAATTACTACTCGCTAAAAATAACGATATTTGTTGCTAATCACATTTATTTTATATAATAACTGAAATATTTTGAACTAAATTGTTTTATTCCTTTAAACTTTTAAAAAACAACATTTATTGTTTATCATTTTAACTTCAGTGAATATTTAACGAAAATCTTTTTCATGCAATAGATTTTCTTGAGCTTAAATTTATATTTCAATTTTGTTATACACGTTTCTTTATTCCATGCTTTGCTAAAAGTTAATCTCGCCAATGATGACAATATTCGTTCTAGCAACTTTTGTTTAAAATTAGAAAAGCTTTCAGCGTATAAGTTCGTATAGGTTTAATAGAACAACCGATAGGTACGTTGTAAAGCTTCAAAACAATTTTTTTTAAGCTTTAAAGTCATTAAGCTTTCGGGTAATATTATTCAATTTATTTCAAATTAACGAAGGGTTTTCGAGAGCATTTAAAAATAATAATTTTGAGCTCGAAGCTTTCTTAAGAAATTCGTTGATGAACATTGACACAACACAACTTTTCCTTATTTTAATAAAGCTTCAAGGCGTTTTATAATGGAGATTGTTTTTGTATTTTATTAGAGGCAAACAAATTATTTAATTTCAAAATTTAGACTTGAATTAATGTTCATATTCAAAATGTGGATTGAAAAATATGCTACTAAAACATAAATTCTTACGTAAGATAAAAGTAAAAAAAAAAAATTCATTGTTAAACCGGATGATAATCAAAATTTGAATAAAGCACAAATAATTGGAAAAATTTAATAATTTTTCTTCATTTTGATCGTTAAATTATTGGTTGGGTCTTTTGTATTCCGGATTCATGCTGAGGATAAATTAACTAATATTCATCGTAGCTAAATGGACAAATTCAATTATCCGTTCTATACGTTCGTAAATATTATTATTTATTCGATACCTATACATGTCATATCAATGTCATATAAATAAATTTAAATTGAGGTTTATAAATAAAATCAAAATAATATTTCTATATAACTAACTTGCATCTAGAGAAATTTTTGTTCTAAGGATTTAATTTCAAAAGGTATATTCAAATGTAATTTCTATTCAAATTAAAATCTGTTCTGAAAGTTATAGTATCTATACAACGACAACAACTGAAGCAAAAAAACATTTTTATTTATAAATTAAAATTTACTCAGGTATCATGATACAACCCCTTCTCTGTCAACATGTCATTCATACATATATGTATGTATTTGCAGTTTTACTTACAATTGCAAATATTAAACTCCGACGTTCATTTTGCATTCGATTAATTTTCAATTGAATCAAAACTAATTAAAAAATTATATATTTACACAAAAGCATATTTAGGGGAAAATACAATGAAGGAAGTAAAATATCACAGTTTGATCTTGAATGAGACAAATAATTCTTTAAGACAACACACCAATTCAACCAATTTTTGTAATTTACTATAATTTATTTTTAAATATTTGACACTAAACATATTTTATTTATTTATTTATCTACAAATTTATTATTAATTATTTTATTTTTTTTTTTATTAATTGTTTCCACCACTGTATACATATACAAAAAATTCAAGTCTATCTCTATATTATATGTTATATTTTTATACAAAAAAATTAAAAATAAAAATGAATTTTAAAAATAATTTCATCTGAATGTATTTTCAAAATTGATTAAATTATTACTAATCCTAAGTGATGATAATTTAATGAAAATTAATGAAAATATAATTAAATTTATTATCCTATAATAATTCGATTCTATTATTCTATTTGATGCACATCCACGTTGCATTGCTGCCGGATGTTCTCCTGTAAATAGAATAAAAATGGTAAAATTAAATTTAATTTTTTCAACATATCCGGATACGTGCTAAATTGTAAATATAGCCTAAATATAATCCTAGGATAGTCGTGTAGATATTTAGGACAATTCGTGATTTTTATTCCATCCCCATTTGTTCTACATTTCTATAATGTTAAACTCTTGGGTATAAAAATTCTTGACCAAGGTTTCGTTTAAAATTACCTATCTGGTTTTTATAATGTAACATCATCGCACATAATTTATATGATACATTTTGGTTGATTAAATTCTTGGTATTCCGAATTTTATGAAATCTGATTGTATTATTTTATGTGCCACTAGGACTTTTATACTTTATGTACATACATTTCATGTATGGTGAAATGTGATTTTGTCATGTATGCTTGCAATATAAAAACACATTCTAAGAAGGGCCTAATTACTGACAATGATGTACATATGTAGGTAGATATTGCAAAAATAATAATTCTTATAACAAAATAATTTATGTACTGAACAAGTTGCAGGGAATATGGTTAAATAATTATCCTGTGATATAAATGGCTTTAAGCTTATATGTATGTTATTGTGTTATTTACTTTTACTTATTACTTCAGGTGATTTGTTTTCAATAGAATATGTTTGGCCTGAGACAAATGTAACCCGAGTATTTCTCTAAACCAATTTCAAATAAGAACAAAATTTTAGAATTATATTCATTGGTTTTGTCAGATAATTTCATCCAGTATTTGAATTCTTTCTAAATAATTGTGAAATAAAATATCAAAACAATACGAAAAGCATAATTAATTGAAATTCTATATGATACTTGAAATTTTTGGTTCAAAGGTGTGACAAATTACAATTTGTTGTTTATTTGATAAACATCACACGTGTTATTATTTTTTGAAGTGCTTAATGTGTTTATTACATTATAGGATGTATGATAGCATTAAGTCTCTACGTATGTATATAGAGCGTGTAACAGGTGTTTTGTTTAATTGAAATTCTAAAGCCGTTCTTTTTTAAGATAACATCAAAAAGCACAAGAAATGTTGACATAGATGTTCAATTATTTTCGTTTACTGAGCCTAAGTTTGTTTTTTTTTTGATTTTTGTGCTAAATCATTCTACTCTCGGAGGTTTGGATTCATAAATTTGAACTAGAGAATTTTAAAATATCGGCATTTAGATACAACACATTATGTAGAACTGATGGTGCTGGCCTTTCTACAGATACATCTTAATTTTAGTTCCATTTTGTTTTCGGTTGTGTGAATTTATAGGTTTCATTCTTTCAGAAAATCTGTATTTGTCGACTAACTCAAAAATCTTTTAACTTCAACCAACTCAATTAAATTTTTTACTGATCTTTTCTGATCTGAATATCAACATTTTTGGCCTTCCATCATCTGCTAATTATTACATGTTTGTGATGGATTCTCATGGTCATATTACAAATTATATTACCAACGTGCTTGTTTCATTTTGTAACGAAACCTTGCTGTGATCGAGCTAGGCGGTACAACAATTTTGATCGGAAGAGGCAGAATCACCACAACCCGAATGGCACGGGAGGATTCCGTCAACAGAATAAGGGTAAAACTAGCAAATATAATATATCAACTCCGCCTGCAACCATGGTGCCTAGGTTACTACGTTCGATTGGAAGTGGTTTAATCATGCTACTGATCGACGCCGCCTTCCTCTAGGCGACATATTTCATATGCAATGGATCTCCAATGTGTATAACAGTTAGTCTCTTCAAATAACTTATCTCCGAAGATACTGTTGTATGAAGTAGGTACATACTACAGGTTCTACACTTCAAATTGAACTTTTTTACGGATTTTAGTGAAATTTGACGTCCGCGATGGAAATGGGATTCTAAAATGAGTTTTAGATGAAGTTCTAGAATATGGCGAATCAGAATGGGATTCTCAAATGATTTTTAAATGTAGTTCTAAAATATGACCCATTAGGATGGAGCTTGGCTGTTTCTTAAATAATAATTAAAATTCGACATAATATGTGATGGAAATGGGATTCCAAAATTATTTTTAGATACAATTCTGGAATACGGCTGATCAGAATGTAACTTGGCTGTTTCTTAACCAATTATGGTAGAATTCGACCGAATTCTATTCCTCATATAGGATTTCGTCATTATCGGTTTATAAATGATCAATCGGCCATATTTCAGAACTTAATCTAAACATAATCTTAGAATCCCTTTTCCATTCGACATGTCAAATTGCACCATAATCGGTTAAGAAATAGCCAAGTCCATCCTATTTGACCATATTACAGAACTTTATTCAAAAAGAAATAGATAAGTTCCACCCTAATTGGCTATACAAAAAATAGCTTAAAGGTTCAATTTCAAATGTAAAAGGTTCAATTTGAAATACTGTCAAATACTCGGGTCTTTTACGATGATAACTTGTATTAATGATTCCGGTGCAAATACATTGCCCAACAAATTGACGTGAATTCTGCATCATTCCATCCATTGAATAGGTTTAAGCTTCTCATACTTCAGCACACTTAGGCATTAGCAAAGCCTTTAAACGACCTTATCGACAATTTTTTTGGAATATGTGGTTTACTTACATTTTTCTGTTCGGGTAGATATTACTTCTAAGGAAGATTCTCTCCTAAAATTGGACCAGGCCTAGTTTTTTGATTAAGTCGGACGGGTTGTAGACAACTTCTAGAGAGGAGTCGTTGAGACTTCATTCGATGGTGCACCATAATCATCAGGAAAAACTTTTTCTCCAAAAGCAAGGAAAAGCTCAAATGACTTTCGTAAGGACCCAGCACCAATCATTATTTCTATTTAAAACTTTGAAAAGGCAGATGGTTGTATATATTAGAGTAAAAATACACTGTTTCAGCATGCGTAAATTAAGGGCAAATCTGTGGATACAGCTCTGCATGCCTTGTTGCATACGACTTAGAAATCAATTCACTTAAAATTGTTTTGTTTGGTAGCCTTTCTAGATATAGAATCAATCATGAACAATTGTCAATTTTTGGGGTTGGATTCCTTTATAAATATGTAAATTAATCATATGCTTGTAAGCAGGATTGTTAGGTCGGATCTGGGGATTCCATCATTAAAAGTCGTGTTGTGAATGGGTTATTACTGGAACTAAAGAGAGAGGATACAGAAGTTATCACCTGCACAGGATACGTAGCGGTAACTGTTTCCGGAAAATAGGTGGGCACGATTGCAGACGTAATGCAGAATGCGCATTCGTCCAAGACAGAACCGGTATTCTTCACTAATAAATTTAAAATCACGGTAGCTGTCCCTTTTACTTTAAACGGCACGAGACTTGCCTCTTACTGACAAAGCAGCATGTTTGGGCGTTATCTTGAACAGTATGCTCGGTTGGTAGCCTAACAGTTTGGAGATTGTACACAAAGCTACAATAGCTATGTACCCCAGCAGGAACGTCATTGGTAAGAGATGAGGTCTGAATTCTGAGTTGGTACAATGACTTCACACCGCCGTACTAAGACCTGTACTTATATATGGGATGATTGTGTGGTGGCCGACTATGGACAAAGTAACTTATAAAAATAATATAGAAATGGTGCAAATAACGGCCTTTATGCTAGTAAGCGGGACATTAAGATCGACACCGACGCATGCCTTAGAGAATATGTTTCATCTTCTTCCAGTCGACATTTTTGACAAATACATGTCGGTAGTATGGCTGTGCGATTTTCAGGCGTTTTTCAGTGGAAATGTATTGATATGGGGCACCCCACTATAGGTAGTTCTCTAAAGGATTATCTGGCGAAACTTGACTACATTATACCTACTCTATGCTTTGAAAAGGGCTTTCGGACTAAGTTCCCTTCAAGGGGATTCTGGAGGGAAGGGTTATTTTCGAAAATTGAAGCTTTGCAATTCTTCACGGACCAAGCTAGACGGTAAAGCGCGAGCTGAAGTATTCTGATAGCAATCCACGAGGCCGTGACCTGGTTGATGCATAGTTTAGTATCTCATGTAATGCCGAAATCTAAGTGGTGTAGACAGATCTATTAATGTTATGATTGAGCCTTTTATTCAGTTAATCTGGGTCCCTTGTCACTCGGAGATCATAGGGAACTGCGGTGCAGATGAGGTCGCTAGGCATGGTACTACTCTTCAGCTGCGACCTGAAAGGGACAAATCGGAGGGGGGGGGCTATCAAAACGCTCATACTAGGACTTAGGGAACAGGCACACTAATCTGTGGCGTAGCAATACTAGTTTGGCCAAAACCAAATTTGGAGCGCACCAGAAAATCAATCTTCCAACGGAGATGTAAATTAAGAACAATCGTAGTGGTACTCACGTAACACTGCCTTTTTGGAGAACATGTAAGAAGGCTGGGCCATGTAAGAGGCGTTAGTTCACTTCCTTTACTAGTTCACTTCCTTTACTTTAGCACGCAGAAGGCACACACGTTTGGATAAATTCGGATCTCGAAAACAGTCAAGTGCGTGATGTTCTTCGCTACATATGTAACTCTAATTGGTTCCAATAAAGGTTAAGGGTATATTGTCTGTGGTATCATAATGGACCGGCGGGGACTTCAAACCTCACTTGACCTATTCAATAAAACTATTCAAATAACTAATGACCAAGTATAGAATTTGTCACGTTCAAACTCGGGTACACTCTCCTCAAAGCAATGCATCTGAGCGCATGCACCGGACTTTACTTTATGCAATTAAAGCAAAAAGAGTTTGCTTATGTAAACGATCATGAGCATAATTCCAAGTTCGATCGACTCAATTGCGGGAAAAAACCAGATCATTCATTATTTACGAGTTACCCGTGATAACGGTGGACACTCGATTATTACTCTTCAGATTGTACTGTAGACAGTACAATCTGAGGAGTAACAATCGAAAATTTCGATTATTAGATAGCGAGACGATTTTGTATTTTTTTTGTATAGTAACCAATAAAAATATGCCCAACCCATCCGAAAAACCTCAACAGAAATGTATACAGGCGGTTTTGCGGGTTGAATTAGCTTAGTTTAATGAGCATTTCACACTTTTTTTAATAAATGCTGATTTAAGCATTTAGTTGAGTTGGGTTTCTTTTGCCAGTTCAGTTGAAGTTGAGTTGGGCTTGGATTAGGGTTTAGTTAGGAGTTCAGCAGTGGATTTATGTGTAGGTTGAATTGAGGGTTGAATTAGATATAGCTTGAGTTGAGTTTGTGTACTGTAGTTATTCAGACCATCCTGGGTTAGAAACCCAGTTGAGGTTGCGTTACGGTTAAGCTAGGATTGAGGTTCAACGAATATTGTTTTTCAAACCGTATAGATTGGAGGATTGAGTTGAACGTTGAGTTTGGAGTTAAGTTGAGGTTTGAGTTGGAGAAAGAGTTGCAGGTTGAGTTAGGCTCGAGTTGAGCTTTAGTTTAGGACTGAGTTGATGGTTGAGTTGGGAGTTGAGTTGGAATAGAGTTGAGGTTAAGTGAGTGTTCTAATAGGGGATTTATTTGGAGTTGAGCTACGTATGTATTTTCCGGCCCTTATTGATTTCAGGACTGAGAAGGACGTTTATTTTGTGGTTTAGTTGTAGTTGAGTTAGTGTTGGGTTAGGGTTCTTTTCGCGATTTAGTTGCGTATTTATTTGAAAGTTCAGTTGAGGTTTGCTTTGGAAGTTAGTTTGAGTTGTTCTAAGTTGTTTGTTTTTGATTGAAAGGGATGCGTTGAATGTTGAGTTGTGGCCGAGTATGGTGTTGAGTTAGTGTTGAACGATAGGGTTCAGCTAGAGATTTATTTCAGGATTTCGTCGGCAACATCAGTTTTTGAGATGTGTTGATTTAGGGATTCAGTTGAATGTTGAATTTTAGTTTGAGTAGAGGATTGAGTTGGGGGTTTAGTTAAAGCTTGATTTTAGCACAGAGTTTCATTATTTGGAGATTGATTGATAGAGTGAGTTGGGCGTTAGTTTTGGGTTTAAATTAAGAGTTAATAGTTTGTTAGTCGTACAGAACGTGATTTTATTATTCCGGATTTTCTGAAAAACGTAAGTTTAGTTTGAATGAGGAAATCTCTGGTTAGCGACATACAATCTTTGCGTTATGCCCGGTTTCACAAAAATAAAGAGAAAAATAATATTTCCTTGTTATCTTATTTTATGAAATAACAGTTTGTTTCGTAATACAAATTTAATACAAGCTAATTTTGTTTTTTTTACAAGAAAATTGTAGCTGGACAATTAAAGATAACTATTCAAAATGGCGGCCTGGAATAGGTATTTCATTGGTTTAATTCAAACCGAGGCTTATTTCAATTTACCGGTACATTTGCGAGGAATTTTGGGAGCTAAAAAAATTATTAAAATGAAAATAAAATCAGCATTTGCGGTATTATTAGCTATTCCAAGGGTCTCGGGATTTTTTTCGGGTATATTACCCTGCGATTTTAAAGTGAGATTTTTTTTTCTCGCATGCGCTGCAATAAGACATTTTTGGAATCCGAAAATACGACAGCTCTGGTCTGTTATGAAAATTTATAAAAAGAGAAGAAGTTTGAATAATGCCTGCTGGAATCTTTTCGGGCCTTTCGGTCCATCAAAAATTTACCTTTGAATATAATAAGGGATCCGCAGGCCAACTAATAGTATGTTAGTCGGAGCCTTAAAATTATTCAGAGAGCAGCTCTTTGAATTTAATAAAATGCCCTTAAATTATATTCGTGGTGTTAGAGAAACAATTTCACAATGTTTTTAAAGCACGCAGCAAACTTGAGAGAAAGAGCTTGCTCCGAGGCCTCTGAGCTAATCAATTAATGACGTTTAATTTTGTTGCTTGCTAAAATTACGTTGCACCCTTATTACAATAAATTTCACAACCAATAATCGATTTATTGGTCAGAATTTAAATCAGAATACAGTTTTGAATTATTGGTGTCATTTTTGCTGAAAACTCTCCCAAATAAGTCAGTCTTTCAAATAAGTCACATAAGTTTCAGCTAAGTTTCATAGAGACGGTGTCCGACATATACTCATGGATTGATATCATAGAAAACATTTAACTGGAAATAATTATCTTGAAATAAAGTTTTCATGCCAATAAAACTGTGAGTAATTTCCTTCAGATCCGAATAGAAACATTGTACTACATACAAAAGGATCCAGAAATGTGACCGAAATAGGAAAAGGGTTTGCAAAGGCTAACTTAACCTAATGCTTAATTTTTCGGTATCAGAATGGTTAATATCTCTGGTTAAAAAGGGTTTAGAGCATGCGTTATATTTTCTTAAAACCTAAAGATTTTTGAGAAAATTCAACGAAAGCTTATCAAATATATGTATAGGTTTATATATAAATCGAATAAACTGTTTTACGACTAATCCAACCAAAACGATGTAGAGCCATTGTTTTATTAACATTTAATCAACTTGCAGGTTTTAATAATCCTCACATTAGTAATTATTTAACTTACGAGGCAATACAGGCAATGGTACGTTACACATATCACCTAACCATTAAATTCGGAAAATAATTCCCATTGAAATAATTTGTAATATTGGTGATAGTTCTCCAAAAGTAGATATTTGTAGATATATATAGTAGATAGTTCTCCAAAAGTAGTTGTATGATGGTATGTTAGTATGATTATCTGATTGTATGATTGTATGATGGTACGATGGTATGATTTTATGATGATATGATGGTATGATGGTATGAAGGTGTGGTGAACTAACAAATAATTTGGCAGCATTAAATTCTAAAACTTTAATGTACAATAATTATAGCTGCATAGGTTGCAAGCTTCTAATTGAATTTATGATCGTCTTCAAAATTACATTATTGGAAGGTAGGATTTCGTCTGGTTAGGTATTCCACATTACCGGTAGGTATCCCGCATCACCTTGCATTATTGGGGTAGATTTCGCATGGCTAAACTGCTTAGTTAGGTATATCAAAGCTATTGTCATCAGTATCGGTTATAGTAACTAAGCTCTTGCAAATAGCACATCAAACTGTTGTTTCAGCGATTCTCTTCATCAGCTTTCTATGTTTGCACCAACGATAACTCGATATCTAACAAAAAACAAAGAAAATAATGGAACGATTAAAGTTCTAAACTGGGGATTTGTATATGTAACATAACTTGTATCGATTTTAGCGATATTAGAATTGCCTAATTTGACAAATCACTGGAACTGTCTTTATTGTATGGGTAACGGACATAGCTTATGTATTACCCGCTGCATTCCGCCATTTGATGTTTTTAACGTTACTAGAAGAACCTTTCCATCAGAACCAGCATGCAAATTCAATACTTTACCCAATCTCCAATTGTTCAAAAGTGGGTTTTCATCTTTGATAAGTACCATAAGTAGTAGTGAAACTGGTTGAGTGTCGACTAAATAATGTGCCGGGGTGAGTACATCTTGCAGCTTGCACATATTGGCCGATTATTTAACATAGATTCTATTTGAACTAGCAATGTGTAAAGCTCCTCATTAGATAGAATTTTTTCACCTGTTACTCTGTGTAAGTGTATTTTAACGGATTTTACTCCGGCCTCCCAGACTCCTTCGACATGTGGCGCTTCTACTGGAATACAATGCCAATTTGTTTGGTGGCTTCTCATAACTTGAGACGCAATTTGATTCACATTTCCTATTATAAATTGATTAAGTTCGTCGATTACACGTTTAGCACCTTGGAAATTGGATCCATTATCGGAATAAACATCTGAACATGTTCTGCCAGAAATGACTCTGTTGACAAATCTTGGGTGACCTCTATGTGCAGAGCCTTGGTACACATGCAAACGAATATACTTATGTAAGTCTTTCGGATTCGTTCACCTCGACCATGAATTAGGACTGTCTATATTGGCCCGGCAAAGTCAACACCGGCACGTAGAAATGGTTTCACTAATTCTACCCGTTCCTTACTTAACATTTCCATCTTTTGACTGACTAACTTAGGATTTTGTTTTAAGCATTGGATACACCTACAAAAAATACCCCTAATTGTGCTTCGAATACCCACGATCCAGTACTTCTTGCGTAATAGGTGTAATAGAAATGATGGACTGCAGTGAAAATTTTTGATATGCTACTCTGCTATTAATTTTGTGACTATTGGATCGTGTTTTGGTAAAACTGTCGGATGACCTTGATCATAAGGAATTGGTGCATTGGCAATTCGACCTCCTACTCGTAACACGCCATCCTCATCTATAAATGGATCGAGGGTTCGACTTGCGACTTATGTAACTCTACCTCATAATGCTTTGACTGAATCGCGCGATAAACCCTTATGGTAGTTTGGAATATTTATTCCCTAGTTAGTCTATCTTCAGTTTTAGGCCTCCTCTTAGTTAAGATATTCACGAAACGGTAAAAGTAAGAAAGTACCACGTTGATCTTAATAAAACTGGAATATCATTTCTGCAGTTCGTAGATAAAATCTGCTTCACTATCTTGCTTGAAAACGGATGACTAAATATTAACGCGCTTCCACTTAGTTTCTGATGTTATGGCGATCTATAATCTAGGCCAATGCTCTTTTGCACCCAGAAAATAATTTGGCCCATGCCACCACAACTCAAATTGTTGTAATTCTCTAGGAGATAATCCACGAATTGCGTAATCGGCTGGATTCAATTCTGAAGGGACGTGATGCCAACGGTTCCTCGGTTGTACATTTAATATCTTGGTAGTACGGTTTGCGATGTAAGTTTTCCATCTTTGAGGAGTATCCAACAACCAATCGAGGACTATGCTAGAGTCGGTTCATGCTATCATATTTTCTGTCGGAACTTCCAAAATTTCACCTATTTGTTCCATTAGTCGTGTTAACAATAAGGCGCCACAAAGCTCTAACCGAGCTACAGATACCGTATTAGCCGGGGTAACCTTTGTCTTCGCTGTGATTAATTGTGCTATGGCGATCCCATTTTCTTCAGTGCATAAGTATACGGCGGCAGCATACGATTTTTCGCTGGCATCCGAAAATCCGTGAATCGTACTTTTTACGTTTGTTACCCCCAGCCATCGGCAGATCCTGACTGTTTTTATATCGGAAATTTCCTGCCTTAAATTTAACCATTCTCGTTGCTCCTTTGGTGGTAATGGCTCATCATACGTCAACTTTAATAACCATAATTGCTGGAACATTACCTTGATTTTTATGATGAACGGTGACAGTAACCCTAATAGATCGAAGATTGTACTGAATTCGGTCAGCATCCTGCGCTTGGTAAAAGTTGGTTTCGCTTCTAGCTGAATACGATATGTAAACACATCCGCATAAAACTTTTATGTACAATAATTATGGCAAGATTACCCGCTCACAGATGGCAGTATTATCAGTATTAGTTATTTTATATCATGGACAACATAGAAAAAATCCAGTGTAAACGAGACACAATTAAATTGCCTATAAGCGTATTTTGTTGACCAAAATTCAATTCGAATTATTTTGGGTTTATTTTTTTCCAAGAAAATAGCCAATTTGATTTAATTGACCAAAGCCAACGTTTCGAAATAAAATATAAATTTAATATGTAATCTGACACTGGTGGCAGGTGTCATAACCAAGAATTAGAATTTTGTTTAATTAAACTCAATTTTTTTTGGGTTAATGTTATTCTTGCGGAGATTTAGCCTATGCAATTGTTGTTGTAAATTTGTCAAGGAAATACGCTACATGTGTCAATATTTTGACGTTTCAAAATGTAAACAGTGACTAAATGTAACAAAATTATACGTGGTTTGGCTAATTAGATAAGTATTTAATTGTATATGTATTTAACTTATTTCTAATCATACTTCATACCATCACACCATCATTCTAGAATAAATACCGTCATACCATCATACCGGCATACTTACCATCGGACCATTACCTTAAACAATCATCACAATCATACCATCATTAACCTGGAAAAAAATATTCTATTAATCGTTTTAGAAATAAAACGATTAATAGAATATTTTCTTCCAGGTTGGTGCTGCTGCAATGAGGATATTTAACAGGTATGTCATGATGGTATGATTGTGATGATTGTTTAAGGTAATGGTACGACGGTAAGTATGCCGGTATGATGGTATGACGGTATTTATTCTAGAATGATGGTGTGATGGTATGACGGTATAATGGTATGACGGTTGGATGGTATGATGATATCATGGTCTGCCAGCATGATGCTATGATTATAAGATAGTATGATGGTACATAGTGGTAACATTATAGGGACGGTATGATGCTACGATGGTATAGTGGTATGATGGTATCTTGGTATGATAATATGGTATGATGGTATAAAGGTATGGTGGATTGATGATAAGAAAACATCATGGTGTGATGGTGGGATGGTTCGACGTCACTAGGTACAATGGTACGATTGCATGATGGTTTAATGGTATAGTGTCATAATGGTATAATGGTATAATAGAATAATGGTATGATGGAATTATTTTTTAAGGTTACGATGGTACGACGGTACGTACGATGCCGGTATGATAGTGAGTAGGGTTTGAGTTGAAATTGAGATGGATTTGAAAGAGATGAGTTGACGTAAAATTAGGATTTAGTTAGCTTCCATTGGGGTGTGAGTTGTTCGTTTTGGGAATTATTTAAGGGTTGATTTGGTGATTTAATTGATGGCTAGGCTGACCGTTAGTTTTGTGATTGCGTTTACGATTATTTTGGTATTGAGATAGAGGTTGAGTTATAAATTGAGTTGGAGGTTAAGCTGAAGATTGACTTAATAAGTTTATTTCGGGATTGATTTGGGAGTTGAATTAATCAAAACCGAATTTCTGATCAACTTATGAGGTTTCAGCCCTTTATATTTTTCTTATTTAAAATTAGTTAGAATTGATTGGCAATTTGATACCAGATTTTAAGAATACTGAAAAATTGCAAGAAGAATACAGATGAATCACATCCAATTCAAAATTCGTGAGATATTTTCTAAAATTATTTAAATGAACAATTGATAAAGTTCCAAAGCTTTTAATAAAAGAAAAAAAATTTAAACTGGCAGTCAACCGAAACTGCGCTCTATAAAAACGGTTTGCGTTCGGTTAACAGTCCAAACTAGAAATAGCCAGTAATGCTTCTATCAACTCTTAGATGGTTGGATGGAACGAGTTTTGTGGCAGAATGCTCTAAACCATTCGATACATTTTTTTTTTATTTTCAAGTTTTATAAATAATTAATTAATTTTGTAATTTATGTACCAATCTTTTACACTTAAGCCAAAAGGGCCTTAATGCCACTATAACACTCAATAAATCTTAATTGCATTTTAATTACATGTATATGTACATATGTGTGTGTACTTAAAAAAAAAACAAAAAAAATCTGAATTCATGGAAAAAATAAATTAAAACAAACGAGCGAACAGAATGAAAATCAAGTAAAACTACATTTCTAGCTGTAGGAAATTTGAAATTTCCTGAGAAAATTGGTATATATGTATGTATGTATATGTGGCTCCTATATAAACTAGAGAATAGAAGGAGCAGTTTGTAGAGGAAGCAAAAGTATAATTTTAATTGGAAAAAATAAAATCAACTGAACAGTATTTTATTTACAAGTATGTACATATCTGGAGCTTTTTTCGTTCATTTTTAATTTTTCATTTTAATATATGAAGTTATGCGCTATATGTGAGTGTGTATGTGTGTGTATGTTTTGTTGTTATTTTATCAAATTTTTCTTTTTTTTTCAAATTAAAATTTATTTTTCTGTGATGTGCTTTTTGTTGTTTATATGTTAGCATAGAGGTATTTTAAAATTAGGTCAGTTGTTGTAGAATTTGTGTTGTTATGTAATTATAGAGAAATAATATTTGGTTTTTTAGAGTATGTAACAAAACATTTTTTTATTTTTTGTAGGACTACCTCTCACAGTTAATAATTTTTTAATGATAGTAGTAAACTAAGGCATTTTGATTTGGGTATATACGTATGTAGTAAAGATGAAATATGTTTGTTGTTTGTGTATTTATTCCCTTATCACAATAATAATGTTGTAATGCGGTATTTTTTTTTTTTTTTTTAACATTTTAATGTTCTTTTCAGGTGAATTATTTCTCAACTTTTTGTTAAGTTGATTACATGGAAGTAATATAAAAAATAAATGTTGTTGTTCTTCGTTGATAGTTTTGGAATATTAAAAATTTATTTTATGCCCAGTTTGTAGATGTGTATTATATGGTTATTTTGTAAATTATATAATTTATGAACTCGTTGTGGCTCTTCGTAAAGAAGATTTAAAATTGTACAATATTCTATAGAAAGTAAACAAGCAAGCTTATTTTCATCAAATTATATATTTATATAAGAACATCATTAAAATGTACTTTGAATTATTTAATTTCGGTTTTATGTAAATGTTTTAAATAAAAAAAAAATAAAGAATAAATTTATAAGAACACATTCTCATCCTTAAGAATAAATCAAATAATTAAGAACTTTTTTCTTCTTGTTTAGTTGTTTGAAAATTATATAAATAAATAAATTTATAATAAACTATTTTATTTATTTAACGTTAAAGTTTTAGAGTTTTTGTGTTTCCTCTGTACTTATACTATATACTGCTTGTGTTATTTTCATTTTGGTTCTTTTCGGTTTGTTAACTTTTCCACAAAAACAAAAAGTTTTTTTATTTAAATTTATTGTAAAAAAAAAATTTTCCAGCAATAAAACAACCAAATAGAAATGACTGCAGATAAATAAGATATTATACTAAAGATTATAATATACCGAAGAGGTAGATGTAGAAAAATATATAATATGAAGAATTTCTACAGCAACACAATTTTCAACCGTAAATTAATAATACTTTAAGTCATCTTGAATAAATTACTGGTGGGTATGGTATAGTACAACAAATAATTTAAAGTAGATAACTACTCGTACGTATGTAAATAGAATGAGCAGAAGTATTACTTAATGTTTGGAATGTTGTGCTGTGCTGTAAAAGATAAATTGAAAGTTTTTTTTTTTTGCTCGCTTTTGCCTTGTGCAGATTAAAGATCTTATGAAAGATTTTCAATAGCATTTTTTTGGTGTTACATATTTAAAAGACTTTAGGTGTATAATGTGTATGTTGTTGTATGTAGATAATTAATTTGGCAGTTTTTTCCGGTCCCGTTTTGTTTATTATTATTTATAGTTGTTGAGCTGTAATCAGTTTTTTTTTTAACTTAATCTTTGCTATAGATGTAATTTCTAGATTATTATTTGTATGGCAAATATATCTGGTGTCAAGTGTTTTGTGGCGGCTCGCTCATTTATATTAAATTTTTCTGCATTCAGTCATCACCGGTGGTGGAAATTAGTCAAACAAAATGGCTACGGGGATACCGACGTCCGTTTTAATGGTCGGAAAAAACAAGAAAATGACCAGCCTTTAGAAAAAAAAAATCGGCGCAACAATATTTTTTTTTATGCAGAAATTGTGGACACCTGGTACGATCCCGTACCAGGTAAATGGTATGTACCCTATTTTATTTTTTTAAGTGTTTTTTTTAAGAGCCACACCAAATACACACGAAGAAGCAAACGCAACATGTTCACAGTGCTCAACATCGCTTTTATTAAAATTTTGCACAGGGGCGCACATACACGCTATATGACAGTGTTGTGCGTCTATACCTATTTGGAAATTGTCTACATCCAAATGTCGACAGTAGCGTAGAAAATGTAGCAAATTCGTAGATAATTCGTAGACAAATAAAACCTAGTGGTTAATTCCTAGCGGACGAAGTTCCGAAATCAAAGATACATCACGTTTGCAGTTAACAAACGAAATAAACCAAACACTTTATATGACGGCATCTATCAGGAATACGAAGAAACACTAAATATAATTTATTTGATGGGGATAACCAATTATGGGGATAACAATCAAATTAATATATTAGAAAAGTCATTCAATAACGCGGAGGTTCAAATCAATTTTAATCTATCAAAAAACAATTTCAAAAAAAAATTTGAAAGCCTATTTTTTAAATTTATGGTTAATTTTTCTGACAGCTTCAACTTTGAAGAAAACCATTTTATTTTTTTTTTTTAAATTTTCACTTAATTTTCTTTACTTTAATAAATAAATAAAATATACACTGATGTTTTTTAAGAAAAATTTCATTTCACTTCAACTGGTTGAACAAGGGTTGGACTAGGTTTTAGCGTATAAATAGAAAATCAACTTACGAGTATATGAGTGAAACTGAAAAACTAGCTCTCTAAATTTTAACATTAAACCAATAAAAAAGCCTCCAACATGTTTGTGTAATCTCCAAAACTTTTTAAGTGCTTTGTTGATAGCTTCTTCAGATTTTTATGTTATACATTTTTTACATCATTTAACACCCCCCCCCCCCCGGAAGTGCCTCGCCAAAGATTCGGCGCTAAACTTTTTTTTTGTGTACTGCACAACTTTTGCTTTTTTAAATATACACTGTATTCGAAACAAAATATTTTATACAACTACCGAAAATTGAGCGTAAAGCCTGGTTCTCATTAGTCAGTAACTTGAACCTACTTAAACAATATGTACGTGTAATTTTACTTGAATTCAAGTTTCAAGTTTGAGTCGTTTGAGATGAGCCGCATTATAAAATTTAGTAGAGTAAAAAGTACTTTACCAAAATAGTGAAAACATTTTATATAATAAAACACAATATTTTGGTTTTGTCACTTTCTTTAACGTGATATTTATTTTATTTGAAAATGAAATTACGATCGTTTCGGATGTTACTCCTTTATCAAATTTCTAACAAACACTAACTAAAATTATGCTAAAAACTGCTTTTATACCCAATTTGTTGTGCCTACGTGCCTTTTGAATCTTCTTTCCCCCTTATTTTGTTTTTCTTCTTAAAGGGATGGTACCGTTCTTCTTTTTTGTGTATACCATCTGGTGTGTGTTTATGATAAAAAACAGAGAAGAATTTGGTGACCATCTGGTGTTTGTGGGTATGTATGTACAAAATGATATTAATTACGGATTTACAATGAGGTCGTAAATTTTGTTGCGGCCAATTTTTTCATTTAGTAAATATGGGTTATATGTATATTTCCAGTTCTTCTAATCTGTTCATTAGAAACCCTTTCGTATTCTGTGTAATACTTGTGAGTTTGTGTTGATGTCAGTGTAATTATGTTTTTCTGTAGTCAAGTGTTGTGCATATTTCGAATCGATTTTTGTTTTTCCGATTTCTTTTATATGTTCTGTAAACCTAACTTGAAAACATCTGCCAGTTTGTCCGATGTAGAATTTGGGGCAGTCATTACATGTATTCTTATAGATTCCGGTGTCTATTGGTGTATTTAAGTTACGTTGTTTGAGTCGATACCCTAATTTGTGTTTTTTAAAAACCTTTGTTATATTCTTATTGAAGTTAATATTGTACTCTATAGTGATGTATTTCTCTGTTTGTTCATTTTGCTTGTTTAACGTGGTCATCATATTCTGTTGTTTCTTCCAAATGTACCCATTGTTCATTTTGTCAATTAAGTCCGTGTTATAACCGTTTTTTATTGCTATGTGTTTAATGATTTTTAGTTCTTCCGTACCGTCACGATGTTACAGCTTTACTTCCCGGCATGGGCACACGGTCGATGCATCACTCCACCTTAACCAGCCTGCGGCGCAACACTCAGTGGAGACAGTGTAGAGGTGCACATCAGGTCTATGGTCGAAGCCCCTGCTCCCAACTACTTGGTGTGTACTTCATCACTCTACTAGACTGCTGCCCGCATGACCACTCCTTACTACTATAGCGCACATCGGCTGACTAACGTTTTGGTAAAATCCAGAACGATTTCAGTCAGTCAATTCAGTCCACACTATTCCGTACAGATTCACAGGGAGGGGAAATCACGTGCGGCGGAGTCCTGTGGAGGCTCGCTCATTTATGTTCAGTTTTTCTGCATTCATTCATCACCACAGCTAGTTTGGACACGAACTCATTTTAGACAAATTTGCGCACCTTGTTAATCTCAAGACAACCCAAAACAAAACGAAAACACAACACAAAATAAATAAAAATAAAATTAGTAATCTGCTCTCGATAGTCAATGCGGTGATATGCCGCCCACATTGTGCAGAGGTGGAAATTAGCCTAGCAAAATGGTGATAAATAATAAACAAATATTCGCAAAATAAATAACACTTACCTATATACTTATGTATATAAAATTTACCTTTACTGAAACGGGTCTGCGAGACAATTTTGTCAAACGTTGAGAATCAAACTATTATATCTATTGATTATTGTGGCGTGTTGTAGGGATTGGTAAAAGAAGCCATTAATTAGGTAGTAACAGTATTATGTTCGGTGAATCATGAAGGTCGCTCACCGTTGGGTTCGGCTTCAAAATAAATATTAAATGAGAAAAACTAAAAATTCTCAAGATTGTAATGAAATAAGCGAATGTAGCAATATCCAATGGAAATTAATTGTATTTGTACGCATTAGAAATCATAAAGCACACTTCGTAGAGGTGGCTTCAAAAGGGCTGATGCCGAAGAGGGGTCTTACCTTACTGTTAGTGTTATATAGCCCTTTCGATATAGACATCTCTGTGAATTGCGCTACTTAAGATTTTCAATACATTGTTGGAGATCGAGAGTCCGTTCACTAAGTGCAACTTATGATTTCTTAATGAGCTTATTTCTACATAACATATAATATTTTTATTTGTTTATTTACAATATAAGGTCATTCATAATAAAGTTCTATAAAAAAAGTTCATTTCCGCTCCTATAGCCGCAGCAAATAACTCAGTTCTTTTACAATAAAGTAGAATTTGCCTAATCAATAATGAACAAGCTAATCAGTTACGGCTTCTGTTTTTAATTTTGAAAGATGTAATTAATCGATTTTAGATTTTCTAGTAATTTTATCTTATGTATAAATTGATTTCAACACTTCAATTTGTAGTTAATTATTATTCATCCAAATTTCAATCACCAGCTGGGGTTACCTCTACCTATCGAATATAGCTCTCGTATTTCAAGTTTTAATTCTCGATTTTCGAGAACTTACTATTCACATAGTAGTGATTGCGAAGAAACGCTATAAGTATGAAAACTTAAAATTACAAAATCAACTTTTATTGCAATTTCGAAAAACTCTTGAAACTAGTAGCGTATAGCTTTAGCAGTTTAAAGTTTTCCTATTTATTTTAAAGCTCAAAAAACAAAAAAAAATGCACTTCTTGCTATTTGCAGGCAATTATTTTGGCAGATATGTGAATGCAATCATGTCGAATATGCGAATATTTACGCCAATTTCGTAAAGCTAATTTTTTGAGAATTGGGAGATATTTTGCTAAAACATACAAAAATCTCAATGCAATATTACACCGCTGAATCTTGCCATATCGCAATGCTTAAAATCCAGGCTTCATGTATTGTACGTTAAATGACTGGCAGACAAACCATTATGATCAAGAAGCCTGAATAGAAAGTTTTAGGCTGATAATAGTTTTGACATTATTGATATGCCTTGAATATTTAACCGGTTGAATTCAAATAACCTTAAAGGTGGTCCGACAAAGCTGAAGGACTACTGAAATGGCCTTTCACTCGATTTTTGAATATAATTGGCCGAATCTAACGTGTTAACCAGATAACTTTTTTTTTTGTCAAAATTTCATAAGATGGCTTCTATTTCATCAGCATGTTTGCGTATATCTGACGCCCCCTTGGACTGCGCAATTATGTTACCATAATATTTTTAGAGGTTTCACCAACAAATTGTCCAATGCTTAAAAAAATTGCTTTGTGAAGTTGAAACAGTTTAGATCGCTTAACTTTTTACGCGTATGAAATGACATAAATTGGCTTTGTGAAAAGAGGCTTTATGAAAAAGCCAGCTACAATCGATGGACATTAAATAATCGACCAACTGGCGTCAAATATTGTTGAATTTTATATAAACGATAAAATTGCCTTAATAATGATTATCCATGTGATTTTTGTTTGGCGTTGAGTATTCTGCTCAGATATTATTAGAGATTTTATAGGATATCGCGATTACTAAAGAGTATTCGAGGTTTTCAAATTATTCCAGCCAGTAAATTCCACTTTTGAACCCATGCTCTAAACCTGCAAGATGTTAATAATATATTTATGATATTTTCTGAAATCTTTAAGCTTCTTATTCGAAATTATTTAGTTGTCGACTTTATTTGAGCCGAACTTCTCTCGCTTAAATTATCTTGTGTAAAAGAGATTTTGGAAAATCAAGATTTTTGCAGTTATATTGTAGATTTCCATGTTACAGTTTATTCAACATTTTGGAATAGGTAGTTAATGCTTTAAGTTGAGTTACATCACGACCTATAATATGATAATGTACATTGAGTACACACATATAGATAAGTAACAGTCTTGCTTGATTTTCTCCTGGAAAATTTTGATTTAGTCAATGGAAGTTGAATCATATTCAACTAATTTAGAAATCATTTAGCTTTCCTTAAAAAATGTGACTGATCAAGATGATGGAGGAATTTATATTTCTTGAAGCATACAATGCAATTGCTTGACGCATAATAATCGTAGGGCGAACGCCTCTGAAGCTAATGTTTCTTGTAGTTCGAATAGGAATAAAATGTCTTAATTTGGGTAGTATCTTCAAACTCTAATAAATATTCGAACGCCATGAACTAAATATTAATCTCAGATCTCTTGTTTTACTGGTATATTATGATAGAGTATGATTGTCAATCGTGACAGACGGGTATGGAAACGAAACCTAGCCCTATAATGTTAAAGTTAATAGACATTTTTCAACCGCAAGCGAATTCATGATTCCAAAAATTGGTATAAACGCTACCTCTAGAGTGTTTCGTCTGGATATAGATTGCATTGATACAATTAATCAGTAGATATCGTAGGAATAAAACTCAGTTCCAGTTTCTCTTGGCAAACCTGCGGGGAAGGCTCGATTTTTCAACAAACTTTGAATAAAATCGTAGCACCTAGACTGTTATGTCCGAAGATGCGGTGATTGTATTGATGGGATTTGTCAATAACTATTGCTGGAAAAAATGCAATTCAGATTCCCAGTGGGAAATATGGAAAATTCGATAAAGTTTCCAGCCGAAAGTAAAAAATGTATAAAGACAAAAGCTAGCTGATTGACGTTTTTTGTCAATAGTCTTGCTCGTGGAAAATTATGGAAAATCCGCGGGGTCTAAAAATTATTTAAAATTGGTATAAACGATGTACCTAGATTGTTATGTCTGGAGATGGCTTCCATTGATGTGATCCGTCAATAACTATGAAAACAATTCAGTTCAAGTTTTTCGTGGGTAATCTGGAAAAATTCGATTTTCAAAAAATCAGTAGCAACCCTGTATAAAATCTGCCTCCAGAGTATGTCTCCAGATATCGAATTACGTTTATGTAAGTTATCAAAAGCTATTGCTGGAATAATATTTAGCTATAGTTGCTCGTGGTAAATCTAGGTAAATTCGATTTTCCAAAAATCATTAGAAAATTAGCCTTTAGAGTGTTGTCTGGATATGGATTGCATTGAGAAATGATTTGTCAATAACTATCATTGGAAAGCAAATCAGTTGAAGGTTCCCGTGTCAAATCTGGGAAAATTCGATTTTGAAAAACAATGCAATGTTTTATGGAACATTTCTAATAATTTTTTGAAAATTAAATTTTCTCAGCATTTCCCACGGGAAGCCCAAACTGAATTTCCAGTGATATCTATTGACAAACCACGTCTCATCACAACCAAAGTTTCTAATGGCTTTAGGAAAATCGAATTTTCTCAGATTTCCCATAGGATCCTTGAAATAAATTTGTTTTCAACGATAGATATTGAACAATCGGACCAATGCAATCCACCCCCAGATATAACACTCTAGAGGATGATTTTAAAAAATTTGTTTCGTTTGGAATGTTAATAATGTAATCTGCATTATCGACTTTTTATTTTCTGCTGGAAACAATCAGCTAACTTTAACATTTGGCATAAAATCTGATTGAAATTGAATAAGTTAGTTTTGTCTGTTTGAGAACTTTATCTGTTTGATACATTAACACTCGGAATAGTTGGGAAGAAATATGAGGAACAGATGAGATTATGATCGAAATAGCCAACGTCCAGTTGGGTAAGCTTATCAATTTTTCCCTGAGACAAACCAGATTATTAATTATTAACGCTATGAGTAGCACTATTCGAAGATCGATCGGTACATTGTAATTATTGATCGGGCTTGAAACGGGCTTCTAAATCATTTTTAAACCTGATTTTTTTTTTTTGGATCGCAACATGTTTATATTTGAATCTCCAGTAATAAGAACCTATTCATAGTACAAGGAAAGACAATGAATTTTCAACTATAATCCAGTTATTATCAGGATAAGTTTGAATCATTAAAAATTTTGTAACGTCTCTTAATGATTTATCTCAAATATTCCATTTTCGATTTGCCTTACCCCTTCTGCTTATGACTAGCCAAAATCATGGCCCTTGTGGGCACCGGTGACCTATACTTGTTTCTCCTTCCTTATTTTCTGTGATGGACTATTTTTATTCAGGAATAATTTTGAAGTTCAAAGTGACCAATTTTAACCGATCTTAAAATTTAATTTTTTGAACATTCATACTTTTAAATTTATCTGAAAACTGATGTTGCTTCAAGATTTGAAAAATTATTTATTAGCAATCATCAAAATTCTGAAATTTAATCGTTTTATTTACCTTATAAATCATTTGTTAGGTCAAGCTTCAGACATATTTGCAATAAGTTGAAAGTAACATGGGGTGGTGCTTCAATTGCCTATATTTTCCAATTATCGGTTCGATAGTATCGAATAAAATCGTTTAATTTACTGGCATTTTAAGACTAGTTTCGGGGCTAATTTGTCATACGGACTAAGGAAGAAAAGTGGTAAATTTCAGGTTCTCATGACCTGTTGCTTTTCTGTAATACTGAATATCGACAATACTCACTATCTCTCTTCAGAAATTTTTGTGGTCGTCCTTAAAGTTTCCCTCATGAGAAAGGTCGGGCCGACGTAATTTAACAAGAATGAGAAATTTAATTTTAAATTGCCTTGTTGATCTTTGATACTTCAATTTCCTATATAAATATGCAAATAAGATAAATCGAAAGGTCTGTGGCCGTTACTTATGTTAAAACCGTGACGCATCGTCCAATGTATCACTGAAGTGTTTACTTAAATATGAAAATATTTTCTATAATTGGCTGCCACAAATTCTCGAGTAAACTCACTGAATAACGTTTCTCAAAAGAAGTTAAAATCGTAAAGACGTAACCAGGTCAGGCTTGTGATGCATTTGTTAATATTTTTTTAGCTGCTGACACACAATATTCACTAAAACTCGCTAAAAATTGTTATTACTTTTTGATCCGGTCGCTCTAAAAAATTCAATAATTAATTAAAATGTCGAAATTCATGCCAAATTCATGAAATCCTGAAATTCATGAAGTCCTGATTGTTTTCCAAAGTCAAACAGATAATCGAAATTAAAATCAAAGATAAATATAAAGAAATCTTAATCGAAAACAAATTACATATCAAATTCTAATTCAAAGACAAAAGTGAACTCGAAGTCACATTCTGGCGGGTAGAAATAGTTCCCGAAAAGAACCAAGTAAAATGTAAGCTACCTCACTTATTTAGGTATAAAATCTCTTAGTTGATTGTCATCATACACAACAACAATAATAGATAAAATCAGTTTATTTAATGTCAAGATTGAAAACAGACTTTTCGCAATCTCATTATGGTTCAACACAATGTAAGGACAAATAACCTGCATCTCAACCTTAAGGCGACGTTTAACATTATATCACGAATTTCCGTAAAATACATACATTATACATAAATGTTGCCTGAAGTTGCCGGCATTTATGTTGCTTCGTTTTGTATTGTAAATAACTAATTTCAAACTTTGTTCAGCACAAATATTTAATATGTTTTACGAATCCACTACAGACATCAACAAAGATGGAACGATGTTTAGGGATTTATGTATTAACAAAAAAAAAAAAAACATTTTTTTTTTTCTTTAAAGCAAATTTAAACTCCCACACCATTTCTTGTAGATAACGGTAAATAACCTTCAGATAAAAAATTTACGATTTCAAAAGAATAAAATAAATAAATAAAATTGAGTTCGCATACGAACCCAACAAAAATTTTTAAAGTTGATCGACTACTACTTACCGTTAATTATATGCACCGTTACACTCGATAATTCAGCTGCGGTTGGCACACATGAATAATTCCCGGAATCTGTTAAACGGGCATCCACAATTTTTAGCCTGCAAAACAAAACAGAAAAAAAAAAGAAAACCAAATGTTACATTTTTATGAGCATAAATTGAAATGAAGAAGCTAAATATTTACATTCGAAACGTATGTTCTGGTTGGTTTAAGAATTTTGAAGTAATGAATGATAATTCAACCTTACTATACCTTACATATACATACGATTCCTATATGAATTTATGGAAGAGCAACATAAAAAGGATACATACTCGTTTTGTATAAGTAGGAACGTGTTGTTTATATTTATATAAGAGGATACTTCAAATAAATTTTATTCTGCAGTTCCATACATACGTACGTGTACATAATATATACATATATACCGAATTGTATTTTTTTTATTGGCCTCTTATATACTTGATAAAATATTTCTTAAATACTATATACATTTGCTTATGTAAATAGGTGCCTGTAAACCTACATATAAGCAAAGCAAGAAAATTTGACTTGGTTAACTTACTTGGATATGGCAAATTGGCTTGCAAATTTGCTTGGTAAAACCCATTCGTTAACGTTATACTTTCTAACTGCCTATAGGTGTACATTTGTAAAGTCTTGTTCTTGAAACGACGAAGGAGTGGGACAGTTATTTGTTTATATTAATGGAAAAGCTTTAGGGGGATTGAAAAATAATGTCTCTCCTATTGAATTTAGGAAATGCCGGTAGATATAAAATTGATTTAATTTTTAAAAAACATTTTAAGGTAAACATGAAATATGATATCTGATGATTGAAAACAATACCAAATAATTCAACAATTGTCTGTCACAACAAGCAAATATAATACAGTTTCGTTCAAAATTATTAATTAAATTTGAGTTTTTACACGTTTGCAAACAAACGGGGTTAATGCTAAAAACTTATTCTCTACGCGTAAACCAGAAAAAAATAATTGATCACCAGAAAGCAAAATGATTTCAGGCAACTGAAATATGAATTAGCCTACAACGGCGAGGCAAAAACCTCTCAACAAGTTTATCTTCGTTGCTAATGAAGTATCGAAAAAATTTATCAAATTATGAAGGTCCCCGAAGATCTCCTGGTTTTCGATAATTTTTTTTTTTCACCGGTGTGAAGTTTTTAGGCACTTATTTATGCGGGTACATCTTCATGTACCCGCATATATGGACATATATTTATGCGGATACATCTTTTAACAGTGTATTTAACAAAAATAAAGTTATTCAAATAAAATAGGCCTCAAATAATTTCTAATATTCATTTCTAATTTTCTTTTCAACAAATCAACGAACTAAGCGCCATTTTGAAATATTTATACGAGCCGTAGGGATTTTGCAGACAAATTTTGAAAGTTAACAAATCGACGAATTTCGTTTGGAAAAAGGAAGTTGTTCTCTATTACACCAAATAGCAGGAATATCAGAGATTGGCTCATATAGTGACTATATAGGTTGTAAAGGGCATGCATGTATTGCGGAATAGAAATCACTTGGTACCATTTTGATATGAGCCGTAGGGCTCTTGCAAAAAAATCTTGAAAGTTAACAAATCGCCGAATTTTCCAACTGAAATATCTTTCGGGAATTCTCCGATCCGCTACCTGGGGAAGCGCCCGATAGGAGAACGGACAAAACACGGGAATTATTAATAGTTAGTAATTAATGTTCAGTAATTATTAATTGTTAATAGTTATTAGTAATTGGTACTCAATAATTAGTAATTAATAATTAGTAGTTAGTAATAACTAATTAGGAATTTATAGGTAGTAATTAGAAGTCAGCTATTAATAATTAATAATTAGTAAGTAGTAGTTAGTAAAATTAGTAATAAATAATTAATAATTGATTATTAATATATAATAATAAATAATTAAATATAATTAATAGACAATTTATAATTAATAACTAATAATTAGTAATTAATAATAAGAATTAGTAATCAGTAATTAGTAATTGGTAATTAGTAATTAGTAATTAATAATTAATAGTTAGTAATTAATAATTAAAAATAAGTTATTACTAATTAATAGTTAGTAATTATTAATTAGTAATCAGTAATAAATCTCTGAGATTCGTGCTGTTTGGTATAATAGAGAACAACGTCCTTGTTTCAAACGAAATTCGCCGATTTGTTAATTTTCAAAATTTTTTTACAAGAGCTCTACGGCTCATATCAAAATGGTACTAAGTGATTTCAATTCCGCAATGTATGCCCTTTACAACCTTTATAGTCACTATATGAGCCAATCTTAAATTGATCGATTTGTTAATTTTCGAATTTTTTTTGCAAGAGTCCTACAACTCATATTAAAATATCAAAGTGGTGTTAAGTTCTTTGATTTGTTGAAAAGCATATTGGAAATGAATGTTAGAAATTATTTGAGGCTTGTTTTATTTGAATAACTTGGTTTTTGTTAAATACAGTGTTAAAAGAAGTACACTCGCATAAACGTTTGTCCGAAAAAGTGTCCAAAATCTTCACACCGGTCGATTAACTATATAACAGCTCAGGAATAATATATTACAGTAAACCCTCGGTTTAAGAGTCTAACTGGGGATTGACCTGTCTCTGGTTTTCGGTTATCCCTTAGATTCGAATGCAGAAAGTTTAAATATTCCGTATAGAAGTTTATCCATCAATAGCATTTTCAAGTCAAATTTAGGCCGATTGTGTGACGAATGAACTTGGTTATTTACTAACCGATTATGATAAAATTCGGTTTGCACGATCGAAATGGTATTATAAAATGATTATTACATGAAGATCTGGAAAATGGCCAATTATGAAGGAACTTGGAAATTTCTTTACTGATTATGTAAAATTCAGGATACATGATGGAAATGGAATTCTAAACTGAGTTTTAGATAAAGATCTGGAATATCGCAAATTAGGAAGGAACTTACCGTTTTCTTAACCGATATGATGAAATTCTGCAAGCACCACGAAAATGTTGTTCTAATACGATTTTTACTTGAAGGTCTGAAATATGGCCAATTGAAAAGGAAGTCGGTTATTTAACTTTTTCATGTTACATTTATCGAATTTCATGTCTATCGGTTTCGAAATCACCGAGTATCTTCCTAATTGGTCATATTCCAGAACTTTTTTTCTAAATAACATTTTAGAGTCCCATTTTCATAGTACAGATCGGGTTTCACCATAATCGGTTATAAAACGGCCCAGTTCCTTCCTAATTAGCTCTTATCCAGAACTTTATCTAAAATTCATTTTAGAATCCCGTTTCCATCGTACATGCTGAATTTCAACATAATCGGTAAAGAAATCACCAAGTTCCTCAATAATTGGTCATTTTCCAGAACTTTATATGAAAAACTGATTTTAGAATGCTATTTGAATCATGAATGCTCAATTTCCCTATATTCTGTTAAGAAATAGCAAAGTTCCTTCCTAATGGACCTGAATTTGACTTGAAATGTTCTACACGGAAAAACTTCTGTGCAAGATATTGAAATAGTCTGCATTCGGATCTAAGGATTGGACGGAAATAAAAGCACCAACCCCCACTTAGTCCCTTGAACCGAGGTTCTACAGGATATATCACGAAATAAATAAATCAAAAATCCCGGATCTCCTGATCTCACTTTTGATACAGAAAATGAGATCTAGAAATTCCGTTTGAGGATCTCTTAATTTCCTGTGGGGATATGAGCTAAAAGATCACTAACCCTAAACTAATTGAAAACCGGCAAATCCCGGCAGATCTCGGGATTTTGCGGTCGTCTTTCTGAGACCGTTATATCGGGATCCCGTTTGAGAAACCCCAGTAAGTACATATAAGGGTGCAAAGTGGTTATTAGACCTCTAAGAAGATCTAAGCTTATACCACAATGTAAACAATGTCAAGCCTATGGACATACAGAGAAATATTGGAACGAGCAAGCCAGATGTGTCAAATGGTTAAGTAAATATCATTCGAGAGATTGTGTAAAAGCTAAAATTGTTCATACTGTTAATGTGAGCTGAAAGTTTCCAGCCGAAAGTAAAAATAGTCGGTAACGCAGATTGTGATATCCCAGTCGAAAAAAACAAATTTAGTCATAATCAGTCGATAGTGTTTAATCGAAAATTACTATGGATGCACGGATAGCATTGAAGGCTTTTGCCAATATTATTAAGTGGTAAAACCTGCCTCCAGTTGTTCGTGTAAAATTGTGGAAAATTTGAGAAACCCAACAAAATATTTAAAATTGGTATGTTACCAGCCCCTAGAGTGTTATGTCTGGAGATATTGTGCATTGATGAGATTTGTTATTAGCTATCACAGGTGACAAATTCAGTTCAAATTTCCAGTGTTAAATCTACGAAAATTCGATTTTCCCAAAACAATTTGGAAAATTTGTATAAAATTAGCCTCTAGAGTATTATGTCTGGAGATGGATTACATTGATGTGACTTGCAAATGTCTGGATTGCTTTCTTCTTCTGTTTTATACAAATTTTCTAATTTTTGGAAAATCGAATTTTTCCAGATTTTCCACTAGAAACTTCAATTGAAATTTTTTCTTGCAATAACTATTGACAAGTCACATCAATGCAATCCATCTTCAGACATTAACATCTAAAGGCTGAATTTATAAAAATCTTCTCAGGATTTTTGGAAAATCGAATTTTCTCACTGATTACTGAGCAAAACTCGGTTTCTGTTGATATTTTCTCAAGGATACCAGCAGGCTACCGAGAATTTTATGCCAATATCAAGATATTGACTGGACAGCACAAAACATAACATCATAACTGAGCGTAAGATTATACGAATAATTCTTGGTCCCATATTAAAGAGGAAGCCACGGACAGAATACGAATGAATCTCGAGATCAGCAATGATCTCGATAAAGTCGTCATGTGCTTCGTTCACAAAATCAGAATAAACAGGCTTGGGAATCGGCACCAATAAAAGTAGGACCTCGTGGGAAAGCACCTACTGGATTGATGGACGACGGTAAAACGGACCTAAAAATACTCGGTTACAGTATCTGGCGTTCTCTTGCGGCAGATCGAACTATGTATTGGGAAGAACATTGTTGGCACTAGCAAATTATTAGCATTAGAAAATTATTAGCCTCTAGAATGTTATGTATGGTATTGCCTTATAATTGCCGTCGCCTCTGAGTCGACTTTCAATTAGCGGGTGTTAAAAAGTGACCCAGGTATAAGGTGGGTCACGTTAATGACGCAAAATGGGCTAAATTAAGGTTAAAGCGACCCGTGCTGACAATGCACTAGGCTGGAGGACCACATGACAAAGCCCAATCGTTAATAGAGCCTTCTGGATAACAGGCGACTCCCAATTAATTTAGTCTTACCTATACAGATCTCTGCTCAGGCGGACCTTTCTTTCTCAGGTAATCGTGGGAATCGATTTCGATCTATAAACCAAAAAAAAAATAGGAACAATGGGACCCTCCAAAAGCCAGTCAAACCGAAGGGACGAACCTCGAACCAGGCCAAGAGGCGATCTAGGAATGAACCACCGAGAGCAGGTCACCAATTATTAAAGGGTGTCATTAGAAAGTGGGTCATTAAATGTGACTGGTACTTAACGCGCCCAAAATAGAACTAGTACTCTTTACTAAGAAATACAAAATTTTGGTAGTTGACCCTCCTACCTTAAATATCACATGACTTACTTTTACTGACAAAGCAATGGGATTGGATAGTACATTTAGTTGGAGGCCTAACATTTAGGAGATAGTAAACAAAGCTACCACAGTTATGTACCGCTGCCGGAACGCCAGCGGCAATAGATGGCGTCTTAAGCTGGATATTGTATAATGGCTCTACACTGCCGTAGTGAGACCTATACTCATGTATGATGTGAGTGTTTGGTGGACAACTCCGGACAAAGTAACACATACAAATAAAAAAGAGAAGACGCAAAGAACAGCCTGTATTCTTCTAACTGGGTCAATGAGGTCAACACCGACGTGTCTTAGAGGTTATGTTGCACTTTCTTCCGGTCGATATTCATGGCAAACAGATGGCAGCAAATACGGCTGAGCGACTTGCAGCCCTCTCTTAGTGGAAGTATCTTAACACAGTACGCTCGACTATAGTCAGGTCATTGAAGGATTAGCTGGTAAATCTTGACTACATTATACCTACTCTACGCTTCGAGAATCAATTTCTGACCATGTTCCTCTCTTCAAGAAATTCCTGGAGGGATGGGTCGATATCGGAAACTAAAGCTTTGCAATTCTTCACGGACGGCTCCAAGCTAGACCGCAAAGTCGAGCTGGAGTATTATGTGAATAACTAAATGTGAACATTTCTATTCATCTCCCTCATTACAGCAGTGTGTTACCGGGCATTGTACTTGAAGGAAGCTTTAATGTGAAATATGTGGCTACTGTGCTTAAGATAAAGAACTCCTAAAAGCTATCAGGAAAAGCAGTTGTGAAGCCCTATCAAGTGGCAAACCAATCTACTGGTCAATTGATGCAATCACATTGCCAGATCTGGTTGATTTCTTCATAATAAAAAAAAAATATCTGTAAATTAAGCACAAATAGATGAAAGCCAGGACTTAAACTTTTAAGTGTAAAAACCATTCAGAAATACGAACCCCATTTCTTGTAAATAATCACACATAACGGTTTCATTAAAGAACAATAGACAATCAGACAATGAAGTTCACAAATTGGTAAATGACATAAAGCAATCAGCTGAGGAAAATACCCCTGAAATTAGAAATAAAATTAACGGAAAAAATTACCTTTTGGAAATTAGGGGACTCCTAGCAGGGGAAATTAGGGAACTCGTAGAATCTCGAGCTGAACATGGCAACAAGCAAAGGGCTCCCCAAGATAAAACTAATTTGAACAGACTGATTTAACAATTAAGAAGTGATATCAAAAAATTGAAAGATGAGAGCAATTTGCATCAATTCACTAATGGAGAAGGATTCCACAAAACTATTTTAAATGCTTACTAGACGTTATACTTTTATTGTTTCTTTGTATAATGTAATAAATTTTGTATAAAATGTCAAGCAAATGAAATATAAAAATCAGAATAAACATACCTTCAATCGTGTGTTTATTTCATTCTCAAGATTATTAAGACCCCACCAGTGGTAATCTTAATAATCATCAAATATACAAGTTCTAAGCGGAGGTGAGAACTTTACATGGTCCTTCGAGCTTATTGAGCATAACCAAAGAACAACCACCATCAGGGAGCTCTAAATGGATCAGCTACTACGAAAACAAGAAGAGAAGAAGGAGCAGCTGATTCAGATGAACACAAATTACCACAAAGATGGAGATAGCAGAAAAACAATAAGCTATCTCGAAAACAGAATCGCTAAACTAAAAACCCTATATAGCGAATACTTAACCATCGATGAGGCTATCCGAAAGATGGATTCGCCTTTAGAACCGCAGCATCCATATCTTATAGTGAGAAAACAAGTTGCTGACACATACGCAGCTGTTAGATGATATGAGGCTGCGACGTTCTCAATAGAGTACTCACTGGATACCAACAAAAACCAGAACGCGTACTTCGAATTAAAAATGAATCAACATAACGATCCTCGTCGAACCAAAAGCCGATGAGCAGACATCGGATTATTTCCGTGAAAACTACTATGGTACACTCAAGGAAAAGGTGGACTCCATGATAGTGCGATTGCAAGAACGACAGACCATACCAACAACCTCGATCCGAACAACAACAGTGCAGCTGCCTAAAGTCGAACTACCAACATTTCTTGGGGAGTATGAGCAAAGGAGCTCTTTGAACGTTATCTTCACAGAGCTCATCCACGGAAACAACCAGCTATCAGATACGGTAAAAATGACGTATTTAAAATCGCACATTCAGAAAGGGGCAGCACAACTAATCAGTCATCTAACAACAACGGGTGACAACTATGAGAAAGCTTGGGAAATATTACAAGCCAGATACAACAATTATCAGCGGTGCACACAGAATCGGCGGGCGCAATTCGAGCCCTGCACGATACAGCAAGGGAAATGCTCCACAATATCAACCGCCTCCAATATAAGCGCTCCATTTGATGCATTCATAGGTTTCATCTTAAACAGAAAATTAGATCCAGAATCCAGTAGGCTATATGAAGCAACATTACCAAATCCTAGGGAAATTCCAAAAATAAACGAATTATTTAGTTTTTTGGAAAGGAGATTTCAATCTTTAAAGGCGATGAGATACACTAAAGTAAGCAGCCCTCGGTCGCAATATATACCGCCCCTAAGACGTGTACATGCTGCAACAATCAACAATCAGTGCCTGGTAAAGGGATGTCAAGGTAGTCATAAGTTGTAGGAGTACAAATTATTCAAGGAAATGTCGACATTGGATAGGAAAAAACTGCTGAGCGGAGCAACTATCTGTGTCCGTTGCTTAAACAAACATTCCAATAATGACGTCACTCCCTATTCCTACTCATCAACTACACGCTGAACCTGGTCAACCAGCAAGGCCCAGTATTATTGCAAACTGCAATAATTAAAGCAGAAACAGGAAATGGGAAATTCACCACACTGAGGGCACTAATAGATCCAGGCTCACAGGCAACATTAATCTCTGCAAAGGCGGCCAACTTATTATACATCAAAAAGAAGAAGTTTCATATGAACATTTCTGGCATTGGCGGAAATAAGGCTGGCATTAAAGCATGTAATATACCTTAAACTAGCCCCGAGGTTCGAGGGAGACTTCCGATTAGAGGTTGAAGCATTAGTATTCGACAAATTAACACAATAACTACCCGAGATAAATGTCGACACTAGTAAATGGACCTATCTGCAGAATATACAATTAGCAGATCCATCTTACTACCAAGGCAGACTACTATCCATCGATAATAAAAAACAACACGAAAAAAGGCCGGTGTCAGGAGCTCATGGCACAACACACGGAGTTCGGATGGATCAGAAATGGAAGCATGAAGAACAATGAGGATCAACAAATCAATCGAAGAACAATTGAGATTGTTCGTGGAAAACTACAACATTCCTGAGCAACGAAGTCCCACTGAGGAAGAGGATAAGGTCGAGGAGCTGCTTCAGAGAACAGTAGAACGATATCATGATAAGCGATATATAGTACAAATTCCATTCAAGGAATTCCATTCAAGGATAACTGTCGTCGCAAGGTTAATACAAATGGAAACAAACAGCTTTATCATAAATTTATGCAGGAATTCAACGAGTTAAACCACATGGAGTTGATCCAGGCAAGACAGGACGACGAACTACCTGAAAACATATATTACAAACCTCATCATGGTGTGATCAAAGAAGACAGCACAACAACCAAGCTCCGAATAGTGTTTGATGCATCCACCAAAACAACCAGTGGACTATCTCTAAATAACATCATGGTGACCGGTTCCAAACTACAGAAAGAGCTGGCTGATATATTACTTCGGTGGCGAAAACATAAAGTTGTGGTGACTGTCGACATTGAAAAAATGTATCGCCAAGTATGGATTAATGAAAAGACCGAGCCAATTAAAGCTTATAGGTTAAACAAGATAACATATGGAACTACCGCAGGCAGCTATCTATATCAGTAAGAGCTTTATTACAACTAGCCCAAGAAGGAGCCAATACACATCCCACATCAGCTAACATTATTATGACATATTTCTACGTAGATGACCTGCTCACAGGGGCAGACACTGTCGAGGAAGCACTAACAGCGCTACAAGAACTAAGAGAGCTCACAGCCCAAGGTGGATTTCAGTTAAGAAAATGGGCATCCAACATGCCCGAAATAACAAGTCAAATCCCTCAAGAGCAACGAGCCTCCGGGAACATTCAAATCAAACTAAACAATTGCATTACAACTCTGGAGATTTTATACAAACCCAAACAGATTTTTCTGAACTCGTTATAGCCCGCTTGGAATTCACTAACTAGCCCACAAAACGCTCAATGCTATCTGAGTCATCAAAGTTATTCGACCCTGTAGGATGGCTGTTACCAATAATAATAATGGCCAAAATTATGATGCAGGAAGTATGGATAACCGGAATAAACTGGGATGAACAATTACCAAGATGAACTAAGTGAAGTTTCAAATATAAGAATACCGAGATGGATGAACACAAGAACAATAGGACGAAAGGAACTGCATGGATTTGCTGATGCCTCAGAATACGCTTAGGCTGCGTATGTCTATTGCCGCACCATAGATGCCTCCGGCGAAGTAACAACTCAGCTGCTAATATCCAAAATTGCTCCTATCAAAACAAAGCTACAATCCCCCGCCTCGTTCTAAATGCAGCTGTATTATTAGCAAAGTTAATGAAACATGTACAAAATATCATGCAACTTCAGGACATCAAAACATACGCATTGTCCTATTGAACTATCACACTTTGCTGGATCTAGAGCGACCCAAGCCTGTTTAAAACATTCCTTGCAAATAGAATTTCAACCATCAAGAAAGCATTACCATCAACGACATGGCAAGACGTGAAATCTAAAAACAACACGATGCAAATAAGCAATATGCTTCACGTGGCATAACACCTAAGGAACTCATCAACAACAAATTATGGTGGTAGGACCACAGTTCCTGGGAACAACCAAGGTTCGGTAACAGGGCAAGAACTGCAGCGAGCGAAGACATTAATTTTAAAATTAGTAATATTTAAAAAGATATTGCATACATAAAAAAATCTAAGAAACTACACAAGAGCAGTAAACTATCATCACTAAACCCAGTGTATGATGACAAAGGGCTATTACGCATAATGGGGCGTTTGCAAAACTCAAACCTGTCCATCGGCAGCAAACAACCCATAATTCTAAGCAAAAACAACATAATCACACAAAGGATCCTCGAGGATGCCCAAAACAAGACGTTGCATGGCGGCACACAATTGACGCTAGGACTCCTGAGAAATACGTACTGGATCCTTGGCGGTAGGTGTGCCGTGAGATAAGTAATTAAAAAATGTATAACTTGTTTTCGGCACAAACAAGCTAACATGGAACAATTGATGGGCACATTACCACCATCAACAGTGAGGCCGGGAAGACCGTTTGCAAAAACGGGAATTGACTACGCGGGCCCAATCCAACTAAGAACTACCCAGGGCCGAGCACATAAGGCATATAAGGAATACATCGCACTATTTGTATGCATGATGACAAAGGCCATCCATATTGAATTAGTGGGCAATTTAACAACAGAAGGATTCATTGCTGCATATAAGCGGTTCATTATGCACAGATATATACTACAATAAAGAGACATATTTCAGTCACTACCAGGCGACATAGCAGCCATACTGACCAGTAAGACCAGTGAGGGAACAAACTGGTACCTTATACCACCTAATACTCCTCACTTTGGAGGGCTATGGGAAGCCGGGATAAAATCGGTGAAATTTCACCTCAAAAGAGTGATAGGGGAAACAACCCTCACGTTTGAAGAACTATACACCATCGTCACTCAAATCGAAGCAGCAGTGCTCAATTCTCGACCTTTAACTCTGCTCACTAATGACGTCTCGACCATAACAGCATTGACACCAGGCCACTTTTTAATCGGGGACTCGCTCAAGGCGCTACCAAGCGCCGACATCGATGGAACAACACTAAGAACAAGATGGCACATGGTAGCAAAAATGGTACAAGATTTCTGGAAACGGTGGTCATCAGAATATCTACACCAACTGCATAAACGGAACAAGTGGACATCCATTCAACCAAATTTAATGACAAATGATCTAGTTCTATTAAAAGATGAGCAATAACCTGCCACGCGATGGAGTTCGGGACGGGTTATCCAAACTCACGCCGGAACAAATGATTTATTGCGAGCAGCCACAATCAAATGTAAGAACGCAATATACAAGCGGCCAATAACGAAGCTATGCAAACTACCAATTGGTGATCGATCTGAGGAAAAATTGCCAATACAACCAACTCAGCTGGCGACAGATGTAGCACTCAAGAATAATAAGCCGAACTCCAATCCGAACTGAAAGAAGAATTACAACTAGAATTACAGCCGCCCGGGAGTATGTTGTTACCAATTCATTAAATAACGTGAATCATATAACAGGTCATATAACAAATTTATACAGTAAATAGTTTGTTTTTTATTTGTGTTGTGTTACACAACAATGAAACTTACCTTCCATCGTGTGTTTATTTCATTCTCAAAATTATTAAGACGCCACCAGTGGTAATCTTAATAATCATCAAATATACAAGTTCTAAGCAGAGGCGAGCGCTTTACAACAATATTTTGGGTAACTTGGAATTGTATCGTCCCGTAATATTTAATCCAAATACTGTTTAGTAATTTTGTTGAAACGTGATTGAAAATAATTTTTGTCATTTAAACTTTAAAACCTTTAAATCGTTTTAGGTTTGCACCTTAAATTTGACCACAAATCTGGGCTAATCCAAAAAAGCCAATCATAATTTACGATCCAATACGAAAGTTTATTCACCCTTTTGTATAAATTACGTTCGAAAAAATAAGAAAAAATATTAAATCAAACATAATAACCAACTCAATCTTTGACTTTGCTTACATTTTTCACCAAACAAAAGCTTAATATTAAACGAAAATTGTTTTTCGAATGCCTTAAGAAAAGCGTAGTACATCTTCCCTCATTTATATGATTGATTACCGTTGGGTGTTCAATCGATTGGTTCGCTGGAAAAAAAAACATCTGCACTGTATCGATTTTCAGCTTATTTATAGGCTTTGACTTTTCATTATGAATGTAAATACGTGTAAATTGTCATACATGTACTCTAAAAATGTGAACCGATTGATGAAAAATTGATTAGATTTCTAAGCTGGTAAATCGAAAAATTATGTAAATGTAGGTAAAAACCAAACACACAATTACATAAAAAAAGATAAAACTACTTGTACTCTTACATATATGTATGTGTTATATGAAAATAAGTTTTTTCATATGGTGTACGCAAATAGATACAATTTTCCTTGCCACATCTAGATCTATTTAGATCGAGATAAAAAAAAGACCTAAAGTGGTAAATAAAAAATAATTTTAAAATATTTTCACACACACTTTTACCAGTGTGTGGCATAAAGATGGTAAAATCTACATTTATTCTTGTCAATATACACTACATTTGTATATGTATACAAGTATACAGGCGATACATAACCCCCCGCAAAAAAATAGTATTCAACCTTGATTTATAATACAGCGAGCTTTTTTTTTGTTCTACTATTAAATCAACGTGGTATTCAAACCCCATTATTTGTTGTACCATTTATCCTAAATATGGTTTTCCTAGAGAATTTATACATACATATATCCAGACTATACACACGTTTATGTAAATTTATATCCTTATATTTTGTAAAAAAAATAAAAAATTTGGTAAAATTTTGTGGCAGGAAAATATGAAAAATTGTGTACGTATATGAAAGAAAAAAAAAAAAACCAAAATATAATAAACTCCGAACACACAAGCATTAAAAAAAATGTTTTTTTTCATCATCATAATTTTCATTCCGTACATTCCACCAGCAGACTAATAGAGCTCAGTGGTTTTATTATTTTACCCGCCTTTAGTATAAAAACAAAAAAATTTGGATTGCCACAAAAAACTAAAAATATAAAACCAAATATATCTTACCTTGATGTAAGTGCTTCCGTCCATTCAACATCGACTGATATTCTTGGGGGATAAACTAATGACGGGTCATTAGGATGAAGTTCAATTGGTTGAATAAGATTTGATCCTAAATCATAAGAAAAAAAAAACAAGAAAAGCATAAATATGTTATTAGAGTTATGTTTTATTGTGTACAAATATAAGTTAGGTTCAATTAGGAACATTATGTTAAATTAATTGACCGGAAGATTTTAACTTAATATTATAAATATGCGTCTTACCCCGATACCAATATATTGTTCCTAAATCATGTGGTCCTTGACTAATAACACATGTTAATGTTACAACACTACCCATTTTTACATATAAATCTGATGGTCCTATTATATGAGCTTTTGCTTCTGTAATGGAAATTTATTTATTGTATCATTAATAAAAAAAAATATTTAAGTTTGTTTTATGGATATGTAAATTGGATTTTATATGTATCTAAGGTACAGCTTTTAACGATTCTAAACACACAAATCATTAAGTCTATATATAAATAGGTTTTCAGAGAGGTCAAATGTTAAAAAGATTTATTATGCATAATTATATTGATATACAAATTTATAAGGGCACTCAATTTACACTAATTTGGTTTGGCAAAAAGCTTTTAGGTTACGATTTATTCCTTTAAGATTTAAGTGCTTGCGGTTTTTTATTTTGATACTTTTCTATTAGTTTTAAAAAAACAATTTTGAATTATGAGCTCAAAGCTTAATAGCCGAATATATAATATAAAATCGTTTTTTTTTTAAGGTACATCATCATAATGTTATATTTATGTATACGTATGTACATATTATTTGGATATACGATAAAAAGCTTCGTCGTATTAAAAATTTAATAAAAATGACAAAATTGATAAATGTTTTATTTGTTGTCGTATATAATGGTTGTACACATATGCTGATGTTTGTTTGTTGTGAAATAGGCGCAAGTCAATTTTTTTTTTTTTGTGTGTTTGTGTATAGATATGTAAAGGAAATCAGGTCAAGGTCATTAAGTGTATGAACTTAATATTGGTCGGAGATTTTTTTATTTGTAAGATTTAGAAATTTTTTGGTTTTTCTTTGTCCCAATGGGTTGTTAAATATACATATTTGGGCATATGAAAGCATCATTCTTCTTAATAGTTGTTACTTTGTTAGTTATGATAAACGAAAAGCTTTAAAGATGACATGATAAATGTGGTTTTGATTTATTCTCTTCTTAAACGCCTATCAATACTTAATGTACTTTGGGTTACTCAAAATATGAACCGCGAAAAGTGTAACAATTCCTATCGGTATGTGTTTAATTTTTTTTTACCTATGTATAAATGAAGCAATGGAATTCACGCATATTTTAGTTGTAAAAGTGTAAAAATGATTTTGAAATGACCTTAAAAGGAAACAATTGTGGGATATTGTCTAGTAGAAAATTCTCTATATAAATACTTCAATGTGGCAATGTGTTTCCTTATTTTTTGTTGAAATCACCACGAGGCCCTATTTGCTGTATTTTTCATATTTTAGGAAGATACGAAAAACTGGAGCTGATTTTGAGAAAATCGATTCTACGTTTTTCGTTTTTTCTATGGCATATCGCCCAAAATCAAAATAACTATATTGTTCAAAACTATAGGTATTACGACAAAAATTAATAATAAATCACCGCATATTGTTTGTAAGAATCATATTTATATTTAAGATACACCGAGTTTCGGCTATTCAACAAAATATTTATTTAGTCAGACTAGGTATATGTATATCTTAGGGGACGTCCATATTAGCTCGGAATACCAGATGTGTAAATATGAAACCGGAAATTTTTAATAAAAAGTACACATTCGTCGTATGATAATGGTTAAGAATATTTTATTCAAAGTATTGCCCATTATTAGTTATACAATTCTGCAATGCGCGGATGCCACGCCAAAAAAACTGTTCTTCTTTTGGGACCAACCAGTTATTGAGCCATTTTCTACATTTTCATATGAAGTGAAATGCTCCTCAGCAAGCCCGTATCCCATCGATGAAAATAAGTGATAATCGGACGAAGCCAAGTCTGGTGAGTAAGCCGTATGTGAAAATTTTTTCTAATTAAGGGCTTCCAACGTTTCCTTGACCGGTTTTGCTTTGTGTAATGGTTCATATCATAAAGCAAAATCGCTTTGTGTGGCCTTTTATCAGACGTGGTCGTTTTTCACGCTAAGTTCGATTCAAATTGATCATTTGTTATTGGTAGCGTATAGTATTTACGGTTTCATCAGGTTTTAGCAGCTTAAAATAAATCACACTCTTCTGATCCTACCAAATACAGAGCATTGTTTTCCGTCTGAAGCGATTTTGCGTTGCAGTCGATGTCGATGGTTGTCCTGGATCATCCCAAGAATTTTGGCGCGTTGGGTTCCCAAAATAGATCCATTTTTCATCGCCAGTCATAATTCGATGGAGAAATGACATTTTTCTTTTTTATCTGGCGAGCAACATTTCGCATGTGGTTTTTCGATTTTCATGTTGTCTTTCATTCAGTTTATGCGGAACTTAATTTCCAAGCTTTTGGATCTTCCCATGGCTTTAAACATATGGAGACGGCTTCTCAAATCATGACTTTTGAATCTATTAAACCACTAATAGCACTGTGATTTTCCAAGAGCATTCTTCAAAGGATAACAAAAAATCTATAATGTACATTTAGCACTCCAAGTTTACCTCTATTACATATCTAATTAAGCATTTAGACAAACAAATTGACCCTTTAACAGATCAGGTTTTTATTAGAATAGGTTGTATTTGATTGCAAGAGTTTGATTGTCATTGACAACAAGCTTAATTTGAATTTGATTTGAAAAAGGGAGTAGCTTTGCTATTAAGCATCTTGCAAAGTATCATTTTGATGTTCATAAAAATCAAGAAGAAATTGTTGTACCTTTTTTCTTAGAAAAATATCTAACCGCAACTGAAAACCATTTTTTGTTTTCATCGTTAAGTGCGCCCTTGTGTTTAGAAACCGAATCAATGTATACTTGAGCCCAATAAGTCAGTCTCTATAACCAATTAGCGGTCGTTTTGATTCTTTTTAAAATTTCTCGAGATTTTTGGAGTTTAGCATGGAAATGAGATGCGTGATGTTGGAGCTTTAATTGGTGATTCAGTGTTTCGAAACGAAGGTTAGGCGAGATTGTCGAGATTTTCGAGATTATTCGAGTATGTTTGAGATTGTCGAGTGTATTTAATAGCTCGATGTTACTCAGGAATCTTATTCGAAGAAAATGATTTTCCGATATTTAACGGATTATCCGATACTATAAGCCTCAAGTGTTTTATTCTTATTGGATATCGTTTTGTTAAGCTTAGCCCTAAGTTGCTTAGTAGCATTTTGCTTAGTAGTATCAGTAACATTAAGTTACACCAATTTTACACGAATTTGCGGAATATTTCGCGATTTTCGTAGGTTTTCTAAATTTTTACAGGCTTTCTGAAATTATTCATTAATATCCAGATTTTTTGGTGTTATTGAAATTGTTCGAGATCAATCGTATATCACATAATATAGAGATTATTCTAATTTTTCTGGTGTAATCGAGATTGTTCCGCGGTATACCATATTCTAGATTTCTTAAGTTTTTCGACATTTCCAGTATTATTCGAGATTATGCCGAAATTTTGACATTTCTTCGATTTTTTAGGTTATTTACGTTTTACATGGCAGTAATTACCCCGTATAGGATTCCCTTTGCTTTTACATGCTTACGGATAATTCGATATTTGAGAGCTTTCAAGGATATTCAAGATGTGCACTTATGTTTCGATTATTTCGAAATAATTGATATTTTTCAAATTATATTTAAAATTTGTGTAGCTTCATCGATATATTTAGAAAACCTCATAACACTGAGTTGCAAGTTGTTTCGTTTTATTTCAGACTATTGAACTGAATCACTTTCTGTGAAATCGGAAACTTAACTAATGCGAGGCTTGATAATTGGAAAAAATAAGATTTTACCTAAAAGCTTTACGGGTTAGTTACAACAAATATTTTAAGGGGCCCAAGAAAAATTGTGCGGGGGCCCAAAGGTACAATAACAGGAGGCGCCATTTATTGGTAAATTTCGGTTTCATATATACACATCTTGTATTTTAAAAATTTTAAAATCAAGTTATTCTAAGCAAACATAACGAATTCTCAACATTTTAAAAAACTCGAAGCTTTCAAGATATTTCACAACTGTACCTAAAAGAATGTTTTATCCAAAAATTACAAAAATCTTAATTCTTCTAATTTCATTTAAAATGTATGAATGTAGTATGTTACAAAGGTAAATACCAATTTGGAATATAACACCTTCTTAAATAACATTTTTTGTGTCTCTTTATTATTATTCTCCTTTGCACTATGTAACAGATATCCATGTAAAACCACCAAAACTATAAAAACATTATTATGTAACATAACAAAATAATTTTTATTAATTTTTGTACCACGTTATACAACATTGTTATATAGCATGTTATGTTGCATAGTAAATGTTTCTACTTTATAACATAGCATACTGTATAACAATTTTGTATTACAATGTACAAAAATTGTTATGCAGCAAACGTTAAAAAATAATGTTATTTAACAAAGTGTTACATAACATATTTTTGTTAATTTTTTTACATACTTTATAAAACTGTTGAATCACAAGTTATGATATATAATAAAACATTTTTCATTTTATATAAAATTTTTGTTCAATACAATTGCTAAATATTAAAGCCCGCTTCCACTGTATAGACTGCATCACTCGACATGTTGCCATTTAAAAATGTTGTAGTTTGGTCAATTATGAATCCTTTTTTTTATCAAATGCTGTTGTTTATATATTGTAAGACAATGTTGAAATTACGTTATACTTCATGACAAACATGTTACTGGTTGATATGGCTACCTTCTTTCGATGAAGGCATTGCACGCTAGAATGTGAACTTGAAATGAAATTCGTTGCCATTACCAATGAAGCGATCAATGTATTCACAACTTTATATTTTTTTGTTGACAGCTAACCTACAAAGTGGACCATAGGTAGAGGTCTATCGGATTTAAGTTGTGAAGAGATGTACATATGTATTTTGAAACGTGATTTTGTAAAAATTATGGTGTTGAACAAGTTTATGGGACGATATCAGAATGGCTAGCGGTTGGTACCAATACAGTTCTACATGCTCTATGTACAATTCCATAAGCATAGTTCCAAAATGTTTACATAGATATAGGTACATAAAATAAGATTTTCCATAATAAAATATTGAAAGTTCTGTAGAATATTACGTAAAAAAATGATTTTACAAGGCATTTGCTGATAATTATTGAACCTTTATATGTACAAACAAATATTAATGAATGCAATTTTAAGTAAATGAAAGAAATGTACACTCTTTGATAAGAGGACTACATGCTTGCTCGATTTATTTTTTGACCGAGTTTATTTAAAAAGTCGTGTGTTCCTATTTTAAATATAAAATGGAGGAGTGGCCAACACACAACTTTCTTTTACGAACAGAGAATTTTGAGAAATTTTATTTTTTTTTTTATAACTTTTTTTTTTAATTTTTAATTTTTAATTTTTATTTGTTTTTAATTTTTGGAAACATTTTGTATTAAGTAGTTTTTTGTAAACCTTATACTTTTTAAGATATTTGCAAAATAAATTTTCTGGACCAAGGGAGTGGCCACTTCCGGTTAGCCGATTTGGAGTAAAATTCAATGGGACCGCCCAATTTATCAAAAAAGCTTAAATCTGAAGTTTCAGTTCAATTGGTTAAACCATCTGGGCTGAAGAGAGGACACAGACAGACTGACAGACTGATAGAGGTCTGTCAGTCTGTCAGTCTGTCATCTGTCAGTCTGTCAGTCTGTCAGTCTGTCAGTCTGTCAGTCTGTCAGTCTGTCAGTCTGTCAGTCTGTCAGTCTGTCAGTCTGTCAGTCTGTCAGTCAATGCAACGGCGCCTATAAACTTTACCAATCAATTTTTTTTTTTTTTTTTTAAATTTTAGTTCTAGGAACGGTTACATTTAATTTCATTTTAGTTAAATTTATTTATGCACAGAATTGATTAATAATTTATAATTTTTAATTAATTTAATTTTAGTTAAATGATTTAATTATTTTTTTGTTTCATATGCTCGTACTTAGTTTTTATCGGTCTTCAATTTCTTCTTGCCCAATAATGCTCCGATACACAAGAAGAATCTTTGCTACGGAATTGTATAAAAATCATGAACAAATCTAATTAGCACGGACAGCGCAGATCTTTGATTAAAATTAACGCGGATTTAACAGAGAAGGCGGAAGATATTGGGGCGCTAATAAAACTAACCGGGATAAAATATCTAGGTGATTCTAGCGGATAAGGCGGCGCGTTATCATTCTTATGAAGAACAAACGCTCCCTCTTTAATATTTGGATTTTTATTTTGCCACTTGGTGAGGCGTTGTAGCTCAGACAGATATTAAGAAGACCACCGTTTCCAGAAAATTTGTGTACAGTATTGAAGGCGTTGGTATCGCGACAGTCGGTTAAAATTTAAGTGCATTAGTGTAGGTTCAGGCAAACAATTCAAAGGGCATCCAATAAGAAAATGTCCCGGTGTAAGAGGCGCTAAATCATCAACATTATTGGACATACGCATAATAGGCCGTGAATTAAGAATTGCTTCTATTTGAGCGGTAATTGTCATTAGTTCTTCGATTGTACAACTATAAGTTCCCAGGGATGCTTTGAGATGATGTTTCATGCTGTTCACGGCAGCTTTCCACAACCCACCGAAATGAGGTAACCGCGGAGGAATAGTCATCCTGTAGATGCTCTCTTCAGCAAAGTACTTAGCAAGCTTGAGCGATGAATCTCCGAATCAAACAATCTCTGAAGCTCTCTGAGCTCAGCTTTTGCTCCTATAAAGTTCGTCGCATTACCGCTGTACATGGTAATACATCGACCTCTACGAGAAACAAACCGTCGGAATGCAGATATAAACGACGGCGTTAATAGGTCATGCACCACCTCGATATGCACAGCCTTTGTTGAAAAACATATTAAAATTGCGATGTAAGTTTTAAGAGTGACATTAGAACGTACTAATGGTTTTATTGCAAATGGACCGCAGTAATCGACACCGACATTCTCGAAAGCTCTACCTATTTTCACTCGATTAGCGGGCAGTTGTCCATTAGCTGTTCGACTGGGTAGGTTTTATTCTGAAACAGTGCAAACATTTGTGAAATATTTTGCGACACATATTACGACCATCTATCACCCAATATTTCTGTCGTACAAAGCTTAATAAAGCCTGCGGACCATCGTGGAGATTTCGGCAATGTTCGTTTTGAACAATTAGTTCAAAACAAACAGTTATAGCATATTTTTGATCATAGCTCAAATTTGAATTACTCAACCGTCATCCAACTCGCAGCAGCGTTGACGAATCAAAAAACGGATTTAAATTTTTTAGTGGACTTTGCTTTGTAAAACACTCATTTTATTCATGTGGTCAATGTCCTTTTTGAAATGCTGATTCTGATAAAATTTAAATAAACATGACATTGCAAGCTCAAGTTCGCATACCTTAAGTGGCCCATCTTGAACTGGTTTGAAGTCAAGTTGGTTTGGATCCCTTCACAATGCAATACGAAAACAGATTTTTGATACATAACGAAGACAAAGTGCCGATATATGAACCAACTTGCTTAATTCTGAATATTTGAATACAAAATAATTCTCAATGTGCACTATTGAGGTAAGAGCAGCCTGTCTCACTTCAGTCTCGTCGCGTTCCATTTCAACATCGTCATTCGTTATTTTATTTTCTGGCCATGCAACACTCGAATCTACTAAAAATGGTGGGCCATGCCACCACATTTCAGACTTTTTCAATTCCTTGACCTTCGACCCTCTTGAAACAATATCAGCGGGATTCATTTTGCTTGAAACATATCTCAAGAATCTATTTGCACCAGATTTTGAATTGTAGATAACCGATTCGCTACAAATACACAATATTTTGAAGGAGACGATCTGATTCGATGGAGGGTTATTTCTGAATTCCTTCACAAGAATAGCAGGTTGAATTTTAGTTTAACTGAATGAGACATTTTGCTGTATGTATTAGCAAGAAGAAGCAATGCGCAGAGCTCCAATCTTGGAATGGTTTGCTTTTTAATCGGTGCCACCTTAGATTTCGCACACAGAATATTGCTTTTTACTGACCCATTTTCATAAATCACGCGAACGTAAAGTACACATCCATATCCCAATTTGGACGTATCACCGAAACTATGAAGCTCAATTTATTTAATTGAGCAAAGTGTTAGAACACTACAGGGAATACATATACTTAATAAGTCATTCATTTATTGACTAATTTCGATCAATTCTGCGATTAAATCTGTTGGGACATTGTCATCCCAATTTAATGATGGACAACACCAAAGTTTCTGCATAAATAACTTGGCCATGTATATAACAGGTGCCACCAACCCAATGGGATCGTATGCTTGAGCGATTGAAGAGAGTGTACTTTGTTTTGTATAATAACTTAGCTTGGACCGTGGTCTCATGGTCGTACCAAGTATTTGAAGAGTATCATTCCCAAGATCCCACGAAAGCCCAAGGACTGTACTGGTGTCATTACAAGCGTGATTTATGGATGGTGTTATTTCTGAGTGATTAGAACACCATTTCCTAAGCTCAAAACTACCTTTTGATAATAGTGAAGTAAGTTCTCGTTTTAAATTTATTGCACTATTAACAATATCAGCTCCCGCAACAAGATCGTCAACATAAAAGTTTTTTAACAGTATGGGTGCGGTCATCGGATGACTAATACTATCATCATGAGCAAGTTGTTTCAATGTTCTTATTGCTGCAAATGGAGCACTCGCAGTCCCATATGTTACAGTATTCAATGTATAAATCTGTATTGGATCCTGATCATAACGACGCCAACATATTTTTTGTAAATTTTTATTGCTAGCTCTGACATCGATCTGCCGATACATTTTTGATATATCCGAAACCAATGCAAATCTATATAAATAAAACGCATTTACTTTATTTAAATTAAATTATAATTATGGTTTTTAAGAGCTAACATTATTTTTCTTGCTCCTTTACACACCAACTCCAAAAAACTACTGAAAAATCAGAAAACTGAAATTTCGAATTCATTTCTTCATTTCGTTTTTTATGTTTATTTTTGTTAAATTTTACGATAGAGGTGACGTCTATTGACATTTTACTTTTTGTTTTTAAATTTTTAATTTTTTGCAGATGGCTCTATATAACAAAGGAGTATATTATTATTAAATTATTTTAAGCCTAAACAAAACAGTTTGTTCCAATTTCAAAACTGTGGACCTTATTTACGTATAGAAAGCAAACATCAATATTTCCAAAATGCGGCGAAACATGTTTTAAAGCTTACCTTTAGAACGCTTGATGTATAAAAAGCTGATTTGTTGCGAGCCAACGATTTGAGAAATTTTAAAAACAGCTAATACTCAAATGCCTTTGATTAAAGTTATAAAACTATATAAATATAAGCACACTTTCGCTAATACTGATGCACTGACACTGAACAACTGAAATATCGGGACATCATGAATTTTTCTCTTCCTACGGGTCATGCTATCTCAGTGGCATCGGTGTTTAATCGGTGTTCCAGATTTATCTTCTTGTGAAACAATTCCGGATTCAAATAGTTTACTTCCAAGTTTAGACGTCGCAAATATCATGAACTACAATAATTTGCAATTTGAAAAAATTTTAACTTCGTACATCTTAGCAATTCTAAACAGCCAAGAAATATTAGGCGCACATATAAATTAAATACATAAGTGATGAAATTGAAATGCTATAGTATACCCGCATAGCTTTTATAGAAAATCTAGGAGCACTTGAGATTTATTTATATCCACCGTCAACCACAACAATTATTTGAATAAACATTTAAATCCATCCAGTTTGAAATCGAAAATTCCGTTGCAGAGAAAAAGAACATTTTCTTGTTGAAGTTCATCTTGCAAAAGCTGGCAGCCAAGTACATACGACAATCAAACTATTGAAACTATTGAAAAAAAAAGTGGCTGTCTTCAATGAAAAATAAATTTATCATAACACATGTTCTAAAATAGGAAATTGCCTCGGAAATGTAAAACTGATAAAGGTATCGAAATTAGACGCTTTTTAAACAACCAGTGTCCAACACCGTTAGTTTTATTTGTTTGTACTGTTGTCTGTTGTTGAACTGTAAAAATTGTTTCAACATAAAATACTAAATGTTCGAGGTCGTCGCTTGAGAGCAACGCTTTTAGTGATTTTGATTGTTGAAGGCAAACTGCGTTTTGTTAAGTTGTTAAATTCTTTACTTTTTGAATTTTGTAAGGCTTAAACTTTAGTTAATTTTAATAATACGGCGGTACGCGTGCGTATGCATGAGCCTAACGTGTTCAGTCAATTTTGTTGTGCTTATGACATGAATTACTTCCCTTATCGTTTCTGGAACTATTGCTGTTCTTGTTTGACCGGCGCTTAATAGTTCGTTACATGAAAATTATATTTAGGGTATATATCAATGCTGAAGCTCACGATCAACAGCTGGTTGCGATTTTCCGATCAAATGCAATGACACAATTACGTTTGAATTCCATTTGAATATTTCTGTAAACAACTTGATAGACTTACACTGTCAAAATATAAAATATTGAGTAGTTGTAGCAGCGTGAAATTAGTAAGACAATGGCAAATATGTTTTTATGCTACATTGCGAGTTGTGGCTTTTCTTGGAGTAATCAATTCTGTCAATTTGGTCGTCTGTATTTTCGTATTGCTTGCCTCGGAATATTTTTGGAAATTTCTCCAGAGGGTATATTGGTAACTATACATAACTGTTTAGTGTACTTAACAGCTATTTGTTTTCATTTGTTTTTCCTTTTAAATATTTTATAGTAATATAATTTTTATAGGGCTTGATTTGCTTTATTAAAACTTATTCTTTACTAAAATCCAGTTAACGTTTTGAGTGCAATTTATCAAAAAAGTAAACTTTACTTATAAGCTCAATCGGAAACATGCACACATTTTTAAATATTGCATATAGCTGGGAGAATTTTTTTTTTAACCCACCTTGAATTTTTGGTCACGAACCGCTACTGTCTCGAACCTTAAAGCAGAGACATATTTCTGTTTTTATACGTCGTAAAAGATTGTCGGCATTTGATTGAACTTAAGGATTCTTATTAGAAAATTTGCGATTATTCTCGAACTATGGTTTCGGTATAAATCGGGACAATAATTCTTAATACCATCGTAAATAGCGCTAATAAGAATTTATGTTCCACTGTAGTTTAGGTGATTTTGTACTAGCGCTCTAGAAAGTTATAATTGAGCAGTGCGATAAATAGGTATGAAAGAGTTTTAAGTAAATTTTAATAATTTTTTGAATTAATTTTGGAATTATTGTGTGTTTATTGTGGAATTTTTGTTGTGCTAGTTTTTATGTTGTGACATATTTTTGATCAAACGCAAGTAAATTAGTTGGATATGTTAACAAGATTTTTGAATGTTGAATTGCGGTAAAAGTGTGGGAATCTGCTTACTGTACATAATTACGATTTACGAGTTTTGTGACAGAGAATTGTTAAGCATTTCACACTGAAATACATACAATAAGTTGATCTCAGAAACTTAGAAATTTTAATAAATTATAATTTGGTTAAAAATATCGCAAATAGAAATTTTACTCTTTATCCGTGATCTCAGATTGCAAAACCGGATGGGCGGAACAAAACAAAAAATTGGTAAAATTATGGTTTTTGAGATGTAACGGGAGATGTTTGACTCCTAACAGGATCAGGTTGTAAAAGGGGTTTTTCATAATCTGATTGCAGACGGTGAAGTCTTGGGCCAACCATGAAACTGATGTACGCGGGTATGTAATGTGCAGATGGTTGGCCTATTATGGAGTAATACAACTTTTAATTCAAAATATTTAAAAGTTCCATATAATTTTTGTCTATTGCATAAATGCCCTAAAAAAAAATGAAAAAATTACCTAAAAATTTGTAAAAGTTTGGTGTATTTAAAGAATATGCAGAAATGCTCTAAAATTTGGGGTATTTTCTCAATTTTGGTGTATTTTTTCATTTAATTTTTATGGTGTTTTGTAATGGGGTTCAATCTCATTTTTAAAATGCCAAAATATTCTAAAAAGAAGAGAAGAAGTTTAGATGGAGATTTCGATTCTAGTTTTAAAATAATATCTCCATTTTTCAGAATATTTTTGTCGCCATGCTTACCAAGTACATAATTGGAGCTTTATTTGATTTATTTTTGGTTTAATTTATTTAATTTAGTTGCTACTTTAGTTTTACAGCGCCTTTCATTTCTGTTCGGATACAACTTCATAATGCAAGAATACCCCACATTTTGTTAGAAATTTAGGAATTTCAAAATTTATAAAATTGAATATTGAAAATGTTGGTATTTATTAATTTCCAAAAGTTACTTTATTCAATTTGAAATTTGAAATAAAAGCTTGTCAAATTTGGCTAGAAAGATTTTAATTTCGTTAGATTTCAAGGCTCTAAATAAAATTTTGAACTTTGGACATAATTTTGTAATCGAGCTAAAAAATTTTTAAATGGGTCGAATGGATCGCAAATTGTTAATTGAAAAAATTCTTTCGATAACTCTGAACTTTGTGCAGGTAAATTCTAATAAACTCAACAAATTAATTTATTAAAATTCATTATTGTTGTTGTTGTTGAGGTCGAATCAAAGAAACGTGGAAAAGTTTAAATTTTGTAAATCAATCCTTGGTCTGCTCATAATATGCCCAATTAAAATATTTAGTTTTGGAGTTTCATGGCCTAATATTGGTAGGTTAAACAAATGATTATTTTCTGTACGACAATAACATCAACATATCATTTCCCCGACACAATTAAGGTTGCATTTTCAAAATCAATTCTTATATCATTTATACGATCTCAACTCATACGATACTATTTAAGGTATCCATTGTTCGTAATTTTTTCCGTTCGTAAAACCTGTCAAAACTTCTTATAACTCGTTTTCATCAAAAATATAAAATTTTTTCACACTATTTGAATTGTGATAAAGAAATTCATAAAAGCTCTATGTTCCCGAGAGTTTATAATGAGAAACTGTAATCTGCATTATCTGATGTAGAGAATTCTAAATTCTGGGTTGGATTGAAAGAATTTAATACGTGAAACGTTTTACTATTTCAGGTTAGATCCATTGATTTTGGGTTTCAGTCGAAATTCACCTTAATTTGAGTCTTAAATTATTAGAAAATCCCAGGCTAATTCTGGTTCTATGCTTAGGTCGTTGGATTACATACCGTTAAGTTCAGCTCCTATTAAAGCTTGTTGAAAAAGAAAATTTTATGTGTAATTCAGTCTGAAAAGTTCATACAACTTTCATCTGTTCGTCAACAAATTTGTGTCTAATTTCTATGTAAAAGCTTTTAGTTTGATTAAATAAGTTTAGTTTCGTTGTTTTCATTTTGCACATTCATATGGTGTCTCAAAAATAAGTTTAATGTTCGCAATATTAGCAGTATTAATGCATACGAGTATATTAAGACGTTGTTTGGAAAAAATATTTTAATTGTAAGTGGCAAATATACAGAATCTTGGTATATAGACAAGAGAGTTATAAATTCATTGCAATATATTATCGAAATCCAATTTTTTTTTTTTGCTTATCAAATAGAAAGAATACACGAACAAAAATCCTTGCAAGCGATATCTTCTTATGTACACATACATATTCGTATAAATATACATACATAAGTAGAAAGTGAAGTATCTAATCTTAATATTTTTGTGTATACATGATGAAAAAGCTTTAGAGTAAACAAAATAATCTCTCAAATATATTTATGTTTGTGTATAACATCAGTCATAATTTTATTTACATTTTATAATTCCTTTGATGTTGTATAATATATTATCTCGTCTTGAGTTAAGCATTTATATGACTTAAAGGTAGATATTTTTTTGCTTCCTTATATGTAGGTACGTACATACGTATATACACATAAGATTTGTACGTGTTCTTTACATACGAGTTTAATTTATTTACGACGAACGATTTTTGATTTAAACATTTATTTATATGAATGTACGTGCTTTTAAGATCTAATTAAAAAAAATCTTGTTATTAACAAAAAAAAATGTTATCAGCTTATTAATATGTCGCGCCCTTTAATGATTGTGTAAATCTAATTAACATTCTACGTTGTTGTTGGTGTTTTGTCTACGTACGAGACAAGAGATAAAATGTTCTGATGCGGTGAGATATTATGATGGTATAATATGAGAAAGCAAAACATAAATTAAGTTTTTATTTGAATGTGTCGCGAGTTAAAAGCACATGAAAATTTGTATTTTGAACCGAAACATTTGTGTAACCTACACCTACGCTAAATTTGTTTAACGTATTTGTTGGTGGCAAAAGAAGGTTGTCGCTCCAAGTTTAATCAATATTTGTTTGTGTGATGATGAAAATTGAATTTGTTAAATTGTAAATAGCCTGTTTAGTTTAGGGATAAATAATCAACAATCTCAAACAATATAGTTCTTCGAGACAGATATTTTTTTTATAAAAGAAAATTGATAAATTGAATTTTTTATTTGCATGCCAAGTGTAGTGAAAATGAGATGAAGGTGGTACAGAGTGACATATTGAGGTAAAGTATGTAATATTTGTACCTCTTACGATCATAATAAATGTTTGAAGTATGGCAACGAGTTTTATGACGTTATTTATAGAGATATTTAGTACTTATATATGTATATTGAAGACGCAGTGCAAGCGGTATACTTGTTTTAATAATAAAAGTAGGGCATTGTTTAGTAAGCTTTTAGTGAATTTCGTGTTTCAAAAATTAGGAAATCTATACAAAGCCCAGCATCTCAATATTAACACTTATTTAACTTATCCAGATGTATTTTACCCTACCATACCAGCTCCTTGCTGTTTGTTGCAATCAAATAGCAAAAACTGTATAAGTATGAACACACAAGTGACTAAATTTGTTCAACATAAATCAAAAGTCCTAATGACAACTGATTATTCTCGAATATCCATAGAATACACTTGATGTAAAAATTATCAAAGTTGTCAGTCATATAAATAACAAGCAATTATTGCATCAGTTGTCCAAAGTACAACCACCGATGAAATTTCTTCAACAAAAATTCCAAAGTACGCACTAGAGGTAGTCTCTGGACTTACAATTTAAAAAAACATTTTTGGATATACTAGTTCAATATTAAGTTTGCTAAAATTCAATTTTGTAAAATATACAAATCTTTGATTTTATAATTGTTCATAAAACAATATCGACGGATTTACAATGGATATACCTGCCTTTACTTTACTTTTTTACTTTATCATCATGAATCTGCCAGAATCTATTTGGTCGTTGAATAAAGAAATTGATTATTCCTTTTAATTTGTGGTCTTTCTCAGACAAGATTAAATTTTGAATCTTTTTCATTTATATTCTATAGATCATAGATATACGAGTATCTAGTGGCGTCAACGATTATCATTCCAAATTAGGATTCTAGCCGTTTTTTACAGGTTCTCTTACCACAACTTTTATTCGGAACGAAAAATTCTATTGTTCGAACAATGTTTGGTCGGAATGTAAATTCTGTTGTTAAAATCTTCCAAATTATTGCAGAGCAAACAGTAAGACTAATAAACTCCTCCCATCTGGTGCATTGCAATGAATTTTTTACTTATGCCTTTTGGCATTAAGAACTGGACTATTTGTCCAATATTTTGAGTGTAAATTTAACAATATTTTAATAAAATCTCACTAAATTTATTAAAAATTTAAATTTAAACAACTCCGAAGTTTAATATAAATTTTACTCCCATCTCCATAAAGTACAGGTAAAGGTAAAGGTAAACGTAAACGTAAACGTAAACGTAAAGGTAAATGTAAAAGTAAAAGTAAATGTAAAAGTAAATGTAAAGGTAAGGTAAAAGTAAAGGTAATGGTAAAGGTAAAGGTAAAGGTAAAAGTAAAGTTAAAGGTAAAGGTAAAGGTAAAGGTAAAGGTAAAGGTAAAGGTAAAGATAAAGGTTGTGGCGGTCACGCATTTATACATGCGTTCACCGCCACAAGTCGAAGACAACGCGGACTGTCTGTCATCTTCAGGCGCAGGCGTACAACTACACAAAACAAAACAGAAAATACAAAACACAACGAAAACGAAATCACAAAAGTACATTTACACAACAAAAGAGTCTCGTCTCTGATTTTGTGATGAGCGCACGCGCGCTCATCTAATAAATAAATAAAAACAACACAAAATGGTGGTGGTGAATGGTAAACAAATTATGTACACATGAACAAAATAAATTATTACAAATTAGAAAGTGTATACATTTTTACAAATAAAATAAAATAAATTTAATCTAAAATAAATTAATTAAATAAATAAATTAAATTAAATAAATCAAATTTGATTGCCATAAATAAAGTTGTGTACCTTTAATTTATTTTTGTGAACTTCTAAAGTGGTAACCCCGACGACCGTTTTTACGGTTAGATACATAATAAAAAACAACGGAGTCAGATATAAACATACGAATACACAAATATGGAGTCACACCACATTCAACACGCATATTTTAATCGCACACACTTATTGTCACCATCGCCACCATCATTGCAGAGGCCAACACGTGCCACACCTGTACACACAATATACGGAGTAACGCACACACACACATGCGCACGAACGGGACCAGCAGCAGCGGCATTAACACCATCATCAATATCATCACTGCCATCACCACACCAGCCGACATTCGCCATCGTCATCGCCTTCATCATCATCGCCACCAACAACACAGCAACAACAACAACAGCAGCAACATCAGCATCATCATAGCGCGAGACAGCACCAGCGACAACAAAATGGCATCAGCAACAGCAACAAGATCCAGACAGCATAACAACACCATCACCATAAAAAAATTGTATATAATTGTAAAATTTAATTGTAAAATTTTTTTTGCTACCACCATTTTTATATTATTGTTCAATAAAATATTTTTTTTTGGTGTTTTCATTTAAATGGCTCGCTCCAACGTCGTATGGAAAATCGACGCCCAGCCATACTCGACCTCACTCCCCAGACTCACGGAACGGACACGACATAGGACCGAAACTGGCCCAAAACAGGTTACGTCAGGCTTCAGAAAATACCATTCTGGCCTGGCGCATGTTTTGGGACCAGAGACACACAATACCGAACAAACAAACACTAAGACAAGAAAACGTCAGGCAAACACTGACAAAGTCGCGGTTTTTGTAAGTCGGTCGACATACACTTGCACACGCAAGCAAGCAACTCACACACGCAAGCATCACACGCACTCACGCACACGAGCATACCGAGCAATACGCGCACTCGTCAAACATACGAGCTTAAGCGCACACTCGCACTCGCATACGCAACACACACCTGCACACAGACGCAGGCATCATACACACACGCAGACATCACATACGCACAACATTACAGAGGGGAAATTCACTCGTGGGGGAGTCCTGTGGCGGTCACGCATTTATACATGCGTTCACCGCCACAAGTCGAAGACAACGCGGACTGTCTGTCATCTTCAGGCGCAGGCGTACAACTACACAAAACAAAACAGAAAATACAAAACACAACGAAAACGAAATCACAAAAGTACATTTACACAACAAAAGAGTCTCGTCTCTGATTTTGTGATGAGCGCACGCGCGCTCATCTAATAAATAAATAAAAACAACACAAAATGGTGGTGGTGAATGGTAAACAAATTATGTACACATGAACAAAATAAATTATTACAAATTAGAAAGTGTATACATTTTTACAAATAAAATAAAATAAATTTAATCTAAAATAAATTAATTAAATAAATAAATTAAATTAAATAAATCAAATTTGATTGCCATAAATAAAGTTGTGTACCTTTAATTTATTTTTGTGAACTTCTAAAAGGTAAAGGTAAAGGTAGAGGTACAGGTAAAGGTAAAGGTAGAGGTAAAGGTAAAGGTAAAGGTAAAGGTTAAGGTTAAGGTAAAGGTAAAGGTAAAAGTAAAGGTAAAGGTAAAGGTAAAGGTAAAGGTAAAGGTAAAGGTAAAGGTAAAGGTAAAGGTAAAGGTAAAGGTAAAGGTAAAGGTAAAGGTAAAGGTAAAGGTAAAGGTAAAGGTAAAGGTAAAGGTAAAGGTAAAGGTAAAGGTAAAGGTAAAGGTAAAGGTAAAGGTAAAGGTAAAGGTAAAGGTAAAGGTAAAGGTAAAGGTAAAGGTAAAGGTAAAGGTAAAGGTAAAGGTAAAGGTAAAGGTAAAGGTAAAGGTAAAGGTAAAGGTAAAGGTAAAGGTAAAGGTAAAGGTAAAGGTAAAGGTAAAGGTAAAGGTAAAGGTAAAGGTAAAGGTAAAGGTAAAGGTAAAGGTAAAGGTAAAGGTAAAGGTAAAGGTAAAGGTAAAGGTAAAGGTAAAGGTAAAGGTAAAGGTAAAGGTAAAGGTAAAGGTAAAGGTAAATATAAAGGTAAAGGTAAAGGTAAAGGTAAAGGTAAAGGTAAAGGTAAAGGTAAAGGTAAAGGTAAAGGTAAAGGTAAAGGTAAAGGTAAAGGTAAAGGTAAAGGTAAAGGTAAAGGTAAAGGTAAAGGTAAAGGTAAAGGTAAAGGTAAAGGTAAAGGTAAAGGTAAAGGTAAAGGTAAAGGTAAAGGTAAAGGTAAAGGTAAAGGTAAAGGTAAAGGTAAAGGTAAAGGTAAAGGTAAAGGTAAAGGTAAAGGTAAAGGTAAAGGTAAAGGTAAAGGTAAAGGTAAAGGTAAAGGTAAAGGTAAAGGTAAAGGTAAAGGTAAAGGTAAAGGTAAAGGTAAAGGTAAAGGTAAAGGTAAAGGTAAAGGTAAAGGTAAAGGTAAAGGTAAAGGTAAAGGTAAAGGTAAAGGTAAAGGTAAAGGTAAAGGTAAAGGTAAAGGTAAAGGTAAAGGTAAAGGTAAAGGTAAAGGTAAAGGTAAAGGTAAAGGTAAAGGTAAAGGTAAAGGTAAAGGTAAAGGTAAAGGTAAAGGTAAAGGTAAAGGTAAAGGTAAAGGTAAAGGTAAAGGTAAAGGTAAAGGTAAAGGTAAAGGTAAAGGTAAAGGTAAAGGTAAAGGTAAAGGTAAAGGTAAAGGTAAAGGTAAAGGTAAAGGTAAAGGTTAAGGTTAAGGTAAAGGTAAAGGTAAAGGTAAAGGTAAAGGTAAAGGTAAAGGTAAAGGTAAAGGTAAAGGTAAAGGTAAAGGTAAAGGTAAAGGTAAAGGTAAAGGTAAAGGTAAAGGTAAAGGTAAAGGTAAAGGTAAAGGTAAAGGTAAAGGTAAAGGTAAAGGTAAAGGTAAAGGTAAAGGTAAAGGTAAAGGTAAAGGTAAAGGTAAAGGTAAAGGTAAAGGTAAAGGTAAAGGTAAAGGTAAAGGTAAAGGTAAAGGTAAAGGTAAAGGTAAAGGTAAAGGTAAAGGTAAAGGTAAAGGTAAAGGTAAAGGTAAAGGTAAAGGTAAAGGTAAAGGTAAAGGTAAAGGTAAAGGTAAAGGTAAAGGTAAAGGTAAAGGTAAAGGTAAAGGTAAAGGTAAAGGTAAAGGTAAAGGTAAAGGTAAAGGTAAAGGTAAAGGTAAAGGTAAAGGTAAAGGTAAAGGTAAAGGTAAAGGTAAAGGTAAAGGTAAAGGTAAAGGTAAAGGTAAAGGTAAAGGTAAAGGTAAAGGTAAAGGTAAAGGTAAAGGTAAAGGTAAAGGTAAAGGTAAAGGTAAAGGTAAAGGTAAAGGTAAAGGTAAAGGTAAAGGTAAAGGTAAAGGTAAAGGTAAAGGTAAAGGTAAAGGTAAAGGTAAAGGTAAAGGTAAAGGTAAAGGTAAAGGTAAAGGTAAAGGTAAAGGTAAAGGTAAAGGTAAAGGTAAAGGTAAAGGTAAAGGTAAAGGTAAAGGTAAAGGTAAAGGTAAAGGTAAAGGTAAAGGTAAAGGTAGAGGTAAAGGTAAAGGTAAAGATAAAGGTAAAGATAAAGGTAAAGATAAAGGTAAAGGTAAAGGTAAAGGTAAAGGTAAAGGTAAAGGTAAAGGTAAAGGTAAAGGTAAAGGTAAAGGTAAAGGTAAAGGTAAAGGTAAAGGTAAAGGTAAAGGTAAAGGTAAAGGTAAAGGTAAAGGTAAAGGTAAAGGTAAAGGTAAAGGTAAAGGTAAAGGTAAAGGTAAAGATAAACAAAAAGGTAAAGGTAAAGGTGAAAGTAATATCAATAGTATAAGTATAAGTATAAGTATAAGTATAAGTATAAGTATAAGTATAAGTATAAGTATAAGTATAAGTATAAGTATAAGTATAAGTATAAGTATAAGTATAAGTATAAGTATAAGTATAAGTATAAGTATAAGTATAAGTATAAGTATAAGTATAAGTATAAGTATAAGTATAAGTATAAGTATAAGTATAAGTATAAGTATAAGTATAAGTATAAGTATAAGTATAAGTATAAGTATAAGTATAAGTATAAGTATAAGTATAAGTATAAGTATAAGTATAAGTATAAGTATAAGTATAAGTATAAGTATAAGTATAAGTATAAGTATAAGTATAAGTATAAGTATAAGTATAAGTATAAGTATAAGTATAAGTATAAGTATAAGTATAAGTATAAGTATAAGTATAAGTATAAGTATAAGTATAAGTATAAGTATAAGTATAAGTATAAGTATAAGTATAAGTATAAGTATAAGTATAAGTATAAGTATAAGTATAAGTATAAGTATAAGTATAAGTATAAGTATAAGTATAAGTATAAGTATAAGTATAAGTATAAGTATAAGTATAAGTATAAGTATAAGTATAAGTATAAGTATAAGTATAAGTATAAGTATAAGTATAAGTATAAGTATAAGTATAAGTATAAGTATAAGTATAAGTATAAGTATAAGTATAAGTATAAGTATAAGTATAAGTATAAGTATAAGTATAAGTATAAGTATAAGTATAAGTATAAGTATAAGTATAAGTATAAGTATAAGTATAAGTATAAGTATAAGTATAAGTATAAGTATAAGTATAAGTATAAGTATAAGTATAGGTATAAGTATAAGTATAAGTATAAGTATACGTAAAAGTTACGGTAAAAGTAAAGGTTATGAGTTTAAGAGAAATATCTATATACCTTAGAGGAACCAAGTTCATAAATTTTTTCCATGTGAATTCTAAAGATATGCAATAAAAATTACGGAAGAAAATCTTCTAAATTCCTTGTTTTTTTAAAGAACAACATTATTCATTTAACGTCTCTGATGATTTGTTGCGAAAGGATGTCATAAATAAATTGATAAATAAACAAGGAAATAGTTAATACTACTTACCTACAATATTCAGTCGAAATGCCATAGACATTTTAGGTTCTGTATTTACTTGACACTCATATATTCCACCATCACGTTGCTGTGGAAATTTTATTTGTAGCGTCCAATTTTCCGATTTATCAGGTCGTATCACTTGAAAACGTTCATCTGATGTATACGTTGATATACCTGCTGTTAAAATATGTAAATCTCTTTTTCTAATCCAAGACACCTACAACAATTTGGTTTTATGATACCGTGTTGTGTGCGTTGTATATTTTGTATAATAAATAATGGTGAATTGTGAAAATGTGGAAGATATACAAAAAAAAAAAAGGAAAAGTGATTAAAATTTACAATTAGCTGTTTTTATTATTATTTTTTTTTTTTTTTTTTTTTTTTTGTTAAATGAACAGGTGTAAATGAAAATATATTTTTACCGATTTATCACCAAGTTGTTCTACTCTACAATGAAGAAATGTTGTTTGCCCGACGCGGGCGGTCACATTTCGTGGCACATCAAAATCAAAATATGGTTGATTTGTTGTATTATCACTATTGTATATACTATTTGATGTTATACTATTATTACTATTTATCAAACTATGGTATGTGTAACTATCTGATGTGTATTTTTTGGTTAATGCTGAAGATGCTTTTAGTAACGCTGATGCTTGTGATGAAGATAATAGTACAGATGATGATGTTGATGATAAACTACCTGGAACAAAAAATAAAAAATAAAAAATTGAAAAATACAATTTATGCTATAGTTTGTACGATTTTTAATTATTTTTCTAATTTTCTATGAATATAAATTGAGAAAGAAATGAATTTTAAATTATATTTGCAAGTAGACATACTATGCGCTATTGAAATTTATGCAATTTTCTTGTGTTTTCTCTTTTAAAATTTACTGTGGAGTATATGTACATACGAGTATGTAGCGGTTCACCCAATAATTCAAAGTCACCCAATGAACCACTACAACAAGCTCGCCGCATATTGGGTGCTACCTGTACAGCAATAGGTCATCAACCAATCACTGACCAGCTTGTCCAAACACGAACAAAATCACAACACAATACACAAAACAAAATAAAATAATTTAGTCTGCTCTCGATTTTGAATAAGGCGACATGTCGCCCACATCGCGCGGTGGTAATAGATCATAATAAAATAGTGTATGAAATAATTAAATAAAATAATTAAATTAAATTAAAATTTATTAATCAAATAAAATTAAAATTTATTAAAATAAGTTCAGTTCCAAATTTGTTTTTATTTATATGTGAACGTGCTAAATTGGTGACCACCGTCGTCCGTTTTTACGGAAATAAACACGCGAAACTCGGAAAAGCACATTTTTTTTTTTTAATGTAAATAATTTTTTGAACACCTGGTACGAACTTGTACTAGGTAAATGGTGTATGACCGCAATCCACATCGGCACACAAACGCCGACCACACCCAACAAAATGGAGTCATATTCATTCAATACCACACATACTTGCAGACATCATACACACTTATTACACCGTCACACATATGGTGCAATGCTATCATCACCACTATCGCCGCCACATTGATCATTGTTGCACGGCATATGATTACCATCCCATCACTGACCGCGCCATCACTACCGTCAGCACTAACGGGACCAACATTACCGCCGCCATAATGTCACAGAGCACGTATCCATGCTTTCGTCATCACAGTCATCATTACGACCACCGGCGACATCAGCAGCATCGTTACCGCTATCGTCGTACCAGCTGGAAGCAACATCATTATCATCACCATCATGACCACCATGACGATAGTACCACGCCATCATAGCGATCACCGCCTTCAGCAATAACAACAACATCAACCCATTTTTTTTTATACAAAATTGTAAATTTTTACCACCATATTTTATTTCAAAAAAAAAATTTTCGGGTTCATTTTTTTTTTTTTTGTTTAATTTTTCAAATTTAATAAATTTATTTTGTTTTGTTGTGTTTCATTCAAATGGCTCCATAAAATATCGCATGGCAAAGCGAACACTCAGCCATTCCCAACCCCACTCCTCGCTCTCATACGGACTAACACACTGACAGGACCGAAACTGGTTCCAAAACAGGTTACGTCGGACTGCAGAACATACCATTCTGGTCTGGCGCATGTTTTGGGACCAGAAACTGACACAATACCGAACGGATAAAAACCAAGACAAGTAAACGTCAGACGTTAAACTGACAAGTCGCGGTTTTTGTAAGTCGGTCGACACACACACACGAGTATCACACACACTTGCACACGCACGCAAGCATCACACATTCACGCACACGTGCATACCGAGCAATACGCGCAATACTCGTCAAACACACGAGCTTAAGCGCACACTCGCACTCGTTACACGCACACATCTACTCTTTATCAAATACACGAACCTACACAGAACTCGATACACGCACGCACGTAGACACTAGCACGCACACAGAATAGAGGGGGACATTTACTCGTGGGGGAGTCCTGTAGCGGTTCACCCAATAATTCAAAGTCACCCAATGAACCACTACAACAAGCTCGCCGCATATTGGGTGCTACCTGTACAGCAATAGGTCATCAACCAATCACTGACCAGCTTGTCCAAACACGAACAAAATCACAACACAATACACAAAACAAAATAAAATAATTTAGTCTGCTCTCGATTTTGAATAAGGCGACATGTCGCCCACATCGCGCGGTGGTAATAGATCATAATTAAATAGTGTATGAAATAATTAAATAAAATAATTAAATTAAATTAAAATTTATTAAAATAAGTTCAGTTCCAAATTTGTTTTTTATGTGAACATGAATATTAAACAAAATGCATACAAGAGTTTGTTTCCTTCTAATTAGCTATGTAGCACATGTATAGGTATAGTTCTGCATTATTGAAAACAATTAGTTTATGTTATGTATATAAAGGTAGCAACGGCATATGGCTCTAATTATCACACTGGTATCGCCATATGAGATTCTTGACACATCAAATTTATTATATGGTATGTCCGTGCAGAATCCATCTCGAAATCTAAATACATGCAAATATAAAATATCACGAACAATGGTCGAGATTCATATGTACCTGGTTTCACTGGAAATGTGTAGATTTATGTTTTATGATATGGAAATATTTAAGCTTTATGTAGTCCGATTGCATATATGTACTGTACATCTATATAAAATATGTAAAAGTTTTAATGCAAAAAATATTCAAATACACGTACATAGGTTCAACTTCGACGCATTTTTATAGCTATGCAGGAGATTAATTTTTTTTATTGTGTCAGTTTATGTTTTATACAAAAAAATTTTATCGCTGTTTTTTAAAATAACATCAACTTGTCTCATACAAAAAATTGAGAAACTCTATATTTTACAAACAAGAACATTCTGGTAAAAAGCTTTGAAATACTAGTAGAATTATATAGAAGATCGTCAAATTACGAATTTAGTATAATGTTAGAACTGGATTTTTGTTATTGATTATAGAGACACCGGTTTACCTATATTTGAAAAGGATTTTGAATGCTTATGAGAGCCCTTTATTGAAATTAATTTAGCTTTTAACAGAAAATTTTTGACTAAAACAATTCTTCAATTTTTAACTTTTACAATCTTAAATTTTGATAAATTGCTTAAATCAATCAACATATTTAGTTTGAGTTAATTGGATGACTGGATTGTATGATGGAAATGCTCAGAAAGCAAAACTAATCGGTAATGAGATCATCGATTACAATCGCTTCGGACTAACTCTCTGTCACTCACAGCAATAACGTGGAAAATCATCATTTTGTGACTGACTTCATGTCTGTCAGAACGTCATTTTAATATCACATTCGTAAACCTTTATGCCCCCCCCTCCCCCTTCCCCCCCTGAGTAGAAGCAAAATCAAATGAAAGACGCTTTCAATGAGCAGCTCGAAACCGATCTGAGCGAAATTTCGCAACGTGACATTAAAATTTTTTTCGACGACTGCAATCTTCAAATTGACAATATTGGCAGAAGATATTGAAGCACGATCGGCACAAACTCCTTGCACCCTACATCTAACAACAAAGGGAGATGTAGCAGCACATACTTACCACATTAGCGTAATTACAAAGCAACATAAGAATCATCCGACGGGACAACGATCAACCTAATCGACCAAACCCTCGTGTCCGAATGACATTTTTCTAGCCTCAAAGATATCAGAACTAACCAACCAAGTTACTAGGAGTACCTTTGAGATTACTGTATCAGTCGTCTTGGCGAATAAACCACTTCCTGACTTCATCTTCCTAGATCTAAAAACCTCTAGTTGAATGGTGATTGTCTTGGTGCTATCAAACATGTGAACGAAATCTACCACAAAAAACGGAATAGGGCCGAAAGACCGAATATCGAAAAGCCGAATGTCGAAAGGCCAAACGCCGAAAGGCCGAAAGGGTTGAAAGGCCGAATATCGAGAAGCTGAATTTCGAAAGGCCGAATAGGTCGAAAGGCCGAATGTCGAAAGGCCGATTGTGGCGAAAGGCCGAATGTCGAAATGCCGTTTGTGTCGAAATTGATGTTAATTTTTCATCTTTTTATGAATCAAAATTTTCAAAATTTATATTTTTATCAAAATTTTTGTAGAAAAATGTTTAATCGTAAATCGTCTTAAATATTAAAATCGTCTTACGTTTTTTTTTTCATGTCAAATTTGATCACCTTAATATGCTACATACCATATACAAGATTTATTAGCACGTATTTTCAATTCCGTTTAAATCATTTTACATTAACAACTAAATTAAATGGTTTTAAATATTGATTTTATTCAATTAAGTGAAGGAAAATTTAATGAAAATTCGGCCTTTCGACCCAATCGGCTTTTCCACACGTTCGGCCATTAGACATTCGGCCTTTCGTCACATTCGGCCATACCACATTCGGCCTTTCGATCCATTCGGCCTTTCGGCGTTCGGCCTTTTGACATTCAACCTTCCGACATTTGGCGTTTCAACATCGAACTTGATGACAGTTGATTTAGTGATTGTGTTTTGAATTGCGTTGCGATTAAGTTGGAGTTTATGTGCCTCTCTCCTTAGAACCTAGTGGTTCGGTAATGATTCTTTATGTTTTGAGTTGATAATAGTATGCACAAACTTTGGTAAAATGCTAATAACAGGTCTTCATTAAACTTGAGTCCATGGTATTACCATCTAAAAATTTAAAGAATCATTCCCGGCCCATTAAGTTCTTATAAGAGATAGGTGTAAAAGAATTTAAAGTTGTGATACTTTTATAATGAATGTTTTGTATTGGAAAAAATGTAAATTTAATGTTATTTGTTGCTTCAATCTCAAATAAGTACAGAAAAACCTAGGAAGGGATGTAGTTTTGCCTGATGAACATTTTTATTTTTCAGAGATGAAAAACTGTGATAATTTCATATCTATAAGTTTTCATAGCTTTCAAGTTACTACAAACTAATGAATCACGTTTTATTCGAAATGTTTGCGACTTTAGCATTGAGTTACGGAGACCAGATGCCATTATATTAAATTTGAGTTTTTCGAGGTTTTCAGGAATTCTTCAGAATCTTTGAAATTTGGAGTATTTCAAGATCTTCTTGATTATTCATAAGTCTTATAATTTTTGAAGACTGATCGAGGAGTTTCCGTTTCTATAACCAAAACTGGCTTTTCTAATAATCACAAGCAATCCTAGTGTTGAATTCACAAATTTGAATGGTTTTTGTTTCGTTGCAGCTTTTATCTACAACAATCTACAACAATAAAAACAAAGTCTCGGGTTTCTATGAATATTTAGGCGGGTCTACACTGTAGGTAACACTTATACTACAGGTAAAATCTGACTTGAAAAAATTTCTAAACCAAGATGGAACCAAATTATTAATTATAAAGAAAGATCAGTTAAAGGTGGTAGAACGAAAGACTATGTCACATACCAAGAAATCTTATGAACGCAATAACTTTAGTTTTTTACTCTCTTCACAAACAAAATTAGTTTTGATAATTTCTCGCTTCCCAAAATTTCGTTTTTGTTTTTATTTTTAAAACTAGTACTTTGTTAGTAGTAGATTTAACGTGCCATTTGCGAACAGGCAAAAGTAAGTGCATATAAAATTATCTTCAGTTTAATTTCAAATCCGGCCGTTTTGTTGAAAGGTTATCAAAAGTAATTATGTATAGTGGATTTCATTTTCGGCGACTATTAGTTTTCGAATAAAGAAAGAATTTACTTGAGACAAAAAAAAAGACAAAAGAATTTAAGCCAACTACTTGTTTTACGATAATTTTTTTAAAATCGTAGTAAATTTTATATTTTATATTTTAAAAATTAAAATATTTGACTTTCTTGTAATTTGATGTGAAAATTAAAATAACTGAATTTTTGGTATCTGAAATCCAAAGGGTAAATTCTGTAAACCGGTGGAAATTTACCCATGAAAGTATCACACATTCCAAATTCGCTATTCTTGAAATCAATCGGATATACCATTCAGTCAAGTTTTCAACCACTTTCAAATCTTATGTTTTATGTACCACCGTATGTTGTGGAAAATATTTATATTTTTAGGCGGAGTACGCTTCGTGAATTGTGAAGCTGGTATTAATAAGATTTTGCAAATTCAGTTTGGATATGATGCGTTAAATATAATAAAATTTAAATTATTAAGACTTTATGTATTCCATATAATTCGCTAGACTAATTTGATTGCTTACTATTTATAGAAATTAATCATGATATAATTAATAATTCTATCGATATAGCCTAATGAGAATATTGAAAATACGTTTTTATTAATCTTTATCATCATATTGAAACTTAATTTGTAAGCTGTTAATAATTTCAGCTTCTTCTTAAAAGAATATTTGCTTATTAATCAATAAATTATCAATATATAATTTAATTAAAATAGATTTCAAAATAGCAGAATAATGGGCAAGTGTTCGACGAAGTTCAAGAAATTGTGTACTTTTACAACAACTTTTACCAATGAAATAAGCGATAAATTCAATTTGTTCAAAATCCATCTAGCTGCATAAATGCGCACAAGAATAAAGATCACATGAAACAATTTTTCCGTGTACGCTTCCCTTACGATGTTCGATCTGGAAATCGTAACTTTGAAGACGTTCGATTCATCCTGCTACTAATCCCTCTGGGTTCTAGAATTGCAACAGCCACCGTAAAGCACCGTGATCCGTCCGCAAATGGAACGTTTGGCCATAAAGATACTTATGGAAATGCTTAAAGCGTTATTCTATAGCCAACAATTCTTTTCTTGTCACGCAATAATTACGCTCCGGTTTCGATAATGTTTTGGAGTAGTACGCAATAACTCGTTCGTGGTCATAGTGATAACACTCCTCCTACACCGTCATTACTTGCATCGGTGTCCAAAATAAATTTCACGTTGGGTATAGGGTATGCGAGGATTGGTGCGACGCATAACCTTCTCTAGTTCCACGAATGCTTCTTCCTGGTCATCCTTCCATTCGAATGCCTTGTTCTTTCTGATCAACTCGTGTAAACTCTGCGATGTTGGCGAATCATGGCACGAAATGTCTCTAATAGGTGCACAATCCCAGAAAGCTTCGTAACTCGTGTACATTTTTAGGTCTTGGCCAGTCCTTTACCGCTGCGATCTTTTCTTCGTCGGTGTAAATTCCATTGGTCGTTTCCAGATGACCCAAATATTTCACTTCCTTTCTGAACAGCTTACACTTCTTTGAGCTTAGCTTTAATCCGACAGCCTGTATCCGATCTAAACCTCTGCCAAGTTCTTTAGATGCTCGTCGAGATCCTTGCCCATAATGATAATGTTGTCCAAATGAATGTCACATGAAACAAAAACGCACATGTTTGATGAACGAGTGTTCATCAAACATGTGCGTTTTTTTCATGTGAGCTTTTCTTTTTGTGGGCAATTTTTCATGTGATCTTTTTTCTTGTACGCATTTATGCAGCTAGATGTATGTTGAACAAATTAAATTTATCGCTTATTTCATTGGTAAAAAATTATTGTAAAAGTACACAATTTCTTGAACTTCCTCGAACACTTGCCCATTATTCTGCTATTTTTCAAAATGTTTTGCACTTTCTTGGCATCTTTGCTCAAAAAGAGCCAATGCTTAGAGGCTATAGAGAAATATCGGTTTCAGTAAGAGATTAATAAGACCTTGAATTGCTTTTCAGTTTTCGCCCGAAATTACTTAACCTAGACATTTTCAGGCCAAAAAATGTGAATGACATATTTCGGCTTGTGCACAATCTTTCCTATGATTTTTTTATCAGTTTACCGTAAAACACAACACATTTAAATTTGTTTTACTTAATCAACTTGCTGTGTTATTATTATTAATAAAAATTTTTTTAAAACCTATTTAAATATTTTTGATGTGGGCGAGAATTTTTCTGACCCAAATTGCTTTTTCATAGAACCTCTGGTACCATTTAATCATTAATTATCTTTTTCGGCTTACGGGCCGAATTGACCCTTACTCTATTTCTACTGAGACTTTTCGAACCGAACGTATTTGTGAATGTTGCAGGTTGGTCGGTTATGTTTGTCGAATCCTTTTGCATAAAATGTGCCAATACTATTAAACAATATTAAAGAGGTGGTGTAAAAAGGGAAGACTACAAAAAAGTTAAGGTATGTTTGAATTAAAATATCTTTTTCCCCAAAACGTCTTAAAAGTAGATTTTGATGCGTTAAATCAAATGATTTTTGAGTTAACTTAACAAACTATGTAAAAAAAGTATGGGACGACCATTATGGTCACAAGTTGTTAGAGATTAAATATTCCTACGATAACTTGAAGGCGGGTGATTGTTGAATTATATTACACAATAATGAATTAAATGCTTTAAAGTTATTAAAACTCGAAAAATTGTTTAGTTTTTCAGTGCAACATTTGAATTCACTCGTAACAACTTAGTACTAAGCCATTAATTTTCGAAAAGCTCTTGAATTTGTTGGAGAGCAATTTTGTGGCCACATGGCACAACAGCTTAAGTTAAATTTGGTAATTTTTCTAGAGAGATAGAAAACGTTGAAGCAGTTTTGTCTTGTAAACTCAGATTTATTTACATATGAATGTATGTTCAAAGCTTTAAATTTTTATTGGAAAATTATTAAAAAATAATTCGAATCTACTAAGCTAACAAAACTTTAATAAAATTACAAAATATTGGAACATTTTTTTACAATTTTATTTTTAATTTAATTAATTGGCTTTTGTAAGTCCAAATTATTTTTGACTAATTTTGTCATCATCGTCTTTGCATTTTTATAATAAGAAGTACTGATGAGACAGCATAGTAGTTATGAAGCTAAAATATTATAAAAAGAGAAGTACAGTGAAGAAGAACAAATCGCAAATAATTATTATAATATAATTTGTTAATTTCAAATAAAATTAAATCAGACATTAAATACTTTGGAGCATCGGTGTTATTATTTAATTAGAGAAGTAGAACAGATTCGAAGTGTTGTACCAGCATTGCAAACCAAACTTTGGTCCTTCGAGCCGGATAGACCGCGAAATATATTTTCAACAAAGACACGGCTCTACCATAAATTACAGTCCACATCGAAGAAGCGGGATTTACCGCAAGATACAGTACACGTTGAAGAAGCGGGATCTACCGCAAAATACAGTTACAAAGTAGACGATATTTCCAGAAAGCTGAGCGTTGGTTATTGAGCAGATTAACGGAACTTGAAGCGCAAGGACAAACAACACGCGACTTTCGTGAATTCTTAGTGGAAAATACTAGAATTAGTGTGAAGTGAGTGAATTAGTTATTGGATTAACGGTAAGAAAATACTGAAATGGAAGAGATAACTACGCTTAAGCGAGTCCGAGGAGTCATTAAAGGTTCTATGACCAAACATGTGATGAAGCGCCCATAGACGAAATATAGATTAGATTAAAGCGTGCGCAAGACTTAATGGATCATTTCATAGCCTGTTACGGCTGTATTAATCGAGGAAATTGTTTTAGACGATTTGCGTAACGATGTACAATGTACAACGATATAAACAAACAAAATAGCAACAACAACCACCACAAATATTTTTAAATGTTTATCGTTTTATATGCTGTATCCAAGATCGGTCAATGACCTTAAATTTTGTGATTTAAAAAAAAAAATCGTTTATGATTTATTAATTTATTAGTAAATAGATACACTAAACGGAGTTGCTTTATGTACAAAATATTTAATATTATATACATACGGAATACGGATAGATCGATGAGTCACTTACCTGTAGTAATTAAAATCGTACGATACAACATCAAGTCCGCGGCTTATATATTTTATATGCGTAATTTAAGTAGGGATAGAACTGGATCGATTATTTACCAATATAGGGGAATAGTATGTACCATTATTTTATGTACAATATCTATACCAAAAATGTTTATTATATTTTTAATTATCAAACCGATAACATCGAAGAGATTTCCGAGCATAATTCTTCAAATTTTAACGGATAGTTAAATAGAAGAACCATCTGGAAGCATTAATTTGTTTTACCTGATAGAAAAATTGGATCTATATTGGTTACAAAAATATTTGGTAAGCTTATTTTTCGTATTGATAGCCTTGTTTTGTGGAAATATTTATAAACATATTAACTAAGGGGCTATATGTTATTTATATAAATGTAGATACCTGGGTCATATTTCAAAGTGAACCCGTGAGGCGGGATGCAAAAGGGATTTTTCATCATCTGATTACGATCGGTGATGACGATGAACACAACTATGACCCCCTGTTGAGAGTGCAGAATCCATGGGCCGACCCACCTTTCATGTCAGCACTATAGGTTGGCATGAAGCAATGCAATGTGCAGGTGGTTTATACAAAGCGGGTCTATAGCCGTACGTCCTCGATTTGGCTAATACTGCGTAAAGTAGGACGGTAAAATTAACTGCGAAAGAGTTGGGAGTGACTTGAGCCCCAGAAAAGATTGCATAGTTAAAAAAAAAAAAAAAAAAAAAAAAAAAAAAAAAAAGAACCCGTGAGGGGACGACGGGATCAGGCTCTCAATAACACAAATACCTGAGCTGGGTTAAAAATAAATACCTCAACATACATGGTGTGGTGTGTGATTATCAGCTACATACAAGATCGGATTTACAGGGTGTTAACCAAACCGAGAGCTATACACAAGTGTCCCCATATTTCAAGCCAAATTTTAGTGAAAAAGTGCCAGTTTTTTTTTTTGCCAGATTAAATCAAAGTTTAATCCTAATTAAGATTAGTGCTTATAATTGTAATTATGTAAAGTTATCTAAATTGAATTAAGTTCAGATTTTTGTTTTTTGGTTATTTTGACCGGGTGTAAATTAAGTATATTGTATGGTTTACCTAAGTGTAAATGTACATATTTAAGTATACTATGTCGGTATATAGTACGTATTTGTTTAAGAAAGTTTAGTTAAGTGGTTGGAAATTTAAACCAAAAAAAAAAAAGGAAAAATTGTTAAATAGTGAAGTTTCCATAAGAAAAAAAATTATAGTGCGAATAAGGTGTTGTTTTGTAGGTATTTTCAGCAGCGGACAAACGGAGCAAGGAGTACTCTTTCGAAACGGTTGTCTGGTGAGTTTTTTTTTGATTTTTTAATTTTTGCGGACCTAAATCATAACTTTTTTTTGTTTTCTAATGGAAAATTCGTAAATAATAATTTTAATAATTTTATGGATTTATGATCTATTACAAAGATTTTTTTTTGTGATTATTATGTTAAACGAATATTTTTCATTATTAAAGTTGTATTTGTAATAATGATGAATTGAAATTTTTTTTATTGGTGATGATGTTTTTGGAGGTTGACCCTATTTTGCTTTCTCTAGTGATTGTTTTTTCTTCTTTTTGCACGTATAGTTTTGTACCACCAAAATAAACCTATGTGACAAAGACCCCCCCCAAGCCGTTGAGTTTATCCATCATAAAAAAAAAGCGTGCAGTCACATAGAATGGTTCGTTACAAACCACAGATACCAATATATTGCGTTATCCTGAAGAAGAATCCGATATGGACGAGTTTAAAGAAAGTTACTACCAGGCTATATCTAACCTAAATGCACGAATGCGCCAACGTACCGCATATAGGACTACCATTGTTGCACGGAACTAATTTGAACGCTTCCCAACTGGAGTCGGAAGTCAAATTGCCAAAGCTCAACATACCTTCATTTGCTGGAGAGTACACTGAATGGCAATAATTTTTTGATTTGTACACTTCTGCCATACATGATAAAGAAACATTAAGTCCTGCGCAGAAGTACCAATATCTAAAAGGGCTATTAAAGGGCGCAGCAGCAGCGTTAATCATGCATTTTAATATAACAGAAGTTAATTATATAGAAGCTTTTCAAAAATTATGCCAAAGATATAGTAGAAAGCGGCACACTGTAAATGCTTTCATTAAAACTTTTATGGAACAACCGATAATCACCCAAGCTAACTGTCAGAAAGTAAGGAAATTAATGGATATGTCGGATGAAGTCGTTCGAGGTTTCAAAGCGCTTGGAACTAAGGCCACCGAAAGGGAGCCGTGGCTGATACACTTATTAGTCAACAAGTTAGATAATGAGACTAAGGCGCAATGGGCACAAGAAAACACAGAACTGGAGTTTCCGTCCTTCGAAGACTTTATCAAGTTTCTCGGAAAGCATGTCGATGCATTGGAATCAATTAAAGCATGCAGCAAAGTAGTGCAAGTGAAAAGATATCAAACGCATGCCACTACAACTAGCACCGCAAAGGAACAATGCCCAATATGCAATAAAACGCAACATCGAATCTACGAATGTGACTTGTTTAAAGAAATGCAGTATTCGGATCGAGTTAAGGTGATCAAGGAGGCTAACAGATGCCTTGAGAGGCAGAGAATGCACAACAAGTGGAAAATTCTACAGCTAGTGTCTTGAATGTTAGAGCAACTAGTATTATTACAGAGCCACAAATCTGTTTAAAAATGACAGCTAATGCTAATTCAGCCATTCTACCCACAGCAGTAATTAAAATTAGAGACGTTTACGGCGATTTTATAAGTTCAGGGCTTTATTGGACTCGGCATCAAAAGCTTCGTTCATTTCGGAGAAATGTGCGCAAATTTTTAAGTTACCAAGAGAAAATAGCCGAATACTAGTACAAGGAATGGGACAAACCGGACTTGGTAATGCTCGTGGTTGTGTAGAGTTACTGATCGAATCATCCTCAGACAACACAGCGGAAATGTCCACAAAGGCATTTATTATGCCCCGTATCGGGTATCAGCAAGCCAGTTGTAAATTACTTCCTGAAGATTGTGAATTAATACGCAAGTTGGAATTAGCCGATCCAAAGTTCAATGGATCAGGCACACTAGATGTTTTATTAGGAGTCGATATATTTTTCAAGGTCATTCAAGCAGGGAAAATTGCTTTATCGAACAATTTAGTAGCGCTAAACACTAGTTTTGGTTTGGTGGTTGCCGGTCATCTATTGCCAGATAATGCAGCTGTCCAGAATTTCAATGTTCTTCTCGATATTGACCGCAGTCTTCGACGGTTCTGGGAAGTCGAAGAAGTTCCAAAGATCAGCAAAGGATCCGAGGATGATGAGAAGTGCGAAGATTTATTTTGCAAAGCGACAAGCCGAGATCAGGATAACAGATTTGTAGTGATGTTGCTGTTTCGCCAATCAGCCACACACTTAGGATCTTTCTATAATCTTACAATAAACCGATTGCGAGCGATGGAGAAACGATTTAAAAAAATAAAGAATTTGCAGAATTATAAAAGCAGTTATGAAGGAATATCAATCTCTTGGGCATATGAAGTTACTCGAAGAATATCCTGATACAAGGAAGTACTATCTTCCGCATCATGGAGTCATAAAAGCTTCCAGCACTACGACAAAGGTTGTCTTTGATGCTTCTGCTAAGTCTACTATGGGAGTCTCATTAAATGACATTTTAATGGTATGTCCCGTAGTCCAATCACCTATACTTAATATCTTGATACGATTTCGGCAGCATAAGTTTGTTGCTACCGGGAATATTGAGAAAATGTTTAGGCAGATACGCGTCCATGATATTGACTATCAAAATCAAAGGATTTTATGGCGATTTCACGAATCCGAACCAGTGCGAACCTACCAACTGAATAACCTACGGCACTGCTCCACCGGCATTCTTAGCAACCAGGGCCATATTTGAAGTAGGAAATAAAATTCAAAGTCAGTATCCCGAAGCTGCCAACGCTATAAAAAATGACATTTACGTTGATGATCTGATGACTGGGATAAGCGACACTACAACTTTACGAAGAACGATGAGCCATATTTTAAGCAGTTTATAACACTCTGGATTCAGCTTACGAAAGTTACAGTCTAACAGCAGTGAAATACAAAATACGTTCAAGGAAATTGGAGCAGATTCTGATCAAATTTCTATAGTACCCAAAGATGATTACCTTAATAATATCCTAGGGCTAACGTGGAATTCAACAAAGGATGAATTTATTATCACCACCGAAATATTAGAAGGAAGAACTACGACCAAAAGGGCACTGCTCTCAACTGCAAGCAAAATATTCGATCCATTATGGTGGTTATCTCCAGTCACTATCAGGATAAAAGTTTTATTTTAAAGTTTGTGGGCAGAAAATATAGATTGGGACGATACGCTGCCAAAACATGTACAACAGAATTGGCTTGAGTTAGAGAGTGAACTCAGAAAGACAAATACTACTTAAATACCTAGGTGGATCTACACGGAGAGAAATATAGTTCTACATGGTTCCAGTGATTCCAGCGAGAAAGCGTATGCGGCAGTAGTGTATGCATTCGCAGAAGAAGGTAATTGCAGTATTTCAACACTAATCGCAGCTAAAACGCGTGTAGCCCCAATAAAACAACTAAGCATACCAAGATTAGAATTGATGGGAGCACTGTTATTGACTCAGCTAACAAATTTAGTTAAAGAATCACTTACATTAGCCATGATACAGTTCTTTGGAGTGATTCGCAAATTGTGCTTGATTGGCTCTCTGATCATCCAAGGAAATGGACAACCTTTATGGGAAATCGAACGAGCGAGATTTTGACGAAATATCAACGAAACCAATGGAGACATGTGCCTTCGAAAGAAAATCCCGCCGATTTAGCATCGGCTGAGGCTTATGTGTAGAAGTTTTATCATCACACGACTTATGGTGGAAGGGTTCCGCAATGGATAGTCCAGGGTGAGGAATCCTAGCCGAAACAAGAATTTACGAAGTCCAATACACTGCTTACTGAAGAAAGGAGACGAAATAATTCAATCAGTTTTATTACAAGTAATAATTGCTTTATAGAAGAGTTTTGCGAAAAATTTTCCAATGCGTACACAGCTTTCAAGGTTTTTGCAATGGTGTTAAGATACATAAATAACCTCAAAGCAACATTACTAAAGAAGATAACCTTACGAGGAAATATTGCGAGAGAGGAACTTATTACGGCAGAAAATACATTGTGCCGCTGTCTGCAACAACTATACTTTACTGATGAGCTCATCGCCATAACAAAGAAGCAATGCATACCAAACCGAAGCATGTTATTATTATTGAACCCATTCATAGATGACAATGGTCTAATTAGAGTAGGAGGAAGAATACAAAAGTCAATCGCACCATTCAATGTAAAACATCCAATCATTCTTCCGAACACAGTGTTGACCAAACTGATGGTACTAGATTTGCATCAGTTCCATCATCACATCAGATGTAAAGATTTAGTCAAATCTATAATTCATAAATGTACCAAATGTTTTAGACAAAATCCGAGGAGAGAAACTCAAATAATGAGTAACCTGCCTGAAGCAAGAGTTACTTTTACTCACCCATTTCACCAAGTTGGAGTAGATTATTGCGGTCCATTACAAACTCATGTAACACGCAGGCGCGGACAACAGCCAATTAGGAGTTATGTTTGTATATTCGTATGTTTAAGCACTAAAGCAACTCATATCGAAATAGCTGGTAGTCTTTCAACAGATAGCTTTTTGGGGGCATTTAAAACATTTATTGCAAGACGTGGAGTTTGTCACACAATTTACAGCGACAATGGAACCAATTTTGTTGGAGCGAGGAACGATTTCAAGGAGCTATTTCAATTTATTGAAAGAAATAATAATGAATTTTCTTCCTTTCTACTTAGAAATAAAATAACCTGAAAGTTCAATCCACCTGCAGTTCCACATATGGGCGGAATATGGGAAGCAGCCGTTAAATCAGAAAAGATGTACCTAAAACGAGTTATGGGAGAAGCTATACTCACCTTAGAGGAATTCACAACATTGATGGTTCAAATCGAAGCTATCATGAACTCGAGACCTATATGCGCTAACACATCTGAAGAAATTGATGCACTTCCAGCTCACTTCCTTATTGGAAGAGCTATTATGGATATTACCGAGATCGACATCACTAACGAAAAAATATTGCCGAATGAAAGAAGGAAGTTGATAAAACAAATGAAACAGCACTTCTGGGTGCGGTGGCATAAATAATATTTACGATCACTTCAAACCAGACAGAAATGGCATACTAAGCGGATCAACCTAAACGAAGGCGATATCGTTTTATTAGCTGAAGACAACTTACCGGCTACTTGTTGGACATTAGCCAAAATTATAACATCTCATCCTGGCACTGACGGACTAGTAAGGGTTGTAACCATCAAGCTAGGGAATTCTGGGAAAATCATACAACGTCCAATTAATCAAATTTGCAAGCTACCGGAACATCCAATTGACTCAACTAATTCAAGGCCGCCGGGAAATGATGAGACAGCATAGTAGTTATGAAGCTAAAATATTATAAAAAGAGAAGTACAATGAAGAAGAACAAATCGCAAATAATTATTATAATGTAATATGTTAATTTCAAATAAAATTAAATCAGACATTAAATACTTTGGGGTATCGGTGTTAAAATTTAATTAAAGAAGTAGAACAGATTCAAAGTGTTGTACCAGCATTGCGAATCAAACAAGTACGGTAGTATGTTTTGCCTATATCAATTAAATCAATTTTAATAAATAATTCAAAATTTTAAAAATTTTGATAAAAAAATAAAAAATATAAAGTGTTGAAATCTTGTAAGGTGATCAGAACTTCGGTTATGATTAATTCAACTCCCAAATCAAAACTCATCCATGTGAAAACTCCTAACTAAATCATAATTCTACGTCAACTCAAATTAGTTCGACCCAAATCTCAACCCTCTGCTCAACTCTACACTTATTTTCCAACCCAATTAACTCTATTCGAAAACTAAATGCCTGTATCAACTCAACTCAATCTAACCTCCCACTAAACCCTAAACTCGAGCTGAAATTAATCCCTAACCGAACTTCTCTTTCAAATCCAATTAAATATCAAATCAAAACCTACTCACCATCACACCGGCATACGTAGCGTCGTAACCTTAATAACCTTAAACAATCATTCCATCATACCATTATTCCATTATACCATCTAACCATCATGCCACTATACCATTAAACAATTATGCAGTCGTACCATTGTACCTAGTGACGTCGAACCATCCCACCATCCCACCATGATGTATATTTTACCATCAATCCACCACACCTTCATACTATCATACCATCATATGTATCATGATACCATCGTACGTACCATTGTACCACAATATCATCATAACATCACACAATCATACAATAATATATACCATCTTACCACGATACCATCATACCATCGTACCATCATACCATCATACCATCATACCATTATACCATCGAGCCAACATACCATCGTAACACAATACCATCTTACCATCACACGATCATCCCATCTTTACTCTACATTTACACTTCAAACTGAACTTTTACATTTTAAATTGAACCTTTTATATTCCAAATTGAACCTTTAACATTTCAAATCGAACCCTTAACAAATTATATGAATGGCCAATTAGAATAGAGTTTGGCTATTCCATAACCGATTATGATGAAAATTGGGTACGGTATTCGAAAGCTCATTCCTAATCTCGAATTTCATTAGAATCGGTTAGGGAATAGCAGAGTTCCGTTCTACTTGCCCATATTCCTGAACTTTATCTAAAAACCATTTTAAAATCCAATTACCTTCGCACATGTAAAATTCCATTAAAATCTGTTAAAAAATGGACAAGTTCTATCCTACCTGGCCATGTTACAGAATTTCATCTAAAAATAATTTTAGAATTCCAATGCTAGTCTGCCTAATGAACTTCATAATAATCGGTTTAGAAATACTCAAGTTCTATCATACTAGGTCATACTCCAGAATTTGATTTAAAAATCATTTTAGAATTCCATTTCCAAGGCATATGCCATACTTCATCATATAAAACACACAATTATTCTTTTATCCTTTCATATTCATCAGATTAGAGAAGATAAATCAGAGAGAAAATTTGATCAGAGAGCCAATTTTGTTTTGCTGGTTTTAAGTAAATAATTTAGGGTTTCATTGTACGGTTCGAAAAATAATTTCTACACCCAAATAGGATTTCTCTACATTCATCATATTTGAATATTAGTTTATCCGATACGAGACGTCTCAATGTAGATCTATTTTTTCTATTTGGTAGAACCTTGTTGACAACTTTTCTGCATTCACTGCCACTTCTGATTACAGAGAAAAAGATGATACCGCTCATAACACAATACCCTATCGTGTTATTTGGTACTTGCAATGACTAAAGGTCATCAGATAAAGCAAACAAGAGAGGAAAATTATTTTTTACATAGTTATTAATTTGGCTAGACTCCAAACCATTTACAATAATTATTATATCATACTTACAAAATCGCTATTTTGAATTCAGTTTTTTTGTTAATTAAATAAACGTTCAACCATAAAATACGATGTCATATAAAATTTTTACTGCTTCTATCATGAATTGCGGTAACCCATATTTATTTTTGCACCTAGCATTTCACCAAAAATATTTCTATCACTGTATTTTAAGAATAAAGAAAATTCTAACAAGTAAATAGTACTAAAAAAAAATTCTTTTGAATATAGCATTAAGAAAATGAATATAATAAATTTCTCTTCGTATTTAATACTTTTTAAATTTTAAAAATAATTAAAATATATAAAACCAGCAACAACAAAATTATTTATTTACATATTCATATTTTAATGACTTAGAAAAATATTAAAAATAAATTTGTGTTTTTTTTTTTTATTTCTGTAAATGTGAATTTATTCTACAAAAAAATAATTGAAACATTTAAAGTAAGTAAAGTAAGTATACAAAAGTAACAAAACGAAATTGTGTACGTGAACTTTTTATTTAATCTTGTGGAAAATGAAGTAAGAAGATAAATAGAAATGGAGTATGCACATTTACGGGGGAAAAAAAACGGAAAATTGTTAAATATTTAATCTGCTGTTGAAATTTGAATAAATGTGTATACCATCCAACATATGTTTAATATTTATGGCTGTATGTTGTACCGTACCTACAATTTTGTATCCTTGGTTGAAAAAATATTACTTAATTTCGCCTTTTTAAGGTGTCTACTGGCATGGAAATGACAATTTGATATATAAAATAAAAAACTGTATAGCTCTTTACCAGATTGTAATCGGAATTTATACAAACATGTATACGCAACGGTTGATAAATGAAATATTTTTGTATTTTTTTTTTTTTTGTTGAAAACGCAAAAAATATATTTTCTTTGTGTGACTGAGCTTTTGACGATGACTATAGTAATTAATTTTGTTTAAGCATTTTCTAATTTATTTCGATTTCAACATTTATTTTAAGTCAACCGTATATTTCTGTACCGCAAACAAAATGAAAATTCATCTATATGAATGTATGTACATCAAAATGTGTAGCCATATTATGATTAAATTTCCATAGCTGATTTTGCAATTTTCACTTGATTTTCTCTAGATTTTATCAAATATTTTTTGATGTTTCCGACTTTCTTTTCGTACTATAGTTTACAAATGAAAATATAAAAATCGTATATGTATATTTTGCTGATTTAGATTAAAGAAGCTCTCATTTTTGGTTTAAAAAAATACAAATTTAATGTGCTTACAGTTTGAAAGTTGATAATTTTCAGCGATTTAGCTGGCCTAGATTTTTTGTTTTCTATTAAATAAATTAATTAATTAAAAAAGGCGTAATGAAAAAAAAATTGTGTTCTTTTTAATTTTCTTTTTGTGATAATTTCATCAGAAAATTATTTTAAAAATTTAATTTGAATGAATATATACGAGTACCATCGACATTTCGGGGTTTAACAATTAAAACAAAAAATTAGATTACAAATAAATTAAATCGTTTAAATAAATAATTCATTCGAGGACTTTTAACTCATTTAACTCTTTTTACGGGATTATCTCTACTCCTTTTACAAGATTAAACATGCTAAGCGTAACCCAACATAACCTTATTTTATATAAATTATTTTCCGTTGAAAAGAATATTTTTCATGATATCTTTGTACATGTGTCACCCATTCGTCGCCCCAGAGGATTTTTTTCGAAACTGCAATGGTTTGTATTGTTTTGCGAAATGCACCCTTCGATTTAAATTTTGTTTGGAACCAATTTTTTTTTTTACGTGTAATGCACTCACACCCAGCCCAGATTCACATAGTTAACGGCCTGTTCGACCAACTCTGCGTAATTTCAGGTAATCGTTTTCCAGCTCTTTCTTTTCTGAGTTGTTATCGAAATCCTTTCGAAATTCCAAAACTGCATTTCGTTTGCACTATTACCTTACTATCGTCTTCCTAATTTTTTGTGTTCAGATATTATTTTAGACCTTAATTCATTTTAAAAAAAAGTCTTACCACGAAATTAAAAACAATTAAGTTTTATTTTAATTTTTTTTTTTCTTTATTCATCATCATCATAATATAGCATTTTTATTAAGAAAAAAAATTCTTGTTAAAAAAATGTAGTTAAAACATATACAGTACCGCACATAGAAATCTGGGACACCTAAAAAATCTCAGTTTTCACTGTGTTATTTTTGTACATCCGAACGTATGGAAAAATAACTTTTGGAAATAAAAATATATGTGGCTGACCGAATTTAAATGTCCGCTATTATTTCAAAAATTACAATAAAAAAAAATCAATTATAAATATTAAAATGATAAGCATATTTAGAATCTTGCATTAGATATTTGCATTCATAATACAGAATACCTTAATAACTTCATCGAGAACACGACTAAAATTATTTAAAATATTCAATGGGCTTTCGTATGATACATTTTTTCAGCTCAGACTTAAATCGCGACAACAGATCAATAGTTCTAATATGCTATGGTAATCGATTGTAGGTAACAAGACCAACACGAATAAGCAAATTATGTGCTACTTTGAATCATTGCGATTTCTTGTGCCATAATTGTGAATATCTTTAACATATCGAAAAATTGGTTTGCAGTACGATAAGCCATGAATTAGTTTGTAAATAAATATCATAGAATTGTCAGAATCTCACATTGATGGTATTAATATATAGTTCACGAAAATTAATCTAATAATTTTATTCTATGCGCTAAAAATGAGCCAGGAAACCATCGAGCTAACCAATGTCAAAGTCAGGCCAGTTGTATGAAGTGTAGACGACGACATCATACACTGCTCCAGATGATGTAGCTACTCCACCAACAAGTACATTGTCGAATACGTCAACAGTAGTCGATGCGAATGTTACACCACTTTCAGATAACGCGCAAATTCTAACAGAGTCCCAAACAACGCACGAAGTAAATGAAGTAACTCCTTATAACAACAGCTGAACAAACCGTTAATTCAAACGTCTCTGGGGAAAGAAGCACATTGCTGCCGACTGCAATAAATTGCAGTTTATTTGCTGCAAGTTACTAATGGACTCGGGATCTCAAACATCGTTCATTTCTGAGAAATATGTGCGTAAGCTCGGAACTTTAGGACAGCAGGGAAAAGTGCGAGTGGAAGGACTTGCAACATCTAACGTGCTCACAACAGAACGTGCGGTATTTACGATTTATTCGAGATTGGATCCTACGAAATGCTTAACAGTAAGCTCATTAATCTGCCAAAAATTACGACATTGATGCTAGAAACAGTTGCTGTGATATTCAAAGATATAAGATTAGGGATTTACCGTTAGCTGATCCTTATTTCGACAAAAAACAGGAAATCGACATCCTCTTGGGTTCGGATTACTTTTTCTATGTATTAGCTGCTAATCAAGTTTCACTATCATCTAATATAGTGGCACAGGAAACCTTGTTCGGGAGAAGGTAAGGAGGGTAAGTGGAAAGGAAGGAAGGTAAGTGGAAGCCGTATCATAATTTCAACACCATTATTGCGGAAGATTTAGAGACATTACTTCGGAAATTTTTAGAGCAGGAAACGATTTTAGAAGAAACACCTAGAACAACGGAATAAGAACTGTGTGAAACAATGTTTTAAACAACCAAACAACGACTGCCTTTAAAACCCACGGCAAGTGTATCTAAGGCTTTCGAGATAGTTGTTAAAAATCGAATTCAATCGCATTTACATAGCAATAGTTTAAATAGTCTTTTCCAATCTGGGTTTAGAAAATGTTATAGCACTTCTACTGCGTTATTAAATATATGTGATGATATAAGGCGTAATATGCATAATAGAGAATTAACTTATTTAAATTTGTTAGATTTTTCTAAGGCCTTTGATTCTATTAATCACAGAATTCTTTTTAATAAACTCTTATCTCAGTTTAGATTTTCGCTTTCTGCTGCCAAATTGATTTTTAACTATCTTTCTAATCATTCTGAGACAGTTTTTTTCGACAATTCCTTGTCTGATTTCCTTCCTGCAATTTCCGGCGTGCCTTAGGGTTCAGTACTGGGCCCTCTATTATTTTCTATGTACATAAATGACATAGAATCTTCCATTCAACATTGTTCATTTCATATTTTCGCTGATGACGTATGAGTGTAAAGTTTATGCTAAAATAAATAACAAAAAATTACACTGTTAAATTAGCTATTTTCCGATTGGAATTTAAATTATATGAAAATTTAAATTTTTTGCAATTTTGGATTTTTCGTACCACCAAACAGAAAGCATCCAATTGTGTTGAACATTACTACAATTCGGATAATTTAAAAGTTGACTGATTTTTGATGGTTTAAATAATTATTTAGCGTCGATCCTGGAAATGTTCCATAGGTCCCGCACATTTCTTAGAATAGCTAAGCCATATAACGGTCAATATCACCAAGCCGATCCAATTATAATGAACTATAATATATTTCACAGTTTTTGGAATTTTTAATAGTTTTCCATTATTTTAAAAGTTGTATATCGCCGACCGCAGAGATATCCACAAGGTCTTGCCTATATTTTTGAATAACTTGACCATATTTTCAGAATTGAATTCAGATCACAGAGATCACAATTGGATAAAGTTGGCCACGTAGACTAACATATGCCCAAGTTATCAAAAAATATAGGCAAGACCTTGTGGAAATCTCTGTGATCGGAGATACAACAATTTTTATAAACCAATAAAAATTATTAAAAATTCTAAATTCTGTGAAGTATAGTATAGTTCATCACAATTGGATAAGATTGATCACGTAGACTTGCATATGGTCAAGTTATTCAAAAATATAGGCAAGACGTTGTGTACATCTCTGTGATCGAAGATACAATAATTTTTAAAACCAATAAAATTAATAAAAATTCTAAATTCTGTGAAGTATAGTATAGTTCATCACAATTGCATAATATTGACCACGTAGACTGGTATATGGTAAAGTTATCCAAAAATATAGGCAAGACGAGATACAACAATTTTTATAAACCAATAAAATTATTAAAAATTCTAAATTCTGTGAAGTATAGTATAGTTCATCACAATTGGATAAGGTTGGTCACGTAGACTGGCATTTAGCCAAGTTATCCAAAAGCATAGGAAAGACATTGTGTTCATCTCTGTGATCGGAGATACAATTTTTAAAACCAACAAAATTATTAAAAATTCTAAATTCTGTGAAGTATAGTATAGTTCATTACAATCGGATAAGATTGGCCACGAAGACTAGCATATGGTCAAGTTATCCAAAAATATAGTCAAGACCTTGTGGACATCTCTGCGGTCGGCGATATAAAACTTTAAATATAATGAAAAATTATTAAAAATTCCAAAAACTGTGAAATATAATATAGTTCATAATAATTCGTTCGGCTTGGTGACATTAACCGCTATATGGCTTAGCTATTCTAAGAAATGTGCGGTACCTTCGGGACATTTCCAGGATCGACACTAAATAATTATTTAATTCATTAAATATCAGTCAAATTTAAATTATCTGAATTGTAGTAATGTTCAACACAATTGTATGTTTTTGGTTAACGACATAAACAGATGGTCCAGCTATCTGAAAACGATGAAAAGAACCTGTTTCCTGATGAAAAGAACCTGTTTGGTGGTACAAAAAATCCTAAATTACAAAATATTTAAATTTTCATAAAATTTAAATTCCAGTTGGAAAATATCTAATTTAACAGTGTAACTTTTTATTATTTTTTTTTAGCATAAACTTCCCACTCATGATGACGTTCAAATTTATAGAAATAGTCGTTTAGATCAGAATTGTATTGCTAGGAATATTTCTCTGATAAATGAAGATTTAAGTAATATCGTTAGCTGGTCGGTCTCTAACAGGCTCGTTTTAAACGCGAATAAATCTCAGTCGATTATAATTTATAAAAAACCCTTAGATACCTCGTCCTTTTCTTGTATTTTTCTGCAGGGTTCGCTAATTGAATATTTAAATACTGTTAGGGATTTAGGCTTAGTTATTAATAAAACTCTTACTTGGGGTGACCATTTAGTTACTATTAGTAAGAGGGTCTTTGGCATGCTAAGTTGTTTGTATAAAGTAGTTGAATTTTCTGAAAGTCAGTTAAGGAAAACATTATTTTTGTCTTATCTTCTTCCTCATTTTATTTACGGTGACATAGTTTTATTCGGTATGCTTCAGGAAAATATGAATCTTCTCCAAAGATGTTTCAATGCTTGTACCAGGTTTATTTTTGGTACTAGGAAGTTCGATCATATTTCTGCCTACTCTAGCCTTGTTTTAGAATGTAGTTTATCTATTTTTAACGAATTTCGTGATTGTTTTTTTATTTTTAAACTTCTCAAAGCTAAGGAGCCTTATTATCTATATAGGAAATTAATATTTAGTAGGCTTCATTCCTCTGACTTCCGCCTAATTCCGGCTAATAATTGTTGTAGGTCGTTAAACAAGTCATTTTATGTTAGGGGAGTTTCCCTTTGGAATTCAATTGCATTGAAAATAAAGAGGTTAGAATCGGCATTACTATTTAAGTTATGTAGTTTTTTAATTTATTTTTATTAACTTTGTTATTATTGTTAATTTTTAATATTATTTCACCTCGTTCTGTACATTTTATTGTAACAATGAGGTATGTAAAAGAATCCCGTTATGGAATCAAAAAAGCAAACATTACTTCTAATTTAACGTGGAAAGTAAGTACAATACAAATAAATGTTTTTTTTTAAAGTTTTATTAAAATTATCAATTTTATTAAGACAAACAAAAGAACGGAAGTTATGTCTAAAGAACCGAGCATGTTTTTTTGATATTTTATTGCCAGATGGAACAGCTGTTCCTCCTGTTAAAAATTCTTCAGATTTTTTAAATGAATTTCTGAACCTTCTTTATGTTATATCGTGCTGTGCAAAATACATATGCTTTTTACAATTTTTTCTGCTAATTTAGGAGCTGTTTCGATGGGTTTCCATAAAATCCGCCATTTAGAATTAATTATCGCAAACGCACATTCAACACATTTCCTTGTTGGCGAAAGGCGTGCATTAAAATATTCATTTTCTGAACTGCAGTTTCTTCCGGGGTACGGTCTGAGAAGTCTTTCAAGAAGTGGATATGCTTCATCCCCAATAAAAACGTATGGCATTTTGATAGATGTTGTGGGTAGAGAAGCATTAGGTGGAAGTTGCGATGAGCTAAATGTTCCTCCATAGCTTTGTTTTCCAAACCCTCCAACTTCTATAATTAAAAAGCATATGCCACGGCTTGAAGAACAATTGAAAATAATTTTTTATAATTATATAACAGAGTTCCCGAATGCGCTGGACATCGAACACGAATGTGTTTACCATCAATAGCCCCCACGCAATTCGGGAAAATCCAAATATTCCAGAAATCGTCAGCTACATTTTTGAAATGTATTTCCGTTGGTTCCGGCATATAGAATGGCTGAAGCACTACCCAAAGAGCTTTACACGTTTCTGCTACTATGTCTGCAATAGTTGATTTACCAATTTTAAATGTAAATGAAAGTGATCAGAAAGATGCCCCAGTTGCAAGAAACCTATAAAAACATAAATTTTAATAGTTACTTATTTTTCAATTATACAAAAAAAAAATTTGCTTTTATTTTCCAGGCGACATTTTAAAAAGGAAATGGAAAAATTTGAGGGATCAGTTCAGAACCGAACTCAAAAAAAATTCTAATTGGACGATCTGGAGGTGAGGCGTGCTCTGATGAAGCGTTTTCAAGTTGGCCATACATCAAATTAATGTTTTTCTTAAAGGACTAAATGAAATGTCGTGCCGGGACTGGAAATTTAAAAAGAAAAAATTAACCATTAATAAACGAAATTTACTTAACATCAGAGCAGGACCAAAATGTATATATTCTGGCGACACGGATGCTAACGCATCATTAGAAGATAAAGATTTCCTTTTTTCAAATATTGAAACTCCATTTCCCACTCTTAAAAATAATAATTTTAAAGTTCCGAAAAAGAAGAAGTTTAACAAAAATGCAAACGACAAAAATACCTATCAAGGAGAAATTATTAATATTGAGAAACAAAAACTGGAATTGTATGAAAAAAAAACAGGAAATTGGAACCAGGATTGGAACCCTCGAAAAAATTCTTATGCAGAATGGAAATTCAAAAAGTTATATACAAGCACGTATACGAGAATTCACCATCACCACAAATTTTCTCAACAAAGCTATCTTCATCACGCTATTCCATTCCAATTACTTCTCCTATAAGTACTGATTATTCTGACTGTACAAATTCAGTTCCGAATATGCGGAATTTTTCATCGTCAATTCTGTGTTTCAAATTATACAAGATGAGGAGCCAACTATTGTTCCTGGACAATGTTATCGAAATACACTTGACACTGATGTATTGTTATGTACACGAACATGCCGAATAATACAGAACATGGCGTTTATTAATTATTGTCACCAAGTCGTACTTACCAGAACACAATTGAATTTTTTTTTTAATATTTTCTCATGAAATAAATCTAATTTTAACCATAACCGCTCATAAGGTGATATTGGCGCTTTAACCAAATTAGTACAATTTTTTGGAGATTGCAGGTGTAATTTTTTCTAAAATATATTCAAATTCACGTATATTCTTTTTAATACTGAATTATTTATAAAATACTGTGAACAAGTTCATTAGGAGATTCGTACAAGGTAGCTTTACAGAGGTTATTATCAATGTACACCGAATTCAGGAAGGAGTAGGAAAGTCTTGGGCACATGAAATTGTTGCAACCAGAAGAAATTAAGGTTAAGGATAAGGAAGTATATTACTTACCCCATCACGATGTTCCAATATTGCGAAAATGTATCGTCAGATAATAATAGATTCAAAGCAAACACCCTTACAACGTATTCTGTGGCGCAATTCTTCTTCTTAACATATTGATCATTACGAATTATTAACCGTTACGTATGGAACATCTTCGGCACAATTTTTAGCAGTGAGGGTGTTGTTTCAAATTGCCGATGACTGTGAATTAGAATATCCAAGAGTGGATGGGATGAAAGGTTATCTCAAGAATTTCAAAACGCTTGGACAAATATTCAAATTTAATTTAAATTATTAAATAAAATAGAAATTCCCAGATAGTATGTTTCCAATTTCCAGCCGAATTACCAAATCCACGGTTTTAGCGATGCAAGTGAAGTGGCCTGTTCTGCTGCCTTTTATGTTCGTGTACAAAAGGGTAATCACGTCTCAACAACTTTACTGACATCAAAAAGCAAGGTCGCTCCTATCCAGCCTGTCAGCCTACCTAGACTAAGACTGTGCGAAGCACATTTGCTCGCAAAACTAGTACATCGAGTAAAGAAGGCGCTTGAGGTTTTAAATATTAAGGTGCATATTGAAGTGATTCGATGATAGTCCTATCTTGGCTAACAAACCATCCTCGTAAATGGATAACGTATGTAGCGAATCTTGTGGCTTCAATCCACCAACTTCTTCCAGAGTCGTTATGGAGACACGTGAAGGGCAGAGACAATCCTGCTGATTTAGCGACTCGAGGAATTTCCGTCGAAAAATTGGGTTTCGAATGATTTGTGGTGTAAATATTTGCTACCAGGTCCATCTTTATTAACGGCATTGTGCCGTCAAAAATACTGGATATTGAATATCCGCACGGCTAGTCGCAGCATTTGTCAAAAATGTATCGTTTGATTTCGTCACTCGACTTTGCGGTCGGCACAACAGATGGGTAGCTTACCAGAATAAAGAATTACAGTCGGTCGTCCGTTTTTGATAGTAGGAGTAGATTATGCTGGACCAGTACTACTGGCATCAAAAAAGGGTCGTGGGGCGAAATTAATATAAGGTTTTTTAGTCATATTCGTGTGTTTTATTACAAAAGCGTTACACATCGAAGTAGCTTCGGATCTGACTACTGACGTGTTTTTAGCAGCATTGGACCGATTTGTAGCGCGAAGGGGAGTACCTGCAGATATATATTCTGATAATAGAACGAATTTTTTGGGAGCAAAATGGAAACTGTATGATCATTACGAGCTAATTGCATCTAACGAGTTCAAATCAAATATAACCGAATACGCACCTTCTCACCATATTAAATGACATTTTATTCCAGCCATTTCACTTCATTTTGGCGGATGGTCAGTGAAAACACATTTAATTAAGGTAACTGGGGCGGCCCATCTGACATTCGAGGAAATGATCACCATGACGAAAATTGAAGGGATTTTGAATTCAAGGCCTCTATGTGCCATTAGGAATGAGGACACATGCAACAGGGAGTATGTTGGACCATGATTCAATTTGGATAAATAAAACAAACCACTAGACTTACTCCAACTATTTATTGATACATATGTATGTATTTTTGATTCAAAGTCACTACACAGAAAATGTACTCAAAACGCACTGCACAGTATTTTAAGGATTATACACAGAAGATTGGTCCCATTCGATGATAACAACACAGATATATCTACAATAAAATTCACATGTATAGAAATTATCTAATAGTACAATTGTGATTTTGTTTAAGTCTCTATTGTTATATTTTGTTTATCGCTGTAATAAAAATAATTTGATCAATGATCAGTGTTCTTTAAACGTTTGTGACAACAATACACAATAAACTTCTAAATTCAATAAAACCAACCTATTATTGAATAAAACCTTCAACAGGCGATATTGTTTTTAATTGTATGTATTTTTGTTCGTGAGAAAGCGAACCAACTTGAATTTACTCAGTGTGTGCTGTACATACCATTTCAACTGTAATCATTTTACTCAGGCATTTGATATTACAAAAGGCATTTTTTGGAAAAAAATTCAGAATATTTGTTCTAATTCAATCAAAATGTGTTTCCATTTTCCAGCGTACCATGTATAAGAAAACTAATTGGTGTACTCTTCAAAAGTAGATGAAACAGAACTGAACAGGTCTCAATAAAACGAAAATCTGGCAATTCTATGCAATGACGAGTTCCAAATTTATCGATAAATTATCACAAATTTCGAATCAAGTTTGAAAAATATTAAGATTTTCTAATAATATATAAACTGTCGAATTTTCAAAGTATTTTGAATATTCTTCAACATAAATTATGTATTTGAAAAAATGTCGAACTTTTAGTTTAAAGATGTTTCATGTCTCGAAGCTTTTTAACTTAAATCAGTTACTATTTATTCTGAAATTGATAGTTTAAACTTTAGAGGAAGGTAAGATTTTGGAATAAATTTAGAATATAGTTTGATCGTAACATTTTTGAGCTTTTTAATAATTTCAGATTTTCAATAAAATATTTCATGAGCATAAATTATTTATTTGAAAAAATGGTCCAGAGCTTTATTTGTATGAGCTTTCACTTATCGAGGCTTTTTAAACAAACCATTTTACTTTAATTTGATTTTATAATGGAAGGTGGTATTTTGGGATTAACTTAAGAGTGACCGAGCAAACGGCGCAGTGGTTAAAGCTGCGGCGTTTGGATCGGGTGGTACCGGGTTCGAATCCCGATAGGGGCGGGATGCAAAAGGGATTTTTCATCATCCGATTACGATCGGTGATGACGATGAACACAACTATGACCCCCTGTTGAGAGTGCAGAATCCATGGGCCGACCCACCTTTAATGTCAGCACTATAGGTTGGCATGAAGCAATGCAATGTGCAGTTGGTTTATACAAAGCGGGTCTATAGCCGTACGTCCTCGATTTGGCTACTACTGCGTAAAGTAGGACGGTAAAATTAACTGCGAAAGAGTTGGGAGTGCCTTGAGCCCCAGAAAAAGATTGCATAGATTAAAAAAAAAAAAAAAAAAAAAAACTTAAGAGTGTTTGTTTTCAGTGAGCTTTAAGCTTGTTAATTTGTCTATACTTTATTGGTTTTGTTTTAATTGCGTTAAAATGTTTATGAACAATAATCATGTACATATTTGCAAGTAATGTCAAGGACTTTTATTTTTAAAAGCTTTCACTTATCGTACCTTTTCAACTCTAATCATTTTACTCAGGAATTTGATATTATAAAGGGCGTTTTTTGGAAAATATTTAGAATATTTGTTCTCATTCATTCAAAATGTGTATTCGTTTTCCAGCGTTCCATGTATAAGAAAACCAACTGGTGTACTCTTCAAAAGTAGACGAAACAGAATGTGATTCATTTGAATGGTCTCAATAAAACGAAAATCTTGCAATTCCTTACAATGACGAGTTCCAAATTTATCAATTTTGGCATAATCTCAAAAAAAAAAATTTAAATATCACCATTTAGATTTATGTGTGTGACTCTGCAAGTTCTTACAACTAAAAGCTAAGTGCAGAACATTGCCTTACAGAATTTGATAAATTCGAAAATCTTCAGAAATCTCGAATACTCCTAGGAATGTCAAAAAGCTAAGGAAATGTAGAACAAACCATGCGGAACAATCTCGGTTATACCCCAGACCTCGAATAATTTCAATAATATTGTCAAATCTGGATATTAATTATTAATTTAAGGAAGATTTTGAAAAAGTTCCGAAAAATTCGTGTAAATATGGAATTATTTTTGAAGTAACTTAATGTTACTAATACTACTAAAAAGGTTAAGGCTAAGCTCAACAAAACGATATACAATAATAATGCAACCCTTAAATAGTATCGAATAGGTTCTAAAATTCTCGATATATTAGATAGGCTATAAGTTCCCTTTTTCAAATCAAATTTAACCTTTTCTAATTAAAACTTAATTTATAAAATGTTGAATTTGTTTAACTAAAAGCTCGAATTGATTTGTAAAAGGTCGAATTTTGATAAAGACAAAAGGGGAAACTTGGAGTTACGCAAAACGTATAATACAAGCCAGTAATACAACCCAGCAAACGATTTCAAACGAGTTTTAGCTAATTTTCTTCTAAATCTAAATATCGGTCAGAACCTAAAAGAATTTTTATTTCTATGAAGGCATACCCGATAATAAATGTTTGAGCATGTCTTAAAAAATATTTAATAGCCACAAGAACGATTTCCTCATTTTATAAAAATTAGGCCATCGCCTTTTCTTAAAAATTTTCTAGAAATGTACTATTCTTCAAATTTGCACTTTAAAGTGGGTCTCCCGGCGGCTATGCCACTGTTCTTTGGTGCAGGTTCACCCTTCTTCTCCCTCCGCATTTACTCTTTTGTGGACTTCGGATATTAAAAAAAATATATCCACATCATTTTTGTTGTGGAGTAAGTGACCGCAGTGCTCATCTTGCACTCGCTTTTGACGGGTAATGTAAAATTGTAAACGTACTTAATATACAGACAACTTTAGCCTTGTAGCTAATTCGCCAATATTCACACGACCCCCCATAATACAAGAGATTATATTCAGTAAACTCCTTTTGGGATAAATATGATAAACCAAACGTGCTAATCCGGTTTTCCCCAATAGACTTATGTACAACTTTCCTGACACTGATTTCAGTTCGATGGTCCCTGCCTCAAATTAATTTTATCTACAAAATTTAAATTAATTCACTTTATTTATAAATCAATTTGCTAATTTACTAAACCGTCTCGTCAAAATGATTAAAATTTTCTCAATTTACTTAAAGGATCATAATTTTTCGAGATATAATTCTCGTGACACCAGCTCAATCATATGTATACGATAAAAACGATAAAACGACATGAACCAAAACGGCGCCAACAAACTATATACGATAATTAATTTATTTATAAAAATTAAATGCCCCCCATTGAATTTATTAAATTATTTTATTTTTGATGTAGAGACTATAAATGAGATTGGCACATTGCCCTATTATAATAGTCGTTCTACTATTTTTCTATAAAGTGCCAACAATTTTGTTGTTTTAAATTGCCCAAGGTACATGCCATCCAATTTATTATTTAAACGAAGGTCATAAAAACCGTCCGCAGAACATTTTAATTCCTTTCACATCGTAAACATTTTTGTCTCACCACACAAAACAATCTAGAAAGTATTAAAATGTTCAGCTTAACATTAATATCACGTAACCACCGAGTTTAAACTAAATTACTTCAACAAAATTATAAATCTTTTGGTACGGAATTTTTTTTTTTTGTATATTTGTTATTGTAATAATCATTAATTAAGATAACTGAAAACTTTGCTAGCAATAAGTTTGGTATATTCTGGTCTAAAACATTCACAAACAAAAAATGTTATAATAACAATAAAAATAATAATAATAATAATAACAAAAACAAAAATTAAAAGTAATAATAATTTTATTCACGTTCTATTTAAATTTTTCGCATCTTAGATACCGTGCGACTGCTATAAATAGAGAAGAGACGAAGAAAATGTAAAAATTATCGTATCGATTTTTTACGCAAGCTTTAAAGCTGTGTACCTTTTTTTTTTGTGTGTGTGTGTGTAATTCTAATTTACTTCTCTATAGTGTATAAAGCATAAATTTGTGTAAGTTTCTTTCTGATCCTTTTACTACAGGATGTACTACATATATATCCTCTTTTACAATACATATACCGTATATAAATTATACATAAGAAATTTAAAGAATTTGCTAGCTATTTGTTAATTAAAGTCTTTTTCTCGAGTATTTTAAATTTGATTCAAAGAATCTTAATTGTTTTTTACTTTTTTTCTAAATATGTATATTTCATTCCACTTCACATTTGCTGTCAAAATGATAAATCTTATTGCTTCTCTACGCTATCATCGTAATTATCATCTTGTCTAAAACGAAAAGCGTTTGTGTACTACTATTTTTGTAGTATATAGAAGATGTACTTATTAAATTTTTATTCCACCACTATACACTGTTTAGTATACACGATATATACGTATAAAGTGATTAAATATAGTCCCGCTCATGTTTTTCTCCATTCGTTTCATTTTACGAATAATTATGGGAATAGATGTGAATAAACAAGAGACAAGTTATATAATAATCGTACATTTAATTATATGTAATGCTCTAAATATATTCTTCGTAAATATGTGTACGAGTATATTCTTATCGTCGAGTGCCAAAATATATAAACGAAAATTATTTCAATAATGGGTCGAGGGGTGTATAAGAATTACATTCATTCTTATAATTCATTCATAAGATGTATATGATACAGTTCTATGGAAAGCTTTTCATTAAATATTGTCAAAATTGCTTCAATGTTCGTCATCAAAAATTTTCCATTTGAATTTTGAATGAAAATTTGCGAAGTTAACGTATTAAGATGTGAGTTTTTTCTTCTTCTAAGAACATCAAGGTTTTAGGCATTAATTAATTTCTTTTGCTATCTGTATATATTGTTTAGATGAGGAAGGTTAAATATTGAGTGTAGCTAGACTAAGTGATGTAGAAATAAATTTCATTCAAAATAATTCGTGCATATACAAGTTGAATAAAAATATCGGTTATATCTATTCATGTGCCACCTGACAATTTTACAATAAACAAAAATTTTACTTGATTGTGTTAGTGGAGCTTTGCGATTCAAGCTTATTTATTTTAAGTAAATGATTTGGAAAATTAAAACAAAACAGAACCAAATTAAACAAACATAAAGCTTTAACATAAAATGTAATTTTGTTCAGCTTTGGGTCATAATTCATTTAAAAAACATTTTACTTTTTCAATTAAAATTGTTTTCAACATTTTTTTTAAAAGCTCGCAGTCAAAACATGTGAAAAATGTTTTGAATATCAACAAAAAAATCGCCAAGTACGTATATTTGTTAAAATTTGGTGTAAAATTAGCACTTTGTTTGGTGAATTCATCCTATATATCGGAAAATTCATTGCATATTCTTAAGGGACAGAAACACTTAATCAACTTGCACAAAGCATATTAAGTTGAGATAAAATGTCCTTGAAAGTATTTTTTTTTTATTCAGGTTTGGCTTTTAATTAAATTTAACTGATAATGACAAATAATGTCGAACAACGCAAATGTGACCTTCTTAAGCACAATTTAATTCTCAATAGTATCGCATGACTGATGAAACACAATTTAATAGAACCATTGCCGATTAACCTAATAAAGTTATGGCCAATGCTGCACTGGATAATTTATTTAATATTATTTTCGCCAGGCGGTTTACCGGGTATGAATGCAATTGTAATCGATAAACCTCCTGGCGTAAATAAATTAAAAAATTATTCAATGAGATTAGTCGAAGAAATACTCTTTCTGAATTTGATAAATGGAAATTTTCTCAAAAGCTCGTAAATTTATCTGCTTATCGGTTGATTTTAAAAATCGTCGACTTTTATAACCAACCTTCGTTATGTTACAAAACTATATATGTATATTATAGACTTTATATCTATGTACATATATCAAAGAAATGTCTAATTCTGGTTCCTTACGGAGAATTACTAGATAAATTATTTTTCCTATTATTCGCCCTGGTAGCCAAGATCCAAAAAATATATAATTCTAGAATCTGATCTAAGAAGTATTCTTTGTCGCATAAAGAATTATAATCGTTAAAGTTGTAAAGAATTCTCTAAACGATTTTTTTTAGAGAAGTGCTGCTCGTGTTCTAGCGTTCCATATAGATCAAGAAATCGCTGGATATGAATTCGAATATTCATATGACGTCAATTTGTTGCTGGTCCAAGCTGCATTTACAACATCTTCTAATTTTATTAAAACATTTAGAAAACAATTCTAATAATATGAAAACTTAGAAATGTATTTTTGGTCTTGATAAATTACAATTTTTAGGTTAGCTATTCAGTCAGAGTAAAGTGTTTTACCCACTGAAAAACGAAAAGAAAAGTTGGATTTAGTTTTTTCGATTTAATCCGAAAGTATTGCATTGTTTTCACTCAAATCTTCTAGTTCTTGACTAAGTGTAACAGTACCATTTTCAATTTGAAAAATTCAAAAACATTTTTAATTGACTGAGAAACTGAAAATTAAATTTTTTTGGTTCTAAACAATTTTTGTCGGACGAAAAACATTAAATTTTCATTTTCTCAGCTAATTAAAATTTTTTGTAATTTTTTAAATTGAAAATAGTTTTGTATGATGCACTTGGTCAAAAACCAAAAGGGTTTAACGAAAACAAAGCAATACTTTTGGAATTATATCGAAAAAACTAAATTCGATTTTTCGTTTCGTTTTTCAGTGGGTAAAACGGTTAAGACCAATAAACGATTTTATTTACAAAACTTTACTTACGATTTTAATTACAAAAACTAAATTCCGATTTAGGCCAAATATTTGTTCTTCGTTACATTCTTAGGTATCTCAACTAAAGCTGAGCTATAGCTAGAGAAATTTCTTATGCCCTGACTATAAATAAGTATTACCTTAGACTTAGATAGTATGCAGCAAAGGGTTTTTTGTCGTAACGAAAAAACAGTTCATTGCAGCGTCTATGCGTTCTACTATGTAAAATATTACGAAATTATATGCTATTCGCCGCAACGGTTTAAGATTAGTTTTGCTTTTCTTTTTGTCGAAATTTTGGAAATTTCTAGTCGAATGCTGGTTTTCAGATCTGCAAGGGACCCTGGACGATTGAAAGTAAGCCGAAAGTAAAAAGTTGATTATCCAGATTACATCGCGTGTAGTGTATGTAAAGGGCTTTTTCATGCTAAAAGTGTTAATTTGCAATTTGATGATGTGGAGCTTATCAAGAAAAATAAGAACTATAGTTGGTTATGTTCGCTATGTGAGTCGCAACATTTGAGGCTGGTCTGATTAATCATTTTGAGAAATTTTCGATTTAATCATTTTGAAAATTTTAAAAAAATTAATAAATTATAAGAAAAAAACGTATTTCTACCCCAATTCATATTTAATTGCACATTAAATATCTTTTTAAAACATAAATTCATTTTGGTTTTTAATAAATGAATAATAATCATAATTCGATAAAAAAAAAATCAATAAGATTCTTTCGGCTTTTTATAGACAAAATATATTAAAAATAATGGCATTCACAACAATTTCGACTTGTTAATAAAAAAAATGAAGAGGCCAATCATTTATAAATATATCTACCAGAAAAAGTAGAAATATCAAAATCCCACCCGTACTTTAACCCGAGGTCAATACAAAGTGTATCGACTTCAAAAAATGAAAACTTTCCTTGAGTTTTCTCCGTGGTAGTTTGGTTTCTTACTGATAAGTTCGTACAAACAAAAACTTCGGCCTACTCATCAGGTAGCTACGACCAAACTACAAAAACAAAAATTCTAACTTCATACATTACGTATGAGGCAACAATGCATTGACTTAACGAATTATAAAATTCACCAAATCAAAAACTCAAGGAAAACTCTCATTTCTGTGTGTTTTATGCCCACACACGATTAATAGAAAGAGAAAGTTTGTCTGTATTATAGACAAAATATATTAAAAATAATGGCATTCACAACAATTTCGACTTGTTAACCTCGACTTGACCTCGGATTAAAGTACGGGCGGGATTTTGAAATTTCTATTTTTACTGGTAGATATATTTATAAATGATTGGCTTCTTCATTTTTTCTGATTAACAAGTCGAAATGGTTGTGAATGCCATTATTTTTAATATATTTTGTCTATAAAAAGCGGAAAGAATCTTATTGATTTAATACAGACAAACTTTCTCTTTCGATAAAAAAAAAAGTAAAAATCATATTATTTTAAAAATGGTTGGGCCAAATAAAATTCAAAGAAAACTTATTTTAATTCCTGTTCATTTTGTTCCTGTAGTAGGTATGATCGGAGAAAGCATAACGAATCAATTGTTTTATCATTTAATGATGTTCTCAATTTTGTTACAAAAAGTCCTGCAGCACTAAAACATCTTTCCACTTCTATCGACGATGGTGGAATAGTTAACAATGCATTATAAATTTGTTCGAATAGATGACTTCCATTCGAACAGATTTCTTCCATTGCTTTTTTAATTGACGAAATATTTTTTTCAAAAGTTACTTTACTACTATAGGTATATCGGTGGGCTTCTTCGACAAAATGCGATTCAATTCATCTTCTTTTGTAATATACTCAAGACATTCATACATAGCTTCATCCTCTTGATTTAGAATGTTTACATTATCAGTAAGAAATAAACGTTGCATAATTTCTTTTAATGTTTGAAGAATTTCATTTCTCGTTGAACGTTTTAATAATGAATTTTTTTGTGTGAGAGTTTTCAGGTAGATGTTGGGATCCTCTAAATACTCTAAAACGGATTCTTTATTTGGTATTCTCCTTTCAAATATTCTCCTACTAACTGTTTCGAAAATTTTTCTTCCTGTTTCACTTGATAGCGGTTTTAATTTGGTCAATAAAAATTCAAAAATTTTCAATGCTTTGATTAAATTGCAATCCCGTCTTTTCCCAAAGCAAGTGAACTTACTTCAATAGTTTCTAATGACTCGACAATTTCTTAAATTTGCTCAATTTCACGTTGTGTTGGATATAAATGTATTACTGACAAATTTGTTAGTACTATACTGAATATAAAACATCTTTTAATTCCAAGAACCTCTTCAACATTGTCAACATTGAGTTCCAGCGTGTACGTATTTACCAAGATGGTCTTCAGTTGATTTTTCGGCATTTTTTATAGACAAATATATTAATTGTTCATGGCAATCCCAATATTTTCGATTTGGTAAATCAGAAAAATACAGAGGCCAATCGCTCATAACATTTCTACTGAAAAAAAGTAGAAATATCTTCCCCCTCCCCGTAATTTTGACTGAAGCCCCAAAGAGTTATACCAATGTATTACTCTGCAAAAATGAGAACCCTCCATGAGTTCTTTATGTTGGTAGTTTGGTTTCGTACTGAAAAGTTGGTCTACTCGATTATCGAAAATATTGGGATTGCCATGAACAATTAAAATATTTGTCTATAAAAAATGTCGAAAAATCAATCGATTACAGACAGACAAATTAAATTCTTAACAAGTGTGTCTTGACATGCTTTTTGCAAAAAGTCATTTTTTACAGAAGATTTTCTAAAAAAAACGAACTATTTTCCTAACTTGATTTTATGGACGACGAAAAGTGTGGAACAAAAATTCGATTTCATGTGCAGACGAAGGAAGTATTTCACACCAACTTTGTCCTCAGTCGTAAATGGCATCTTCATCATCATTATTATCAGATTTTTCGTCACTTGTAACAATATCAATTTCGGATTGAGTGTTGTCTCAATTTCTTCTTCTAAACATTCTTCTTCAATTTTCTTGGAATATAAAACACTTACCACAGCAAGATGTAGCCATGACTATGTTAAATTTGATTCCCAATAATCTAACCATTTTTTTCATAACTGATTTTTGAGTTGCAAACCAAATTCGTCGAATTTTTTTATCACAATTTCTACTGCTATATTAGCTGGCATTGAATCTTAATCCTTATCATGCCAAAACTGTTCACGTTGCTATTTTTCATATGAATATTCATACACATATACCGTCTATTTTTTTGAAGATCCATTCATCTAATGATAGTGAAAATCTCTCACCATGCTTTTATTAATATCACTTTTTAATTTCAGTCGAATCTCATCAGCATACTCAAGTGTATTTTTTTTTATTCCGTGTCTAGTTAAGGGCATTTTTAAACCTTGAGCTTTCCAGCTGTTAATTTATCCAGAATTAATCCAGGGCAATGGTTGTTTTTCTGGAAAAAGGCTGAAATTGGCTTTTGTGAAGTACTTTGTGCGGCTACTAAGCTTCCTGATGCTGTTTCGGACTCCAATAGAAGCTTGTGTTTGTGTTGCATATGATACGTGAAGGATGTATTTGACAAATGGGACTTAAATTTCGTGTCACAATGCTTACATTTTAATGTACGTGAATCATTTTTATTCTCTAATAAATGAGTCAAAACTTTGTCCTTTTTTTGTTTTGATTGAGGCCAAACATCATTTTCGTCGCACATAATGTAGGCTGGGCTAACGTCTAATCATACAAAATACACAATTTATATAGATCACGAAAACTTTGGTATGTTTATTACGTATTTATTACATACAATATTTCACTTGCAAAATAAACTAATTATTGTAATATTAGAAAATTATTCCTTGAAATGATTAAAACATCAAAACACCTTATACTTTAATATTTACTAATTGGTCTTTAGAAAATAAAAATATGTCAAATTTGTTTCTACTATATCGACTTAAATTTTAATGCAAGAGGCGCGCTGATCGCTGAATATTATATTTAAAATAGACGGTTATAAAACTGCAATTAATAAAAAATTGATTTTAAAATTTTAAATTTCTTAAATACAATTAAAACGATCAATCTTTTAAATTTTTTGATTACCGATTAATTGTTCAACTAGCAAAAAAAATGTTTAATCGATTATTTGATTAATCGAAACCAGCCCTCGCAATGGCGAAAAACCGTAATTCCAGTGATACTGCAATAGGTGATATACTACCTAAAATCTAGTGAGGTTAACGATCTCTTTCTGTTTGAACCAAACAATGTTGATTTGGATTTGCGAAACATAATTAATCAATTAAAAAATTATGATGCAAAAATAAATTAACGCTTGGTTTAAAAAGTTAGCGCAAGAAAATAAAATGTTGAAGACCGACTTGGAGATACGTTTTAATATTTTAGAGCAAATAAATTTGATTAATTCTATTGAAGTGATTGGTATTTCAAAACGAGAAAATGAAAATGTGGAAAGTTATGTTCCTGCTGTGATTGCTGAGGGTTTAAAATTGACGTTCAAGCCTGGTGATATAAAAAACTGCTTCCGAATCAATAACCAATCGTCTGATAAGGCTGGAAAAATTATCGTTGTTCTGAAATCGAGTACTACTGAAGCAAATATTTTGAATGCTAACCGGAAATTGAATTCATTATTATTCAAAGTTATTCAGTCTACAATCGATTCACGTTTCTTTATCAATGAATGCTTGGTTTGCGAAACATTTTTAATATTTGTGAATTCATGGATTAAATTCATAATTGTTATAACAGTTTTGATGGGTATAATTGTTTTGCTAACTGCAATGGTAATCAGAGTCCACAATAGACTAAATCTCTGAGACTACTTAGTGTTTTTGGTTTTAAAGTTCCTTACTCGTTAGAAACGGCTGATGGGATTCGTCTTGATTTACATGAAGATAATCAGTTGTATACAATAATCTGTTTGTACAAACTAAACAAAAAATTTAATTGTAACAACTGTCTGTAACTGTCCGATTAACAACTATCTGTCTATGATGTCTATGTATATTTGCTTAGATCATTTTTTTATTAGGCAGAGTGTCAATAGCAACCATTACATGTACATTAATTCTTCAGTATGTGATTTTGGGATTAGTAACCATTTGACGGTTATATTTTCTATATATAGATTCCTAAAATTAAAAAAAAAATGTAGTCGAGCACGTGTCTATTGATTTTTACAGACTTTCTGATTCTCTAGCCAGAGAGAATTGGCTAGATGTTTATAACTCGGCGTCTATGGAGAGAGAAGAAGAATTTTAAAACCTATTTGTAATTTTTTAAAACCTTGGATGCGGAAAAAGCTAAGTTATGAAATAATGAAAACAATTAATTTATATAAAAAGCTCAAGTCTCACGATAATCCTCCCAAAGTATGATTCCAATAACATTATCGGCTAAAAATATTGAAAGTGGTAATATAAGTTTATCTGACGAATTGCTTCATATCACCTATTACGATCGATGAAATATTTTTTTTGAAAAAATCAATTGAAAACTAAACAGCAATGCTTTGGCCAAGAAGATTGGTCAATTAATAGCTAATCCCTTGTGTTTTATTTGCAATCTTAAATTCAGTATGGGTAAGGTTTCTAACGACTTAGCATTTGTCACGACATGGTTGTCATTTGGCATGGCTTAAATTGTATCTTTCAAACATAACCGAATCGGTAAAGATACATAATGTGAAAAGTGATCCTTTGGCTATTTGAGTTGCTGTCCGATTCTTTTCTTAATCTACTTCAATTCCATTTTTAATATTGAACTATATAGTTATGCTGTGGCTATATCGCTTAGTTTTATTGTTCAAATGACTGGTCCGAAATTCTGAGAATATGAAAAGTGACCTATTTATTCTTAGAAGATGGTTGTATTCACACCTTTTGAGAATGAGTTCAAAGTCCCGCTATATGTGGTGTTTCATCTAAGAAGTGTTGATGAACTCGAGAACATGAATAATGGTTGTCTTTATGGGGAGGTCTTTATTATCAGAATTTGAGACCTGTTGTTACTAGCCTTGCGTGAAAAACTTTGTTCCATCTACTAGCGAAAAATATCGGAAAATCAGAAAAGCCTTAAAAAACATTTAAAATTGTATTAAAATCATCCTAGATTGCATTGGTGTGATTTATCAATAGCTTTTGCTGGAAAGAAAATTCACTTAAAGTTTTCTTTGGGAAATGTGGCCAAATTCGATAAACTGTTAGAAACTTTGTATTGGGTGTTCCTCTACGGTAGTATTTCTGGAGATTGTTGAGATGAATTATGGAAACTTGAATTACATCGCATGTAAACCATCTCCAGACGTAATTTTCTTTAGGCAAATTGTTTACCAATTTAAATTTTTTTTTTGGAAACTGGATATTCTGCAATTTTTCACGAGAAAGTACGAAAACATTTGCCACGTTGGCTGGGTAACACAATCTGCATTATCCATTTTTTAATTGTTGTAGGAAACTTTATCTAATTTTTAGATTCCTCACGGGAAATCTTACCTGCCTATTTTCCAGCAATAACTATTGACAAATCACATCATTGCAGTTCTTTAAAAATCTTATTTTCAAGGATTTCCCACCGGAATTTCCGCGCTGGTTAACAAAACCAATTAATGCAATCTATCACCAGGAATGACACTCTATTAGCAGATTTTACGCCAATTTTGATATTTTTTGGAATCCGCGGATTTTGTGCATTTTATGCAATATATCCATGTATCCATTGTAACTTTAAGCTGAACACTATCGGCTGATAATGACTATATTTTAATTTTCCAGTGGTAACCAGTACACAAACTGCTTATTACCTAACTGAAACAACATCTTACTACCTAACTGAAAATTTGCGGCTACCTTTAACAGGTTGCTTTTCAGATAGCTCCAAAAGAAAAGTCTGATGATGGTTGATGATATTTTGATCAAAATGTTCTTTGATGAGATGCCAGTTTTGACTTTTTAATCGCTTTATTTTTAAGAGAAACTATCGATAGTTGGGCAGTATTATCACTACTGATAGTTCCTCCACACTACAGCAAAGCCACAGGAAGATTAATTTAAGCAATTAGTTGAGCAACGAACAAAAAGAATTTCTTGGCCTCCAAAGAAATTTCTTCCAGATCTAGATACCTCATTACACCGTCTCAGCAAACAAAAACTTACTAACGCCTTAAGCAATTTTGGTTCCCAAAGCTTCAATTATTAGGCTCTTGCGTGTTTTTATTGCATGTTACGTCTCTAATTTGAAGCTGACAACTAATTATGGTTGCCAACTAGAAATCAACATTTTCCAAAAATTAAACCTAAACTCATACATGTATGCTGCGAGCAAAACCGTATCATTAAAAGATCTCACAGTTTCTGCTGCCCAGACAAAGCTGCTAACTAAATCACTTTTTTATACACGCAATTTAGCAAGTGACGATAAACCCTCTTAAAATATTAACTCAATATACAATTAAATACTGGCATTGTTGGTGGTTGGTGCATAGTGACAAAATTGAAATATGTTCCAGTAGTCAGCGAAATAATTTTTTTAAAGCGATTTTGAAAATTTTTAATCTCTTACAAAAATGTTAGCACCTCACAAATAAAGAAAAGAAAATGTTCAACGAGGGTTTTCAATTATATAAATTTTGATAATCATCCGGATATCGAATACGTAAAAGTCAAGCCATTTAAGTAATGCGAATATTTGAAATAAAAGACTAAAGAAAAGAACTAAACTCAATTTTATAGATCACCTCATTTTGCTATGTTCAGACCATGGCTGTGGTAATGATCCTTCCAAATTTATAATGCCATCCAATTACTAAAATAACACCAAAATTCATTTTCGTCCTTTAGTTTGTGAATTTTTTATTATAAATTTAATTTTGTAATTTTTTAAATTCAATTGCGAATTATTACGCATTTAGGTTAGGATATTTCGAATTCCTGACATGATGGCGAAATTCTGTTATTTGATTTGGATTCAGCACGCAAAAGTAGGTTCAAAATTATGTACCATTATCAAAACGAAAGAACTTGCAAGTCGGAGCTACGCCTTGGGAACAGGTTATCTTTCTTAATAAATTTTCGATGTACGAATGATCAAATATTTAAATATTTCGAATATATCTTTGATATAATAAAAGCCATAAATTTCCATAAGGTAATCCTTTGCTTTTTTTGAGGTTAGGTTACAAGTTATCGGAAAAGTAGCAGTGACGTGTTGTAGCCTAGCCTACCCTTTCCAGAGAGATTAAAAAAAAAAAAAAATATTTCGACCCTTTAATAATTCAAGTGGTGGAAGATTTTGTCGTTTTGGCCCATTGTGAGCCGCCAAATTTAGGGTGCCAGCTGGTAATGAACGGTGAGGTACCGCACTACAATTCAAAATATTCATTACGGTCGTATAACTTCCATTTTTACTTTCCTTAACGTTAGTTAAATAAAGTTAATTAATCATGAACATTTTTGACCTTGCGATTTTTGGAGATTTATCTGTTTTGGGGTTCCCTGAGTGCGTTGAAAAATTAGGTTTGTCTGTATGTCTGTGTGCCCACTATCGAACTGAGACTTCATATTTAAGGTTTTTTTTTCTAAATCGGGATGTTCCTGTGAATTTTAATGATAAAACGGCCAATTGAAGGTGACGCTGTTTCCGCGAACAAGAAAATTTTAGAAGAAGTATGAATGAATCTTTCACTTTTACTTTTACAGAACTTTGAAGAAATAATTTTCATTTCTTTTTATTTGATTGAGACATTAATAACATGTGTGGCACGTGACATAACTTAAAAAAGTTACATGTGTGGCATCTGACATAACTTGAAAAATTAGTCAGTACTACCAGATAATTAGCTTCAAAGGATTTGACTGCTTCAAAACTTGACAAATAAGTATAAATTGATTTTTGTAGATGAATAAATTTATTTTAGGAAATTATTAAACTTTTTAGTTTCACAATGAAACATGATTCTTGCAGTGCAACGCGAGTGGTGCAGAATATAGACATTGAGATCGCCAACCGCTAAATCTAAAATTTCCAAATTTTACTTTTATTTATTTTGAATACTCGAAATAAGAAACTTTTTACATTTTTTAAACATTTATAAAACCAATTTTTTTTTGTGTTATTTATGGCTTTCAATATACAAAATCGAGGGTTATGCATTAAACCCACTGCAAAATCAATAAAATAAAGTTTTTGCTTTATTTAAGAAGAAGAGTTTACTGAAACTTGATGCTTCGCCAAATGAAGTCACTAGACCTGATTGCCTGAAAATGGAATTTAATTTTCTCTGTGTGTTGTCTATGTATACTTACACGATCATGTTCTAATATTTGTCAACTCGCTTATCAATATTTTATATTCAAAATTACAAATTTAATTTAGAACCTGAACCTTGGAATTGAAATTATTTTAGCTAAATTTGACAAATTGGCATTTAAATTCAAAACTGAATTAAATGAGCTTTTAAAATCGCAAAATTCTTAAATTTTCAATAATCCTTTATAAAAATATAAATTTCAAAGTCACTTATTGTGAGAATTTTAAATTTACGTCATGAAATTTTTATAATTCGAATAAAGATTTTCTGATTGTTTGATTCAAATTTCGAATTTTATTGTAATCCTCAATTTTAAAAATGTTTCCCCATCAACCTTTAAATTTAATTTAGTACACCAAACAAACCAACGTGTACCATTAAAGTTTCATCCGAAATTTCCGTAATTATGATTTTTGTAGCATTTTTTGAACGAATCTGTTCTTTGCCTCGAAGACTTCCACGTCTTTTACAGTTTATTTAAACGGTAGCGTACCAGTCATTTTTACATTTTTTCCCTGTCATTTTGATTACTCCTTTATTCACTGGTTACTATCACATATGCTGTAGCTTATATTCTGATTTGTTTTGGGATCTCAGATATTAGGTATTTATAATAGCCCACAAGCTAAAATAAAGGTAATGTATAATGTTGTCATTTTTGTGCTAAACGTACAGCACGATCAATATATTTAATTGGGGAACATGGTAGTGTGAAATAAATTCGCCTTTACAGCAGTTTAGACATTAATTTGTTCATACTGATTCTAGTTAGTTATTATTGGGGAAAACACTAATTAAGACCAATTAGTACAAAACCATACAATGGCAGAAAATTCCTTCCTATACATGTAGCGATAGATGCAACACCTAAATTTTTAGTAATATTTACTCATATAATGTTTATATGAAAACATGTTAAGATGGAGTTTCATTACGTCTGCAGCTAGACAAAGTAGAATATTTTTTAGTAGAAATGTCGTCCCAACACATTTGATGCTTTCCTCTAAACACATTTTGTTGGCCAAGTGCTTGTCTCTTATCAAACTTGATAAGTTTTTGGTTACAAATATAATCGAAAATCCACTATTATTGTGAAAATATTTTGTTAATAAAGCAGCGTTGTCCAACTTCATAATATTCGCGGACCAAATAATTTTTTTATAGGTTGAGGCGGGGCAACAAATATTTAGTGAATGTAAATTAATCGCCCGCCACATGTGGCCTGCGGGCCATCAGTTGGATGTGCTGCTGAGTTAGAGAAACGACTGTCTTAATAGTAAGCCAAAAAATGTTTTTTCTAGGTATTCTGTCATATTTCATTTAAAATGTTACTGTTTAGTCTAACAAACAAAAAAATTCCTAATTTGATTGATTGATTTATTGGAATGTATGGCCAAGCATTGTGTAGGTCCTCCCGCACTACCGCGCACACACCGCACACCTTTTACATATAACAAAACCGAAGCAGAGGATAGAATTGTTAGTTGTGACAGACTCGACCCGTAGATAAATTAGCACTTTTAAGACAATACAATCTAACTAGTATTGTAAATCTCTGGAATCCTGATGCACCTTAAACAACATCCTTATAGCAAGTAATATTTGCGGCACTTCAAACATTTCTTCAACCCTGAAAGGTAATTTTTATTAGCCGGAGGGGGAAGATTCCCATACTGTTGTTGTTGTCCTGTAATGAATTAACATTAGTGTCACCAGTAACTAAGATTCAAATTGCAAAACACTAATTACTTTCTGCACTATGAATTCCGATCTAAAGTTCCTGTAAATTAAATGAACAAAAATCAAGAAAACACAATTTCTACAACTGCCCGTCTGCTCTATGCTTAAAGTTTTTGGAAATCTGCATTAAGTTTCTCGGAATATTTTTGTAAATCAAAATTGAAATTAGTTAATTATCATTAGATACTTTATTTGAAAATAAACTAAAAATTGTTAAAATGTTGAATCTCTTGGTAACTACATTAATTAAGATTATTAATGTAATAAAATAAAATTAAAAATTACTGCACTGGAATAAGATTTGTAAAACATAATTAATATAAAACAATATGAAATAGATAAATAAAATTCTAAAATATAATATAAATTTAATTAATTAAGTCTACTAATGCAAAAAAATGTAAATGAATATAAATATTGGTTGAATCAATTATGTCAGTATTAGATATAAATAAAAGACGGTCTTGTCTCTTTTATTGACCCATACTTCAGTAATAGGTCAAAAAACGATATTTGTATATCCTTTATTCCAAAAATTATGTTTAATGTTTCATTAAACGGTTTATGGGTTTCATTTTAAATTTAATTTAAAATTTTATTGCCCAAATTCTGACACATGTAAAAATCGAGTGTCAGTAATAAGTTCACCCATGCCTCATCTGTAGGTTCCTAAGTATGTATGTCAGTATAATGATAAAAACCTAATTTGTTAATAAATTATTTTAACCCCATTATCTCCATTTTAAACGTTTATTTAATAATTCATTTGTTCTGCAATAAGTTACATTTCCGTAACCACAAAAGTGACTCGAATTTTTCGGAACATTTAGGGATAATAAATCTCTTTAAAGACATGTTTCAATATTATATCCAAACCTGTCAATAAAGTACTATTAATTTTTTGTTAGAATGGTAACCAAATTAAAACGTCTACATAACAGGAAGTAGGAAGTGGGATGACAATAGTAAAAAAATACAAAATTCCAAGGAGCACATTGCTATATAAGCAAAGAGGTGTACATGCTTTAAATGCACCCATAGGTCATCTAACTATTTTAACTGTTCCAGAAGGACAAAAATAAAAGACTGGATCATTTATATAGGAAAAGTAGGATTTCCTGCAACAAGAGACCAACTTTTGGATAGTGTTCAGCTGTTACTGAAAAATTTAAATCATGAAAATCGAAGCGAGTCACGCAGCATTTAATTTAAAGCCATGCGCTTATTAGAGAAGAGGATATACGTGACTGGTTTGAATTAATCGTTATATGACAGAAGTCATGCAACGACCGTACAAAACTACTTTTCTGCTGTTGCGGTTAACTGTGGGAAAATGTTGAAGCACCCCGAAGTTAACACTTCAACTCCTATTATCAGCAGCGACCGAAGATGATCAGAATCGTTTCTAAAAACTTTTTAGTCATTTTTATCTGAAAATTAGCTACAATTCTTCAAAAGAATGAAGGCGTTTGGCGTGGAGTTAAAGATGACGAAAATGTATACAATGTTTGGATTAGCGTTAAGCAGGAGTTTTGAGAGTCTCAGCAACAAGAGTCATCCGTTTCAGTTATTGGCAACAATATTTTTGATAATATTGATTTAACCACTGTATTCAACAATGCTGATATCGATTAATTACGGGAAAATATTTGAGGGGTTTGTGACGTAATAACGTTAACAGTAAAAAACTTAACAGAAAAAAGAAATCTTTGAAATTATCCCCCAAAATAAAATTTGCCTTAATCTTTATGTCAAACCGAGCATACATTAACTACTCGCCAAACACAAATAAAGCCGGGTGTGTATCAATTGTATCTTGAGTTTTGTAGGAAAGACAGTAAATTGTATTGAATTGATACAAGGGTTAAGCACCAATCTAGCTTCTGTTGAGCGTATTTCAAATTGAGAGTTAAAGTATAACATAATTCAAAATTGTATCACAATTTATTTAGTAAAATAAAGTTTAGTTGCCATCATCTTTTGAAGCTTTCGAAATACTAAAAAGTTTGTGAGCTTTAACATTTTTATGTTAAAACTAGAGTTAAAACTATATACAGAATCATAAACTTTACTTTATTATTATAGTTGTTTGTTTTGATTATGTCAAAAATCATTCCCCAAGCCAAAAAGCCAAATTTTCCTGTATTGGATTTTTGTGTGCCGCATGTACGAAAGATTTTCAGAACATTTGTTTTATTTAAATACTAATTGTCGTATTTTTGTGCTGCTGTTGTTTTGGTTATTTCAACTTTTTTTTTTGTTGTATATCTCAACAAGACTCAAATATAAAACCGAGAAAATTAAAGTTTTTGTTTTTTTTTTTGGGGTTTTTCATCTCTAAACGATACAATTCATATAGACAGATACAAGACAAGATATCCAAAAATTTTATCAACAAAAAAGAAAAGTTTTCTGTTATTGTTGTTCTTCCTTTTAATGTTCAGTGTATTTTATGAATGGAAGGCAAATATAAGGGCCCAGGCTACATACATATGAAAAGGTTTAAGTATTGTATACGTACAGCTAAAAAAAAAAGATTGTATATTATCTAATTTAATTAAATATATTTTTTGTTATGTACGAGATAGTTGTTTCTAAGCTTTTTTTTTTGTGTTTGTTGTGTATATAGAATGTTGGTTGAATACGGTACCTAAATAGGTTTGAGTTTTCATTCAATGAAATATAAAATGGCAAAATGATAATAAAATTTAGTTTTTTATTGTTAGCTTTTGATACTTCAGCATACCCGAACATATATACGCACTTACAAAAGGTAATAACTTTATTTTATTTGTAGGAAAATTGTCTGGGATTCTGCCAAATTCATATAGGAAAAATTTTGGTCCAATTTTAGGTTAAGAACCCTGAAAGGTTAATTGCTTGATACGTTTTTATACGTATAGTTAACTGACTCCATTTTGCCGTGAAAAAATTTTAGCAACTAATTTATTATTTTTCTATGTAAGCACAACAATAGATTATTGTGAGAAACTTTATATAAAACTTTTCAATCTTATATCGTTAGTTGACGAGATAGAATAATGTTTGTGTACCTATGTATGTGTCAATACAGACATTTTCAACTATTTTATTTTCTCCAAATACACCAAAAGGTATTTCCCGAAAGATTGTGAATGATACAGGTTTCCACAGTTTTTTCAAATATTTAAAAAAAAAAAAATCAATCCTATTATGATTGAAGAGTCGATCGACAATCGACAGGACTCTGTACTGCGTCTCTATTTCCCGACCCGACATTCATAATAGGGGTGAATATTTGATTTTCAATTGCAAGGGGAGGTTTTTAAACTGCGATTCTAAGGCACGAGAAAATTGTAACAAAACAATCTGATTATAAGACGACGTCGAATACAAGGCCCATCTAGCTTTCATAAACATTAAAACATGGGAAAAGTACGTCTTTATGGTACAATATTTTTTAGCAGTGCACTGATCCAAGTTAAATAATATATTTAATTAATAAAGTTGTTCAATCATTACAATTTTAATACATAAAATATCGCTTACTTAGCTCACAATTGTCCACTTGTGGCGGTTTTTAACCAATGGCTTTCCCCGATTGTTTCAAAATAGTTTTCTCTATTATAGGGGAAGAACAGCAGATGTTTTTAAAATTAAATTTCACGTAGTAAAATTTCGGCAAGGTACATAGATTTATGGTTGAAATTTATTATTATGTATAATTTATAATGTTGAGATAATTAGCTTGTAATCTTGACATTTGTGTCGACTTAGACTATAAGCTAATTACCTCAACATTATTAAAAATTATACATTATAACAAATTGAATCATAAATCTATTTACCTAGTCAAAATTTTATGGCGTAAAATTTATTTTTTGTATGTTACATACTTAAGGTGACCGCTGGTGGTAAACGAAATTAACATTTCATAATTACGGCATAAGGATTATTAACGGTTTTAGAGATTTCAAAAATGTACAATCGAAATAAGCTATTTAATTTCATTTAGACGATTACGATAAATTTTTTAACTATGATTTCCTTCGAGTTTATAAGACACATATAGTATTTCATATTGAAGAACTCAGAAACTCCTGAAACTATTAAATTTAATCTACAGCTATCTTAGATTTTTTAATTCGTTATATCCAAAAAATCTGTAATATAGTTTAAACCAATGGATTAGTAACATCGTGACAGAATACACAAATAATAGCTTTGCTTTTCATGACAATAATACAATTAAGAACAAGAAATCCAGAATTGATCGCCTTTCCAAGTTTGGCGTTTATAGGATCAATTGCAATGGTTGTAGTTCCTCTTATATCGGACAGACTGGGCGCAATTTTGAAGTTAGAGTTAAACAACATTTATCTGGTAGCCATGAATCATCCCTTTATAATCATTAAACGTTAGAAAATCACACAACCAGTTTAAACAATTTAAAAATATCACATGTACAACCAAAAAGCAGACGTTTAGACAACTTAGAATCTTACGAAATCCGAAAAGCTATATTTCTTAACCAAAATATCCTCAACGAACAGAGAGAAACTCCTTTCTCACCAGTTACCGACCCCGCACTGTTTTATTCCCATATTCATACCATCCCATAAACTAATACGTCGTGTTATAATAAAATAAAATTAAGGAAAAAAAACAACATCTCGGGTGTTATTCTTGAACCATTACGAAAACTTTCGTATTGTGAATTAGTGTCAAAGTATTACGAAAACCGTAAAATGGTATTCTTGAAATCGGATTACGAAAATTTTCGTTTCCCATTGCATTTCGTAATGAAATCATTTGGATTTTTGTGTTAATTATATTGATAAGGATGTTCATAAAACTCAATATTTTCTATTCTCAATATTTTATAAAAAAAGTGAAAACAAACGCGTATCTATTTTTTTCTTTGCTTCATGTGTTCTTAAAATAGTATATTATTCAACAAACATATAATGATAGCTGTTATTCATGAAAATGAAGTATACCTACACGAGCCGATAGGGGGTAATCGGCTTCGGTTTCGAGCCCATTACCCTAATGGTGTATAAAAAAGATGAGGTCGAAGCGATTGTGGAAGACCTACTAGGAAAAGAGGGTGAGGTGCTAACACGCGGGACGTTGGGAGCTCAGCGATAGAGCGATTGACGGCTATGGGTATTTGCCTATCCCTTGACTCGAACGAAGAAGATCGGGTCGATTCGATGGGGAAGAAGGGTGGCATAAAGAGCCAACACGGAGTACCGGAAGGGAGCGACAGCGGGGGGTATATGAAAGAAGTTAAGTTGATCTGTTTATGCTGAGCACGGTTCAGATTAATCTTCACCATTCTAAGGCTGCTACGGCAGCCTTGATTCTCAGACTGACCAAATCGGATGAGGACATAATCCTAGTCCAAGAACCCTTGATTAGTAAAAACAATATCTGTGGCCTCGGTTTAAAAGGGAATACAGTTTTATACTCTTCTGGGTCTGATAAGTTCAGATCTTGCATTTTCGCTAAAAATAACTTGAGTATTTTTCTTCTTCCACAATATAGTAGTGGAGACGTAACGGCAGTCGGCCTGGAGACGGGAGACTGCTTACTATTGCTGGTTTCAGCCAATATGGACCGAGAGAAGGAAGTTCCGCCGGATAACCTTGGGGAACTGATACTCGAAGCGGAACGGGAAAAGATCGGAATAATACTGAGTTGTGGTGAAAATGCGCATCATACAATCTGGCGTGGCACCGACATCAATGAAAGGGGTGAGTACTTATTTGATTACTTATTGGGTACGAATTTTGCAGTGTTTAATCTGGGGCAAGAGCCCACTTTTATTATTAGTAACAAGCAGAAGGTACTGCATGTTACCTTTGCATCAGACTCCATTACACATATGGTCAACGAATGAAGGGTGGCGAAGGAACTCTCCTTCTCAGACCATCGGTACGTGACGTTTAATATAAACATTCACCCTGTTACCCGAAACGCCTTAAGGAATCCTAGAATGACTAACTGAAACATATGCGGGAAAGTGTTAGTAGGACTCTTACCGACCGATACTCCGAAGCCCGCAGCCACAGAGAAGCAACTGAATTTCCTGATGGGGGAAATCACAAGCGCTTGCAACTTGTCCTTGGACGCTGCTTGCCCCAAGAGAATAACTAAAGGGAAGCAGAAACCGGTATGGTGGTCCAGGGAGTTGGGAATCCTTCATTCAGGGTGTAGGAAAGCATTCAACTGAGTAAAGGGCTCTAGGGAAGCCCAGGACTGGGACTCCTATAAGGAGCACTTTAAAAAGTATAAAAAGGAAATAAGGAAGAAGCGGAGGAAGTCTTGGTGACTATTCTGTGATAACATGGAAAGTGTTTCGGAGATTTCGCGCCTCAGGAAAATCTTATCTAAGAGTCCAACGAGCCCTAGTTACTTAATTAAACCAGATGCGCTGTGAACAACGTCTTGTGGGGAATCATTGGCGCTTCTGTTGAATACTCATTTCACAGGTAGTGTAGGTGTGTCGACGGAATAGGGAAAAATTATCGTCGGGATGCCCGGAGGAAATCGTGTGCAAAAACCGGATCCTATGGGCACTAAACGGCTTTAAACCCTATAAATCGGCTGGCCCGAATGGTATCATCCCAGCGTAATTGCAAAAACACTCGTCAATCATTCTCCCATGGCTGAAGGTGATCTTCAGGGGGTGTCTAAAACTGAATTATATTCCTAGGATTTTCATCCCGAAAACGGGGAAAAATTCACAGGCCTACCCAGAGGACCTAATACCTATAACTATATCATCCTTTCTGTTGAAAACATTGGAAAGACTGATCGACGTGTACATACGTGTAAAAATTAAACCCAGTAATTGGGCGACTTCTCAGCATGCGTACTGGAAAGGGAGATCTGTGGACACGGCTCTTCATTCCCTGGTGCGAACAATTGAGAAATCAATCCATTCGAAAGAGTACTGCATGGTAGCCTTCCTAGATAAAGAGGGCGCCTTTAACAATGTCAGGACGGAGGCAGTTCGGGAAGGACTGTTTTTCTTAGATGTGGACTACCCCTTAGGGAGGTTGATAAATCAGATGCTAGAATGCAGGATTATTAACGCGGATATGGGGGAACCCACCATTAGGAGGCGAGTAGTTAGAGGAACTACGCAAGGTGGTGTCCTATCACCTTTTCTCTCCAACATAGTTATCAATGGATTACTTTTGGAACTGTAGAGGGAGGGAATAGGGGTGATAGCGCATGCTGATGACGTAGCGATCGCGTTCTCGGGGAAGTACCTAGGCACGATTAAGGAAGTCATGCAATTGGGCTCGGTATAAATCCATTCAAAACAGAGCTGGTACTCTTCACCAAGAAATATAAAATTCCGGTAGTCGCCCCTCCTTCCTTAAATGTCACGGCACTGGCCTTTATTGATAAGGCAAGATTTCTGGGCATAATCTTGGACAGTAAGCTAAATTGGATTCCCAATATTTTAGAGAGAGTAAAGAAGTCTACCACGGCTCTGTACTCATGTAGGAACGCCGTCGGTTGGAGATGGAGTCTAAAACCAGAGCTGGTACACTGGCTCGTCACCGCTGTAGTCAGACCGATTCTGATGTTCAGTGTGAGTGTGTGGTGGCCAGCACTAAATAAGAAAACTTAAGAATAAGATAGAGAAGGTACAGAGAACGGCCTGCTTGCTTATAAGCGGGGCACTGAGGATAACCCCTACACGTGTTCTGGAGGCTACGTTCTACCTTCTTCCTGTCGACATATTTTGTAAGCAGAGAGCGGCAACTACGGCTACACGACTCTCTGCCGTGTTTGAGTGGAAATGTCTTCAGTCGGGCCACTCGATGATTGGCAGGTCGCTAAAGGCAGATGTGAAGAATAGTGACTACACGATACCGATTGTATGCTTTGAAAAAGGTTTCCGGACTCTTCTCCCATCAAGGGAATCCTGGGTGAAAAGGTCAATAACAGAAACTGGAAGTATACAATTCTACACTGACGGCTCCAAGCTAGACGACAAAGTCGGAGCAGGAGTCTATTGTGACAAATTAAATGTGAATATATCCGTCTGTCTTCCTGATCACTGCAGTGTGTACCAGGCGGAGGTGGTAGCGATTGAGGAAGCGCTGACTTGGTTGAATCATAATGTCATATCCACAAGGGATATAACAATATATGTGGACAGTCAGGCGGCAATCAATTCGCTGGAATCAGTTTCTCTGACGTCCGTGGTGGCATTGAAGTGCCGTTCATCTCTTTACGAGATGAGTGAGCATTTCAATATCCAGATAGTCTGGGTCCGCGGTCACTCGGATCTACTGGGGAACTGCAGGGTGGACGAATTGCTAAGGCAAGGTAGAACTCTCCATTTGAAAGCGGAAAGGGCAAATCTGAAGAGGCCCATAGCAGCGTTTTATAGGGCTCTTAAAAATGAGGCTATAGCTTCGGCACAGAAGAGGTGGACTAACACCATAACATGCTATGTAGCGCGGCAAGTCTGGCCGAAACTGGACTTGAAGCGCTCCAAAACACTACTATCCCTACGTAGACCTGACTTAAGTATAGTCGTGAGGGTGCTCACAGGGCACTGCCTCATTGGGAAGCTTGAGAAGAGGTTTGAGTCAATGGCAAATGACTTCTGTAGAAGCTGTATGGATGAGGAGGCGGAAGAGACTCTGAGCCACTTCCTCTGATCATGCCCGGCGCTAGCTTACAGGAGGCATAAACATCTGGGCAAGTATAGTTTGGACGGCCTTATGGATCTCGAGAACTGCAATGTGCGAGATATCTTACGCTACATAAGTAGCTCAAAATGGTTCCAATTAATTAATTAATAAAAATTAATATTATTAATTTTAACACTAAACTAAAACTAAGAGTTTTGATCCCTTCCCTTACACCTTCACCAATGAAGGTGTAAGGGAAGTAGGATCCCTTGGTATCACAACGGACCATCATCGGCTCAAGTGTGCGTTTTGGCAGCCACTCTAACCTAACATAACCTAACCTAACCAAATAAAATACCTAACTCATTTTGGTTGAAAGCAATACACTTAATAATGAAAATAGCAAGAGACTACTAGATAAAATGTCAAAAATGAAATTTTTATTTGGCAGTACTGATTAATGGAAGAAGGAACTACTAGATAAACTAGCAGTGAATAATGGATATCATTATAATTGAAGAAGTACACGTATAATGAGTATATTATATGTTAGTCGTAGACAAAAATTTTTATTCCCCTCTTTATATCGGTGATTTGACTTTTTAGACTGATGTCACGGCTATTTATGTAGTGGGATTGTAAAAAGAGTAGTATTATTTTAATTATGACGGTAATAATTACGAAAACTTAATTATTTTTGACGATATTTATTATTAGTCTGACAATTTCGTTAAATATCTTGAGATTTGTTTTAAACTATTTTTTGGATTGAACTTAAAATATTTTCTTTAGTCTTTGGGTTTAGCAGCCAATAAAAGTAATTCTTAATATTTATTTCGACGTTTCGATAAATTTATTATCTCCTTCAGGTCTACACGGTTTTAACAATATGTACATACCAATTTTTATTAAATTATATAGGAATTATCATGCCGTACTCTGACTTTTATATAAATTTGAAGAGTATTTCTTGTCATACCCGAACTTGTAAACACAAAATACTATTTTTTCAACAAACGACAAATTGATTCAAATAGGACGACTACAATCAAAATATTTTAGGAATTTAGATATAAAATCAATTGTGCCAGAATAAATTTGGTTAAGATCGTCAGTATCACTTTTTTGTTGACAACAATTTCATGATTACCAATAATGTGAGCCATTTCCAAAAATAAACGATTTTTATACAATTTTTCACTGTCCAAAATTTTTACCTGATCAAATTTAAATGTGTGTCCAGTATCAGAGGAATGCTGGCATAATGTAGGAGCTTGAGAATTTCTGATAGGTGGTTTGACGTCCGATTTATGTTTTGTACCGATGTATTTCAATTGGCATTTTTTACATGGAATTAAATATACAATATTCGAACGATTTAATTTAGGTGCGATAACTTTGATTTGGCTAAAGATGTCACGAATAGAGTTAGCCGCTGAAAATGTAATTTGACAATTTATATTGAATTTATTTTTGCTTTTTGTTTTTAGGTTCAGATGTTTTTTTCATAAAATGTGACACTTGCGAAATAAAAACAAAACATTCCTACTCATAGATGAAACAATTCTCCAAATTGCCATAATAGGATTTTCATCAGCTATATCGCTTGAATTTAGAGGAACTATTTACAAAAACAATTTCTATATCTTTAATAAACATAAAATGATGTTGGAAATGGGTAAATACTCGATAATTAAGCAAATCGCAATTCGCAAGTCGAAAAATATAACAACTAGACTGGTTTGGCCAAAAAAATTTAAATTTCAAATTTTATTTTTTTTTTTTTGTAACTGTTGTTTGTTAATACAAAAAAACACAATATAATTGGTAACAAATTTTTAAGTCCGCAAAATAAAATGAAAAACCAAGACAATGAATTGGTTCGCAAATATTTTGTCTATTTCATATGAAAATTGCTTGCTTGCTAAACAACAATCGTGTATCTACCCCATTGTTTAACAAAATTCGAATGTTATACTTGTTACTCAAGAAGTAAACAGACTCGAACGAATGGTTCAATTATATCTAATTGATATACTTATTTTTATTGTTTTGAACTTCTATTTTATAATATAAAGCCAATGTTTTAAAAAAAAATTTTATATATTTTTATTACTACACAATTCTCATTCTACAAAATACACATTTCCCAAAAATAAATATTTCCTTAGTATTCGACATCTTTCAATAATAGAAAATTCTTATCAAAAGCTAGTAATGGTATTTCTTAATTAAATTAAAATTGAATTAAGTAATAATTTGCTTTTGATAATAAAATTTTCTATTAAATTTAAATCGAGAAACTTGGTTAATTTGAGAAAATGTAGCGTTTGGATGAAGACGTATTGAACTTAATCGAATCTATACTTTGCTTAAGCAAGAGATACTTGCTAAGCATAAACAAAAATTTAGCAAAATAATTTTTGATTTAAGAAATGATATTTTCTATTGAATCTATGATGAGTTTCTTAAAAGAAGGAAAAGGAAAATTTATTATACTATTGAACCCAATTTTCCATTTAATCAAGCGGTAAAAATTATTAAATATCAAATTTTGTTTAAAAATAGCATTCTTTTTTTCTGTGCCTAAACACACGCGACTGGTCATTGAGTGTACACAAGTAATATTTGAAAGATATATAAAGCTGCATATTGTGGTGTATCCTATAGAAAAAATAAAAGAAATAAAAATGTTTAGCTAGCCCACAGGCATCTGAGACAATTTTCTAAGAAGAACCGGAAAATTTAATCAAAAATATGGCCTTTTCACTTTTGGGTTAATAATTATTTGTAAAAGCTTTTGTTTTGATTGAATTATGAGAATTTTGACCCACATTCAAATATAATTTGTCGCTTGTTATTTAAAAAAACTTTTGCTGTATGTACCCTTGCTCTTAAGGAATGCACATACGTCAACATTTTATTTTTACATAACTATATGCACATATATTTATGTACTCAAATATTAATAATCACAATCGTATGTAATAAGAAAAACGCAAGTACGGCTAAGTGAAATAAAATGAAATATTTTATTTATTTTTTTTTAAATATTTAAATATGAATTTTTCATTCAATTATTCAACTCTTTTTTTTTATTATTATTGTGATTACCTTTTGCGTCTTGACAAAAGACAAAATAAAATTTATATAGAAATACGTTTCAACATCTTTATGTTAATAAACGACAATAATTTATACCAAAAGCAGTATAAAAATATATATTTTGTTAATAAAATTAATTTGTATTATTTTTAGAATTTATTGACTAAAATTAATTTACATATTTTCTTTGTTTCTAGGTGACTTAATCTGAAACAAAAAGATTTTAACAACAAAAAATAAGATGCTCAGAAGAAAATTATTTAATATTTTTTAATAAAATTGTTAAAATATGCACGAAAAGTTTTAATTTATATTAAAACTTAGTTACGAATTTGCTTTTATGTGGTGCATAATATTTTTTAATTAGAAGCATAATTAAAATTAATTATACTGATGTGATTTTGTAAAACATGTTTTGTGTGCATTGTGGTGGTGGTTTCGAACAGAATTATCAGAGATTTTTGAGACATTTAACATTTTTTTATTGATTTTTTAATATTGTAAACATGAACTTTAGTTGAACTTCAAACACTTATGTAATTCACTTTAAAGACACTGGCAAGCATTGTGCAGAAACTGTGTATGTGTACATATCGAAAATTACTCAGAAGAATAAATTAACTGTCTACGATTATAAGAGGAATAGGTAACACGGTTATGATGGATACAGGTTTACATGTTAAAAATATAATCAATCAATAAAATAAAAGTGAAGTTATACATAATGATGGTGGTTTGGCGTCTATTGGAGGGGACGACCAAAGTTGAGTAGATTAATCAACCAGTAACAATTTATTTGCTAAGAGGAAACATTTGCTTAAATCAGGCAAACTCAGAAATTATTTAGAAGATGTTAAGCAAAATTTAGCAAGAAAATTATTATTTAATTCTAGATATTTTGTCTATTCTGGCCAAATATGTTCTGATTTTATGTTTTATAATTTTATTAAGTCTGAATAAATAAAATAAATCTGCTATTTATAAATAGAAAAAATATTGGCAGATTAAGTTCTGAATACTGTTAAAGTTAGCCGAAAGTTGCCAGCCGAAAGTGAGAAGTCGATATTGCAGATTGTGTTAGTCCAGGCGAAAGTAAAAAAATGGTAATGCAGATTGGATAATCCCAGCCGAAAGTAAAAAGTCGATAATGCAGATTATTATATAACCTTCTAGCCGAAAATAAAAAAATTTAGTAGTTATCAGCCGAAAGTAAATAGGATATACATAGATTTAAATAAAAAATTTTATAAATAAATTTACGTGTAAAACTTTGCTTCGTATAAAATATCGGAAAATCAGAAGAATATACAAAATTGGAATAAAATCAGCCTCTAGAGTATATATCTGAAGCTGAATCGTTTTTATGTGATTTGTCAATATCTATAGAATGAAAAAATTCTGTTAAAGTTTCCCGTGGGAAATCTGGGAAAATTCAAAAAAGTTTCCAGCCGAAAGTAAGAAATGGGTAAATAAAATCAGCATCTAGAGTGTTATGTCTGGAGATGGATTCATTTGATGTAATTACACAATAGCTATCGCAGAAAAAAATTCAGTTCAAGTTTTCCGTGGGAAATCTCGGAAAATTCAAAAAAGTTTCCAGCCGAAAGTAAGAAATGGATAAATAAAATCAGCATCTAAAGTGTTATGTCTGGAGATGGATTCATTTGATGTAATTACTCAATAGCTATCGCAGGAAAAAAATTCAGTTCAAGTTTCCCGTGGGAAATCTCGGAAAATTCAAAAAAGTTTCCAGCCGAAAGTAAGAAATGGATAAATAAAATCAGCATCTAGAGTGTTATGTCTGGAGATGGATTCATTTGATGTAATTACTCAATAGCTATCGGAGGAAAAAAATTCAGTTCAACTTTCCCGTGGGAAATCTCGGAAAATTCCAAAAAGTTTCCAGCCGAAAGTAACAAATGGATAAATAAAATCAGCCTCTAGAGTGTTATGTCTGGAGATGAATTTAATTGATGTGATTACTCAATAGGTATCGCAGAAAAATTCAGTTCCAGTTTTCCGTAGGAAATCTCGGAAAATTCGATTTTCCAAAAATTATTTAAAAATTTGTATAAAATCAGCCTCTAGAGTGTTATGTCTGGAGATGGATTGCATTGATGTGATTTGTCCAAGGCTATCGCAGGAAAAAAATTCAGTTCAATTTTCCCGTGGGAAATCTCGGAAAATTCAAAAAAGTTTCCAGCTGAAAGTAAGAAATAAAATCAATTGAATCCATCTCCAGACATAACACTCTAGAGTCTGATTTTATACAAATTTTGTAATCATTTTTGGAAAATCGAATTTTTCGAGATTCTTCCACGGGAAACTTGAACTGAATTTTTTTCCTGCGATCGCTATTGATAAGTCACATTAATGCAATCCATCTCCAGACATAACACTCTAGAGGCTGATTTTATTCAGCCATTTCTTACTTTCGTCTGGAAATTTTATTGAATTTTCCGAGATTTCTCACGGGAAACTTGAACTGAATTTTTTTCCTGCGATAGCTATTGACAAATCACATCAATGCAATCTATCTCCAGACATAACACTATAGAAGCTGATTTATTTTTGGCTGGAATATCAATAACATAATCTGCATTATCGACTTTTCACTTTCGGCTAACTTTAACAGGGTAGTTCTGATTCTTAAAAAAATGGCTATTATTGTGCTTTACATATAAATCATAAGCAAAATAATAGAAAACTGTTTTTGAAAATGTTGACAACTGACATTCCAGTTCCAGTTGACATTCCAGTTATTGACACGAGTTTCATGTTTCCAAATTACAAATTTCATAAACGATTGGGCCAAGTTGAGGAAGATATAGCACGAATCGAGAGCAAAATCTACGATTTTATTAAACAAAACAAGGAGAATAATGCACGCATAGAGACTAAATTGGACGATCTTATCAAGCAACAGAATTCGTGCCATGTGTCGTTTCAATCATTTCTGAGAATGGCACAACCAGTATCCGGTTCTGCAGATGACAAAGAAAAGCAAAACTATGTACGGAATATTATGGAACTACTTCCAATCAAAGATCAAAAATCCGTCGAAGAGCTAGAGAATCGAATATCGATAAATGAAGAATTTGGTGGAGCATTAGTTGAAATATTGGCTAAAGTTGGTAAAATCACACAAATTATTAAATGTGTTTATAAAGCAGTGCTGTTAGCAAAGCCAGCCCACACACAATTGGACAACGAAGATTACTTCAAGGCTTTATTACGAAATGGAAGAAGACGTATAAAATTATATAATTTATTGTTACTTTTTACATTTTTCAGCGCTGAATTGAAAAGCGGCTGTAATTACACAAAGTTGGCAAGCGAAATGAAGCGTGTTCATAAGCACCCATGAAATGGAACCCAACAATGTGATAATCAGTAATTCTGAACCTGTGATGCAATTAAATGATGATACCCAATTACCAATTATTGGTTCATCTGCTACTAACTGAAATAAGCTTAAGTTTATAATGTCCATAGGCATTTATTAATGTTAGCTACCGCTAAATAAATGAATTTCTAATCCATAATTTGTTTTTATAACCTAGTGGTTTCTTATATGCCCACGTAGAAATATTTTTACAATAAATCAAGTGTATGCGACAATGGTATAAAAACTGTCTTGCGTCCATCATCAACTGCTACCATTTTACATTTAATTTCACAAATAGAGTGTAGCTCTGGATCATTTTCTGTACAGAATGAAGAATAAATATGTAAATGCGATGATTTGAATGGGTTATAAAAAAAAATATCAATATTTTTTAAACTTGAACCATAATGTGAATTTTCTTGCAAATACTTTTTGCATATTTCATACTCATAGCAACGATTTCATTATTTTTTTTTGATAAGAAACCATTTGTTAACCGAATCCATTTGATTTAATTCATATAATCGTTTTGCTGCTTGTTGTAATGGGTTTATTACAGATCGACACAAATGTTTGATTCGATTTAGTTTACTTTCGAAGGGGTATGAACTAAAAGATGTAAAATTTCCCAATCGTCTGACATTACCCATTATATGAGATAAATTGTGTATATTGTTATTAGTGTGGTGCACTCTGTATATCTCAATATATTCTTGTACAAAGTCATCTAACAATTTTTCTGCCAAATCATAAAAACATGAATATGAATTCGACGAGCAAATTATGATAGCACAAAACAATTTGATAAAGTTATTTTGATTATCAATTGGCAAATAATTTTTCAACACTACTGGCCCAATATAATGGAAAAGTGCTCTGAATAATCCTTTGCAATGGGAGAGGCAGTCTAATCCTCGGACTGCACGATGTATTTCAATTGGTATTTTTTCAATTCAATAGGAACGTCGTTATTTCTTTAATATCTTGGGCGCACCACTTCATGTCAAAAATTTTAAACGTCCCGTCTCTCCATCCTAGAATAAATCTTTTCATTAGACAAAGGTGAATTAAGTGTAATTCGTCTGTAATTATAAAATCTTTGACCACGTTGATGCTCAGTTTTTCAAGTATTGTATAGCATTTTTGATGATCTTCATCCGCTCTGTTGCGGAAATCTACGTTCGTTCTCAAAGGCATGTTGATACGAGGGAATACATTGCGACGGGAAATATATGAATATTCAGCAACACTGGTACATTTTATATATTATGCTGTCCATTAAAATTGATAACACCTGCAATATTTTGAACTTATCGTACATTTTTTTTAAAAAGAGATATAATAAGTGTGCCCTAATTCATTTTTAAAAACGCCCTAGCTGGTGAGTCACAAATAAAACATCGAACGGGTACATTAATTTTTTTATCATTAATTAATATTCCGTTTTCAAAAAATTGTTTAACTCCTCGACGAACTGACCTAAATATTCTGACAGAGATGATGGTTTTCCATTTCCCCAAAATAGTCGAATTACCATCGGATGCATATTATGAATATTAAATAATATTGGCCAAAATTCTAGTTTCGAACTTTTATAAATGGGAGGCCCGTCTATATTAATATTGTTGAAAATTTCAATAGATTCTGTAATTTGATTAAAACACTTGCGCAGGCACATTTCCAAGCCATAATGCCAATATTGATCATTTCCATTTGCAAGCGCACTAATTGTTAAATTTTTTGGTGTTTCCATTAAAGTACGAGCGCCTATTGAAAGTTTCACGTCAGCGGTTTTATTGAGAATAGCCAACAAATCATTAATTGCTTAAATACACTTTCTTAAACCACTTCTAATTCTAGTCTAATTAAACAGATGGCTATGGTTTACTTGTGTCATTCAATTTCACGTTCCATTTAGCATTTTTAGGCATCTTAAATTAATTCGGAGAACTGTAAAATTACTCCATTTTGCATAATCGAATCAGACTTTTATGACACTAATGAACAAACCAATATTGCTAAAGAGATTAAATAAATTAAACAAACAAAAAAATCGTAAACGTGGCCAAAATCTTGATAGTACATGAAAATCAAATGTAGCTAAAGTTAAACGTGCACAGTGCTTACCTTACGTAACAAAAATGGGAGTAAAAGATTTTAAAATACCCAAATTAGTAGACAGGTCAAATTGCAAATTTCACTGCATGGAAAATATCTCACAGGAAGAAAAATTCGATATTTGCAAATTTTATTGGGGCCTTAGCAACTATTGCAGACAAAAAGATTTTATTTGAAAAAATGTTGTGTCTGTAAAACCAAAATGTACAACAGGAAATATTTCTTCGCGATTGCAGTCCAGATCTTATTACTTTGCTAATGCTTTAACTTACTTTTCTAAACTTTGTGCATTTCAATCATCGTGGTAAAAAATCGCCAGGTAATAAACATACACACAAAAGCTTCACATTAATATAGCAGAAAGATTAATATTTTTAATCTAACTGTATATGAAGAAGGACAAGATCAAAATGGGTTTTATTGCCATTGTGTACAGAAATTCATTGCCAGCATCTATTAGTGAATTAACCTTGTTTTCAGATACTCGTGGTGTTCGAAATACACACTTGTCTACCATAGAACATGTACACATCTAATGTTATTGTTGCGGATATATGGGGTGTGATTTACCGTACTTTTACCGGTCAGCGCTCTAATTTTCCCCAAAGCTCTTCGCTATTTATCCTCAGGCCGATTTGAGCTCGGAATTCATTTCATATAAGTGGATTGTTTAGCTTGTCTTACAAGTCTTTTAGCTCGTGATCGAGCTCTTTTAAATGATATTAGATTACCAGTGGAAGGATACTTTGGAAAATTTTAAGCATTTGTTTCCTATCAAAAACCGCTGTTCTAATTCCTGTCGACCACCATATGATTATTTTCTTTAATGGCCGTACAGAAGATAGAGGAATATTGTATCTAGCAGTTGGTTGGTCTAGCGAAATGTTTGTAATATTGGCCAGACCAGAATATAAATACCAATCTGCTTCATGTTCGTTCCACTTTCGCCTTCTTAATTTTTCTGGTCAGAAAGTATTGCTAGACAATAAAACTGGAAAATGTTTAATACTGTACAAGTCGTCTACCACGCTGAAATTCCATTTATACGCAATCTCGGGAACCATTTCCGTGGACAGAAGTTGGAGATCCATCGTTAATGCACACTAGAGAGGTACCACTAATAAACTCATGGACAATTCCAATACTGTTTTCCCCCAAAGAGGGCTATGAGCATTGAAGTCTCCTACCAGGACATTGGACCTCGGGAGTGCATAAACTAACTGCATGAGCGACTGAAGATTGATGGTGATGGTAAGTCTACTTTACAAGCGGCAATTTGCAATTTTGTAGTGATTTGGAGAGGAATAAATGACAGACAATCTCTAATTAGTAGAGCAGCTCCACCTGAACCAGAAGGGTACAGTGTGTATTTGTAACTATGTTATAACCTTTCAGCTTAGGTTTATGTGTCGGTATAAATTTAGTTTCATTTAGCGCTAAAACCCTTGGATTATACTTGGCTAACATCAAATTTAGCTCATTGACCCTGAACAATCGTTACAAGCATTATTCATAGTTGTCATGGCGCAGTAGCTCTAATTCAGCTGGACTGAGATATGAATAATCCTTGTAACTGTTACTTACTTGGTTTTTGTACAAATGATTTTGTGTCGGTTGAAAGTTGAATTCTTCGAAATTTCTTAATGGTTGTGATTTTTGATGTTGTTTTTGTTGAATATTTGACGATCTTTGCTGTTGCGGTTGCAATTGCTCTGATGTTTGAATTTGTTGAGTTTGTTTATAGCTACGTATGAACTACGTAATAACTCTACGTAAGAACTGTTTATAGCTACGTATTCATACAAATTGCATTTATTCACTTATAATAAAGTCTACTAAATACTATAAATAAAGGAGCACGTTTTACTTTAATGAAATCCAAACAAATTTTATAAAAACAAATTTATGAGTAGCTGTCACTATTGTTGTGAAATTTCCTATGTTTTCAAATTTGGTAATGTTACCGGTAATATTACCGGTAACACCGGTAAAATAGGAAACACACTTTTTATTCAATATTTTAATTACAATTTGTACTAAAGAACACTAGTAAAATTTTGACGTCTGGACAAATGTAGTAAGATTTTTAAATAAAACACAAACGGCTTATTATTACTTCAAATATATTTCATTCTTTTCAAAGTAGTGTCCTTCGGATACAATACACTTATACCAACGTTTTTTCCAGTGTTTGAAACAGTTGTTAAAATTTATTAAACGTTAAAGTGTCAAAACGATGTCCCCGGAGCGGTTTCTTGAGTTTCAGGAATAGCCAGAAGTCAAGCGGAGCTAAACTAGGCGAAGGGCAGTTGCGAAACTATATGGGTCGAGTTTCTGGCCAAATATTCACGTATTACCAATGCAATGTGAGACGGCGGATTATCGTGCTTAAGATGCAAAAACCAAGAGTTTCCTGCCCGAAATTTTTGTGATATCAATAAGATCTCTAATTGTCAATCGACGATTTTTGAGCACAAAATCCTTAACTTCATTGACCTTGTGTTCATCGGTAGACGTCGATGGACGGCAAGATCGTCGCCTTCAACGCCTGCAGTAAATAATAAATTTTACATAAATATGAGTTTATGATCAATTAAACTCTTTGATCAATGTATGGATCATCCTCGCCGACGCATTTATCATCCTCAGCCTCAACAAGATCCATAACCGTATTATTCTTACTGTCCTTCAAGTCATCCTCTTCTTCAAGAGAATATGATTATGCAGCTCCCTACGTTCGATCTCGACAGGTTTAAGTTATGCAAAATGTACGTTAGTTTTCCTGCACGATCAAAAGTCAATGGATCACGTGTTGAGCTATGTGTATAAAACCATAGGTACTGAATGTGCTTTTCATTGCAGCTCTCAATGCAGGCATGCTCAAAAGATCAACCGCCAAGCACTTAACACACTACCTCCACCTAATTTCATCACAGAGCTGCTCACTTATAACCACAAACGGTCCTGAAAAAAGTTCCTCCAATCGGATGTAGTACACAGTAAACATTTTCGAATAAGAGATCGTAGTTGCCATCGTAACTGACTTCATTTTGTGTTTGATAGCCAGTGCCTTCAAGGTGCGCACATGCTCCAATTCTGGTGAAAAAATGTACACCACCAAGTTTGCAAAATAGTATAATTTTTATTTAAAATTGGTTACCCTGGTCAACTTTTTGTTCTAGTTGGAAATAATTCAACTCATACAGCTAGCTTCGTGGTGTACATTTTTGAATGAAAGAGATGTATAGCATGTACGCAGCTTTAGGGCATACCTGATGTAGCATGAATGTAGATCGAATGTTGCATGAAAAATGTGCCAGTTTTTTTATTTCCGAAACCATCCGTACGACTGATTGAAAATTTCAAACTGTTGATAGACTGAATCTTGAAGATATCGACAATGAGCAAATTAAGTCCATGGCCGATACATCCATACTCGTTAATATAGGGATAACGTTTGTTAACCATTTTTCGGGACGGTTTATTGTTCGTTCCAGTGTCAGTGATAAGTACAATAAATATATAAATCTCGTTGTCTTTTAATACCGCTTCAACTTTCTCGAAAAACAACTTTAAAAGCTAAATGTCGATTTTCCTCAGTGAGTAGTCAGATTCGCCGGCAATTTTTGGTAAGACTCACTCTTCGACGCGATGATACTCAAGGCCCAACAATTGATTTTAAAGTTGGTATCTCGAAGCATGTTTATAGAACCGTCGCAATTTCTTCAACAAATCAATACAAGCCGACTTTGTGGTTGAGTCTAATGGAGCACCAGAAACGAAAATTGCTCGAGTAATAGCTCATCGACCATCTGGTGCTACTTTGGTCTCATATTATCAACGAAATTCCAGTACACTAGAGGTTTTCATCGACTAGCCACTTTTTTAGTTAAAAGAGTGGTTGGCGTTTTTCCCAGACAGAGCGATGGATCATATTCAGGGTCAGATTCCAGCTCTATTACGTATTTGCCAAATGAATATGTCAATGAAACAGGAAAATGGTGTAGATTATTATAATTTACAGCAAAAGTTTGGTGTAGTAAGTTAATAATACATAAGAAAGCATAATGCAGTGGTGTCACAACTCGTTTTGCATTTAGGCTAGTTGAGTTATTTGGAAAAAACATTTTTAATTTATATTACCGATATTACCACGGTAACACCACTTTGGGTAATATTACCTAAAATTACCTATTTTACCGGTAATATCACCATCGAGAATATTACCGTTTACATCACTAGCTGTTACACACGTAGGACCTATCGCTGTTCTTAATGTGGATTTGTTGTATGATGGACATAATCGTCACAAAATCATTAACGCTAGGTTAAGTTAAACCTTTTATAAATTAAAGGTAACTTTTACAAAATAATTTGAACTTTTTCCAAATTAAAGGCCAAACCAAATTAAACTATTTCCAAACTAAAATGATCCTTTGTAAATTTAAATTAAACCATTAACGATTTTAAATTAAACATTTTCCATCCGAAATTAACAATTTTTTATTTTAAATTAAACTTTGTTTTTATAGTGATTTTTAAATATGAGAAGCATCTTATAGGGTTAGAATTTGGCAAAACTTACAATTTTCATAAATCTTTTGAACCACCGCGGATCACAACAGGATCAAGAAATAAAAACTTTCTTCCAATTCAACATGATTAAAAAAAATTTCGAATTGGAGTTAATTGAGCTCCTCTGGCACAAAAAAAAAAATAACATGAAAAGCAGGTTCTAGATTTTTTCATCTCTTTGAGAAAATGTCTATCTCTGATTATCTGCCTTAAAACGCTTGAAATATTGGAAAAACGTAACATTGTACGTCGTAACAATTACACTGGCTAAACAAAGCAAGTCGAAAATAATTAACATATATGTTCCCTTACCATGTTATTTTGGTTTTTAGTAGTTGAAAACAAAAAATGCAGGCGCTAATGAACCGTGCTCACTTTAAATATTTAATTGAATGCCGCCACAAAATTATGTAGAGGGTTTGCACATGCCTAGTATGCCTTGACAAAGAGGTTGATATGGGAATTTGGTTATCATCAAAATGTTGTCACATCAACATAAGTAATAGCACTTTGAAAGAGATTGCGAAGAAGCTGGTTTCTATTTGAAATTTTAGCTTGAATAGTTCCAGAAGTATTCCAACTATAAAACAGTTTTTTGACCTGTTTTGGAAAATTTCAAATACAAATGTGTAATAAATTAGATTCAGACAAGAACATATTAGATCTTAAATACTATGATTCAATTGATAATTTTTTATAAACGAGTTTTTTTTACCCTAAACGGCTGGAATGAATTAAACTAAGTAAATACTTTTCCAATACCACAATTCAGTATATTATGTATATGAATCAATTCAAAAGAATTGTTGTTGATAGTTCAACTCTTCACTTCTCTTTCATTCTATTATATTTGTTTATTACCTAAAAATGTCTTTAAATCTAAATTAGTTGATAATATTACCCATATATATATATATATATATATATATATATATATTGAACATTTTTTTTAAATTTTGTTAAATCCAAAACCTATAATGCTCCTCATCTATAAGCAAGATTTACGAACGAAATACAATAAGAATGGAACCCTCAAAAATCTGGAATAACCTGACTGTTTCAAAATAGCGAATCACCAATTAAGTCTCGAACATTACGCATCCCATTTCCATGTTACTCTGATAGTTTCGAGAAATTTTAAAAAGTGATTTAAGCATGAAATCCGAGATAATGGTATATGAAACAAGAGAACCCGCCGGAAACAACCAAAAAAGACCTTATTAATTGCAAAATTAATTTGAAATTTGCAATTTTCTTATATTTAAAATAGTTTTTAAAAATAAACCGTTTATCGGTAATACAAAAAAATCGGTAAAAGAGAAACTATAAATTGAACGAATTCATTATAGAGACTGACTGGTTTGGCTCAAGTAACCGATGATTCCCTTTCTAAAGACAAAGAGGGCTCCTAACGAGGGAAACACGAAATTGTTTTCCGTCGCGGTTTGGTATTTTTCTAGGAAGACAGTTTCAACAATTTTGTTTTTTCAGATTAATACTAGCTCCCTTTGACAAAGCAGATCATCCTTTTTCAAATCAAATTAATTACATTTAATTTTAGGAAAAAAAAAAATCATCGTTTTCTAATTAAAACTGGTTTGAAAACAAGTGGAAGGCCGGTTTTTAGCAAAGAAAAAAAAATATAAAATTTGCATTCGGGCCTCTTGATTGAGAAGGCGAGTCCAATACTCTCTATAGGGTTAGTGAAAAACTCAGCATATAAATGACCTCGATTACGAGATAAATAATGGCGAACCGACTTTGATTTGAACAATTTTAAAGTTTTTCATATTTTAGTCCTTCAAATTTAGTATCGCCTAAACATGAACTTACAAGAAAAATAATTTCTTACTAGAATTATCGAATTTTTATTTTTTAGAGATTGGTAAAAAATTAAATTTTGTGACTGTGATGAGTGTTACTTTAACGAATATAGCATTGCTAATAATCGACTTTTGATTGTTTTCGTTTAAATTGACCGATTAATCGAGATTTGTGAATTATTTTCTTGGTTTGATATCCATTTATATTTCCAAAATTTTATTCAAAAAATTTCTTATTTTACGGGTACTTGAAAGTTTGTATCAGAAGATCTGCGTTTGGATGCAATAAAGGCAAATGTCAAATAAACTCTGTTGTGGAAAATATATTACAAAACTTCCAAAGAATACAAGTTACGGGCATATGCTTGTCAATTGAACATTTAAATAAAGATTATCAAAGAGTTTTAAGAAGAATATGCGGACGACAACAACAGACGGCGATGAATACTTAGTATCTACCAAAGTGCTAAAATGAAAAAAAATTATCGTTGAGATCAAATTTCGAGCAAAAGTACCGGTTAATGGAACACTACATTCTCTGAAAAGCATCCAACACGAATATATAGTTGCGTTTTAATTTCGAATCCGATCCGGCGAACAGTAGAAAGTCTTGCAGATTGAGAGATATTTTTCAAGACAACCGACTCTGAGAAATTTAGGGCAAATTATTATTTAAAATAAAATTGAAATCTGTTTTTGATGTTGTTTACGTTCGAACACATTATCCACGTAAAAAGCTAATTGACAAAATTTAGTTGATTATTTAAATGGATTTCAAATAAGTATTGGAATTTCTTCAACTTAAATGTTCGAATCCTCGATTATACTAGTTGAGTTTGTTATTATTTTGATTAATATTAAATATTTGAATAATAATAATTAAAGGCGAATCTATTAATCGCAAACACGATCAATAAAATTAACTAATTAAGCAGTTAACCGTAACCAAATTAACATCCTCTAGATAGGTGCAATCAAATAAGGTCGCATAGGAATTCATATAATAAAAAAATGGAATTAGAATATCGAAAAATTGGAATTAAGCAAGAGAATGTGGAATAAAAGACGGAGAGAATAATTGGAATTTAACTAGGGAATCCCGATTCTGGGGTTCCCAGCAGAATATTATACGCTACGGAGTTTTTTACACAATAAAATGGAACTAATCTCGGAAAACTACATATTTAAACTCAGAAACTAAATGGCGATTGGTTGTCGAGTACTGACAAAATAATCAAACACTTGACAACAAATAGTGTTACTAAATTACTGATATATTAGACAAACTGGGAAAGTAAATTTATTTTACCAGTATCGACCGAGCAAGTGGTAAAAGCAAGTTAAAAAGGCATGATTTTCTATAGAGGGAGGACATTACGAATTTGTTCTAATGCCTTTTGGTCTTAAAAACGCATCGAGCACATTCCAACGTGTTATGGGGGGGGGGGGGGGCGAAGAATTTTAAGGAAATAACGTTCTATGCTATATTTTCGAAATTCGGTACGAGTATTCAGTAACATATTGAACATTTGAATAAAGTCTTCCACAAGCTCAAAATGGTCAATTTAAAAATCCAATTGGATAAACCGCATTTTCTAACAACGGAATTAGAATTTCTAGATCATATAGTAACAGGAAACGGTGTTAAGCCCAATCCTATGGAAATTGAAGCAATTACCAATTTTCCAATATCGCGAACTCTGAAACAAATTAAAATTTCTTAGGATTAGCTAGGTATTATAGAAAATTTATTAAATACCTCGCAAAAATCACGAAGCCTGTGACATTATGTCTACTAAAAGACACAAATTCGGGTTGAACAAAGAATATATGGAATGTTTTGAAACGTGTGAAAAATTATTAACCACAGAACTAATTTTAAAACACCCAGATTTTTCTAAGACGTTCATATTATCAACAGACGCGAATTATAATGCAATAGAACTGACTATTGTACAATGGAACTTCGTCATATAAGTCATATACTTCCATCCACACTTATATGGTCTGAGCTAAACTCAAAAATCGCCCGAGATTTCGACTAGAAGTGAATAATTATGAAACTTTATATAAAAAGGGTCCTTAGACCGAGACGCCGATAAAGCTTCGCGAAATAAAAGAGATCAATAGATATTTAGAAAACGGTTTATAGTTCTCAAATAACATTGATTCAGTTAGAAATAATAATATCAGTCCAATTGATAAACGAAATTATACCGAGAACTTATTGTTACATACCAGAAAATATGGATGTGGAAACCTTGGTTACTGCAATTTTGAATGAGTTTAAAACTCAAATAATTTTCGAAATAAATGAAAATCACGAATAATAAAGAGAAACATTCTTCATAAAGCATACAAGGTATGAACGCCTTATATTAAAGGAAAATGAATTTCGAACAAATGATTTCATAGATATTTCAAATCGATACCCCCCAAAAAAAAACATTTCACAGGTATTCTTTGTTGTGGCAACATCTGCAACAGAATTTAAAAATTCTACCAACTAAACTTCCAAACAACAGCACGATAGTCAGAAGCACCATAATATGTGATGACATAGGTGATATGGTTAAAGAATATGAACTAACAATAGAGTGTCATAGGGACTCTAACCACAGACGAATTAATGAGAACTCCAAAAAACTCAAACGTAACTTTTACTTTCCAAAACGAAAGGAATGATTATAAATTATGAGAATTATTATTTAAAATGTTATGTCTGGCAAGTATTTCAGTTAGTGTGCGTAGTATTATTCCCTAGAAAAATTATTAAATCAAGTTTCATGTGGGAAGCCCGGGAAAATTATTATCAGGTAAAAGTATTATCAGGTAAAGTTTCATATGGGGAGCCCGGCAACATTTGTTTGATTGTAATAAATTCAACCCTTTAAGTCTGGTCTGGAAAAGGTTCAATAAAAGTGCCTATCCAAAAACAATCAGGTCTAGTGTCTTGCGGGAGCCCGGAAAAACTCGTTTGAATGAAAGAACCATGTAAAACATAAAAAGTTGTATAAATCCAACCGTTAGAGTGTTATGTTTGGAAAGTGTTTCAATTAGTATGAATTACCAACAGCTATCCCTACAAAATAATAAGGTCAAGCCTCATGTGGAGCAACCCTCCCTCTACATTTTTAGGGTTGGATTTACTCAAATTATTAAGTTTTCTATGGACCTTTGAATCAAACGGAATTTTCTTGAATTCCCCACAAGAAACTTGCCCTGATTATTTTTCTAGGAATAGCTGTTGCCAAGAAATACTAGCATTAAACATTAACAGTAATTAAACGAAAAGTCTTACAACTGAATACCGAGTTTCAACATAAGGGAATTCATTAAGAGATTTATAATAAACGGACTAAAATTATCTGCTTTTAGTTCCTATTTTTAGTGACTATGTGTCTCATGAATCTTCTTTCCCCTCTATTTAATTTTTTATGATAGGAAGGAGGTACCTCTCTCCTTTTTTATATAAAAAATCAATAACTACAAAATAAAAGAGAAATAGGATTTGTTGGCCATCTGGCGTGTGTGTGTGTGTGTGTGTGTGTGTGTGTGTGTGTGTGTGTGTGTGTGTGTGTGTGTGTGTGTGTGTGTGTGTGTGTGTGTGTGTGTGTGTGTGTGTGTGTGTGTGTGTGTGTGTGTGTGTGTGTGTGTGTGTGTGTGTGTGTGTGTGTGTGTGTGTGTGTGTGTGTGTGTGTGTGTGTGTGTGTGTGTGTGTGTGTGTGTGTGTGTGTGTGTGTGTGTGTGTGTGTGTGTGTGTGTGTGTGTGTGTGTGTGTGTGTGTGTGTGTGTGTGTGTGTGTGTGTGTGTGTGTGTGTGTGTGTGTGTGTGTGTGTGTGTGTGTGTGTGTGTGTGTGTGTGTGTGTGTGTGTGTGTGTGTGTGTGTGTGTGTGTGTGTGTGTGTGTGTGTGTGTGTGTGTGTGTGTGTGTGTGTGTGTGTGTGTGTGTGTGTGTGTGTGTGTGTGTGTGTGTGTGTGTGTGTGTGTGTGTGTGTGTGTGTGTGTGTGTGTGTGTGTGTGTGTGTGTGTGTGTGTGTGTGTGTGTGTGTGTGTGTGTGTGTGTGTGTGTGTGTGTGTGTGTGTGTGTGTGTGTGTGTGTGTGTGTGTGTGTGTGTGTGTGTGTGTGTGTGTGTGTGTGTGTGTGTGTGTGTGTGTGTGTGTGTGTGTGTGTGTGTGTGTGTGTGTGTGTGTGTGTGTGTGTGTGTGTGTGTGTGTGTGTGTGTGTGTGTGTGTGTGTGTGTGTGTGTGTGTGTGTGTGTGTGTGTGTGTGTGTGTGTGTGTGTGTGTGTGTGTGTGTATGTGTGTGTGTATGTGTGTGTGTGTGTGTGTGTGTGTGTGTGTGTGTGTGTGTTTTTTTATTTTATTTAGATTAACGAGGTACAGGGGGGAACCTTCAAAAGGTTCTCGCCTGGGAAAACCTTCTACCTGCCAGACGAGTTATGTGGGATTTTTACCGCACTAAACCCTAACCTGCACCTCTAACCCTGCTCCTGGAACGGTGGTTCCCCGGCGGCACTCTTTGTAAATACTACTTCGCCGGGGCGTTCTTATTAGATGTTACTTCCGTCCGATGTTGCTGATGTTGTTACAACTAATCCTCGTACGTGGTGCGAAGATCCTTGATGATGAATTCCGCGTACTCTGCAATTTTGTTCCATGCCGATTGGTTCATCAGCATGCACCCCACTATGTTTTCTGGACTGATGGAATGGTCCAGATTCCTCTCTAGTTCCGCCCGTGTCCCCTCGTAGAAGGAGCATTGGAAGAACACGTGTTACGCATCCTCGGTCGCATCGCGGCAATGATGACAATTTGGGGAGTCACTTCTTTTGAATCTGTGCAGGTATGCCAGTCAAGAGTTGGGTGATGTAGTACCCGACTTCCCCGTGCAGGCGATTGACCCATTTGGTGACATCTGGGATCAGCCGATGTGTCCACCGACCTTTCGTCGAACTGTCCCATCTCTCTTGCCAGAGACGAAGACTCTCAGGTTTCTCCTCTTCACAGAGGATCCTTCGCTGCTCTTGTTTCTTCCTACGGTGTTGACGTTGCCGTTCTCCTGCCAAGATGTCGATGGGCGGGCATGATGCAACGACATTGACAGCATCGTGTGATACCGTTCGATATGCTGACGCCACTCTGATCGCTGAGAGCCGCTGGACTGATGACATTGTCTTGCGGTAAGTTGTTAGTTCTAGCGATGTGGCCCACACTGGCGCTCCATAAAGCAGGACGGAGGTGACTACAGTTGCCAGTAGTCGTCTCCGGATTTGCCTGGGGCCTCCGATGTTGGGCATTATCCGTGATAGCGCGCCCTGAACTGCTGCTGCCTTCCTGCTCACGCTGGAGATATGCTCCTTGTAGTTGAGCCTCGCATCCAAGACCACTCCTAGATACCGGATGTGGGGTTGCGACTGGATGTCGTGGTCGCCTACCCTGATGGTGATGGTCTCCATTTTCTTCCGGCTACTCACAAGGAGTGCTTCAGTCTTATGTTCCGCCAAAGACAGGTCTGCCGTACGCATCCACTGTCTTATCCTCCTGATGGTGGTGGAGAATGCGGCTTCCAGTTCCTCCAGGTGTTTCGCCACAAGGACAACTGCCACGGCGTCCGCGAAAGCCACGAGTGTTGTGTTCGCCGGTAATTCAAGGTGGAGTAGACCGTTGTACATAACGTTCCACAAGAGTGGCCCCAGGACAGAGCCCTGAGGTACTCCTCCCGTGACCCTATGCACCGCTGGTCCCTAATCCGTCTCATAGTGCAAAAGTCGATCGCTGAAATATGATCTGACCATCCTTCGTAGATAATAGGGCACACCCATGTTCTCAAGTGCCTCCAAGACTCGTTCCCAGCGGGCCGAGTTGAACGCGTTCTTGATGTCCAGAGTAACGATGAGGCAATACTTTTTGGAACCGCCTTTCCACCTCTTTCCTGAGATGGCTTCCTTTGCGATGTTCGTGACGAGTTCCAGTGCGTCGATGGTCGATCTCCCCTTCCTGAATCCGAATTGGAATTCAGAGAGTTGAGGATCAATGTATTGCTCCAATCTGTCGGCCACTATCCGCTCCAGGTTCTTTCCCTCCGAATCCAGCATGCAAAGTGGACGAAAAGATGCTGGGTCGTCCGGTGGTTTCTTCCCTTTTGGGAGAAGAACCAACCTTTGCTGCTTCCATCGAGCCGGAAATACTCCTTGTCGTAGGCAGGCATCGTACATGCTTATAAACATGTCCGGTCTCGCGGCAATTGCACTCTTGAGTGCGATGTTGGGTGTGCCGGTTGGTCCTGGTGCCTTGTCGTTCTGCAATCTAGTGCACGCCTTCGTGAGCTCTTCCATGGTTACTCCGGGGATTTCCACTTCTCCATACTCTGGGTGGTAGTCGGGGAGTTCTGGTTTCTCCGGGAACAGGTGTACTACTATTCTGTGCAGCATGTCGGGACAAGTTGGTGTTGTTGCGGGTAGGCTTTTAATCCTATGCATGACCGTTTTATACGGCCTGCCCCACGGGTCCCGGTCCACTTCCGCGCAGAGTTCCTTCCAGCATTCTCTTTTACTCAGGTTGATGGCATTTCTGAGAAGACGCCTTTTCTCTTCATAATCGCGTCTCAGTTCCTCTGTCGAGGCCCTGTCTCGCTTACGGGCACGCTGGTGCTGCCTTCTTGCCTTAAGGCATGCTCGCCGATGTTGGGCGATGGTCGGGTTCCACCAGTGGACTGGTGCTCGGCCGTTGTTCAAGCGACTCCTTGGCATCGACGCGTCGCTGGCTCCCTCCAGTGTCGCTTCTACCTCTTCTGTGATGCCTTCAGCAGTTGTTGTCTGAGGCGCTGGGGCTCCCGTCCTCATCACCCTGAAGGTCTCCGCATCGAAGCATTTGCTATTCCAGCCCGGTGGCTGCCTCCTTATGGTTGTCTGACGCCGCCCGCTATGTGTGTGTGTGTGTGTGTGTGTGTGTGTGTGTGTGTGTGTGTGGGTGTGTCTTTTGTAAAATTATATTTTTTACGAACTTACAAGGAGGTCGTAAATTTTGTTGCGGCCGTTTCATCGTTTAGTTCAAAGGGGGTTGTACCATTCCTTGTATAATTCCATTTTGTCTAATTTGTTCATTAGTGATCCTTTTCGTATTCCGTGTAATACCTGTGAGTTTGTGTTGATGTCAGTGTAATTACGTTTTTCTGTCGTCAAGTGTTGTACATATTTCGAGTCGATTTTTGGTTTCCCGAGTAATTTCTTTGTAAGAATTTTATACATTAAATAATTAGGTACCGACCAAACGGCATAATGGTTATAGCTGAGCTCGATACGGGTGGAATTACAAAGAGATTTTTCATTATCTGTACGCTCGGTGATATTAAATAAAAAAAATACTTAGGTAACCATTGTATATTACCGTCCTGCTGAACCTACATATTTGTACCTTCCAATTCGTGAAACAAAAAAAATCGTATCATATTCCGATATTGTTGACTCATCATTTTAACTCGTCAACATTACAACAGTTAATTTCCACCAAAGTATAAAGTTTTAGTGTTTTTTATTTTGTGTCTATTGTGCTGACACTTAACTTAATTTGTAACAATATTGCATACTATAAATATTTGATTGATACTTTACATTTTATGCTGACATTAAAAAATTTAAAATTATATATAAAGCGTAGCATTTAATAAAATAAAACAGAATTTAAATTTACACTAACTGATTTTGTTCTCATTAATTAAAAGACCCCACCAGTGGTAACCTTTTAATTAATTAAGTTTACATAAATCCGATACAACGGACAACATTGTTAACAGATATCGAAGTTCATTTACAGCAAAAGAAATTCTAGCTTCGTTTTAAAAAAAATACGGTTCGATTGCTCTATCAGCCTAAACACTATTTCTCGTGGATTTTCTTGACCCCAGACTCAACAATTTTACAAACATTTATTTTTCCAAATCTACCCAGTAACTTGCTTCGTAGCTATAAAGATAACTTTGTTGAAAAAATTCACGTTTCCAAGTTTTTTTTATATGGCCCAATTAGCTATGCCTTCAAACGAGGATCTTTATTGCAAATTCTGAATAAAGTGGTTAGTGGAGCGTGTATATACTGTGAACGATGACAAATTGATGTTTTTGACTCTCATTAACACTAGCACTTACTTCAACTATATTTTCTTCTGAACGACCATTACGATTGAATATTTTCCTTTTTTCATCATATACCACAACAGTTCGTCCGCATTAAGAAGAGATGGGGAACGTTATTTAACTACTTAATGATTCACGCCCCGCATCTCTTGAAATCGAACATAGTTTCAACCGGGATCTTTGTGTCATGGGTACATTAAATTTTTGTAGCAAGGCGAGGAACGCCTTGAGTTAATTACAAATTTTGAAATAATTTTCCGAATGGAAATAATTGACAACTTCCACCAAATTTAAAATAATTTTTAACAATAGATACCTGTTGTTCAATCGTTCGTTATTTTTAATAATTGGTATATTTCTACCACAACCTTTATGGCTAGGTAGATTTTTGGTAGGGCAAAGAACGATGTATAGCCCCCTAAGCAATTTAGTAATTTGTACTCGTAACAAAATATATTTCTTGTACAAAAAGCCAATCTCTTTCAAATTTTTGCTTGAAGGGAAGTTTCCAAAATCGTTAGTCTACTTTATACAAAATTAAATCAAAATTCAATGAATCAAATGTTGTCATAAACATAAAAACTTAGTTGGCCATCGGTGGTTTCATAAATAATAAATCTTTATCTTGTTTATGTACATACATAAACTCAAAAGCATATAAAATCATAAAGTTTATACGTTAATAAGGACATACAGAAAGATAATCTTTCAAGTACTTTTTTGACTCAAAATTAGTTATTACATTTGAACTTAAAATAAAACTATGTATTTTAACTTAACCCTCATTAAACTTTAATAGTTCGAGCAAATAGAACCAAACCAACTAAAAGAACAAAAATTTTCATCTTATCTGGATACCACTCAAAAACAATTATATTATGCAATATAATTACCCAACCATACATACATACCATATATATTTAAGTACAAACACAGAAAACCCCAAACGATTTAGAGGGGTTTATTTATCTCCCTAACTTTGGTCAACGGTATGGTATATACATACCGTTTTATCTCGTTATTTTATTAAAGACTATATCCTCATGCAATCACAGTCAATAATCAACTATATACAACTTTATTAGTTTGTATTTCTGTGTGTGTATATATGGATATAGTTATTTGAAACAGAATATTTTTTTTTTTTTTTTTTGCTTTGTTTGTCCAATATAAGATAATCCAAATATAACGCAGATAGAATATTAAAATGGTTTGCAATTTTCTTGATAATAGAAATAACAAAATCTTTGTGAAACATCTTGTTCTTATTGTTATATGCCCTGATTTGAATCAAGCTTACAATACACTATACACTAGCAGCATTTAGTCAAGTATATCAGATTTTACTTTTGTATATCTGTACCAAAATCCAAGGAACAATTGTGTTTCGGTTTAATTATTCATGATTTTTGCTTTTGTACCAATTCTTATTTACTTTGGCTCTTAAATGTTGTCATTGTCGTTGTCCAATTCAAAAGACAAAACGAAAATTTTTAGATATACATACTTATACTAGAACATAAGTACCCCTTAAGTAACAAAAAAAAATGTAACAGCACACAAAAAATAAGAAAACATAAATAATTTTCATTTGTTATTGTTATTATTTGTTGCTGTTGTATTTTTTCCAACTTCTAATTATTCATTCAAAAACAAAATGATAAATTAGCTATCAACAAGAAAATGGGTTTTCCTAATTACAAGATTTGTTCTTTAGATTTTTAATATTCCTTTTTTTATTTTTAATTTTTTTATTGTTGTTATGTGCTTCTGTCGTTTTCGCCTCACTAAACAATACACCAAACTACATATATACGAGTACATACTTATGTATGTAAATTCAAACGACGGGGCGATAAAAATTGTGTTACAAGGATTTTCATAATGAAAAATTAGATGAACATAAATACATTTTTTTTTGGTTTGCCCCTTTGTATTTGTTAGCAAACATCAATTTTGGTTTACAATCAAACATTTAATTATATCGATACTGTGGTTCGTACGGCCCCTAGGGGGATTTTATTTTCATTTATTTAATACGAGGAATTTAAACTAGTTTTGCTTATTAAACTACTACATATATAGGAGGATGAATAATTTTAATTTAGATTGCCTGGACAGTAAAATTTTTGTTGTGATTTATACGAAAAGCAAATAAATTTATTTAAAATGGAAGCTACATATAGTTTTAAATTAAAGATGAATCAAGATTACGTACGTCCATTTTATGTTAAAAAATGCAGCTTTTAATGCAAAAGCTTTTAATGCAAAATTTATATACTTTCTTTTCTGTACATATTAACGAAATTGATTTTGTTAAATTATGCCTAAAAATCTCATTAAAATTGGAAAACGCTACAGACCAATCTCGAATTCTTCCTCGAATAATTTTGACTATAATGAAAAGTACTTACTTATCTTACTTATTCTTAGTTTTATGAAGCGAAAGCTTAATAAGAACCGGCCAAATTTATGAATTCATTATCGATATTATAAGTTAACCAAAAGTCGATAAACAATTTGTCGAAATAAAATGGGACTAACATACAAACTCCTGCCAGATATGGCAGGTGCCGAGGAAATCAGATACCTAGGGCGGACCAAAAACTAGCTCACCCAAGCTAAGGTGGCACTTCATATGCCGAAAGCTGCTTGGCTAAGGGGAAGCTTATTTGCTAATATGCGAACTCCAAATTAGGCGCAATTTCGTTTTAAACCCATAGCCTTCCTATGATAATGCAGAGCTCTATCATAGGTGATGCCACAGTCATTGCCCCTATTTTTATGCTGCTGAAAGATGAAGATCAACAGCTGCAGGTTTGTAAAGACGCCGTTTCAGCAATGAAACGGGCAACGCATAAACAGAGGAATATTAGCATTGAGGTCAAAAACGGTCTATGTAAGCTAGAAGAAGCCATAGACAAACGTTGGAGGGACTATCGAAGGGAAAGCCAGACGGAGTCCCTGACATCGATGGATACCGATGTATCCCCTTCTACCGTGAACATTAACAAAAGGCGAGTATCCTCTAGCCCGGAAAACAAACGGAAAGCGAAGAAAAATAAACAAGAGAATAAAGGAAACCTAGAAGGGGTTGGTCCGGACAGCGAAAAAAGAAAAGAGAAAGGGGAGGAGTTAGAACTGTGGACTGTAGTCCGGTCAAGGAAAACACCAGCCAAAAATTAAGACGAAGAAAAAGACCGCGGAAACCCAAAATAAAACCGGAGGCCTTACTGATTAAAACCGGAAAGGATCAAACTTATGCACAAGTGCTGGGTACGATAAGGAATAAGGTTAACCCGGAGGCTTCGGATACAGAAATCAAATCTGTACGCCGTACCAGGATGGGCGATGTCCTCTTGGAATTTAGCGCAAATACGGGAAATAAGGGAACCTTCTGCGAGGCCTTGAGAGGTGCCCTGGGAGAGACGGCAACAGTGCGAAGCCTCGAACCCAAAATTACCCTCGAAATCAGGGACCTTGACTTTTTGTCCACTAAAGATGAAGTGAAGGCAGCCATTTAGAGAGATCTTAAAGATTTCTCTGGGGAGCTGAAGGTGTCAGTTGCATAGACAAACTCAAGGGAGCAACGGATGGCCTTCATGGAGATCAATGCACAAGAAGCACATGCGCTTTTTAAGATAGGCCGTATAAAAATAGGATGGCTATACTGCAGGATAGTGTGCAAAACTGTAGTTATAAGGTGTTATGACCCAAAGTGTTAACTCTGCGCCGAGCAACCAATTGGGCCCGAACAACTAAAATACGTACCAGGGTCAGGGGCTTGCAAAATCTTTAGGCAGGCCCTTGATAAAGCAAGAAACAGAAGCTTGAAGTGAAGGTTCTTTAGGGTAACCTTCATAGAAGTAAGACAGCGGATGCCGTGCTGGATCAACTGAGAGTAGACATAGGTGCAGACCTGCTGATTGTTAGTGAGCAATATCGTAATAGAGCGGAACCCGAATGGAACTCTGATAACCTTGGTACAGCTGCCGTCTGGACCCCGTACCCAATCACAGTCGACGATCATGGAGCCGAGGATTGTTTCGTGTGGGTTAAAATCCAATCTGTTATATACGTGAGTTGCTATTTTACCCCAAACGCGCTCGTTATAGCCGGAGACTTCAATGCAACAGCATTGGATTGGGGCATGGACACTACGAACCCAAGAGGACGGTATATTCTGGATATGGCGGCTAGGGTAGGACTCACAGTGATGAACGAAGGTGACGTATCGACGTTCAGAAGGCCGGGCTATGCTGAAACTATTCCCGATATCACTCTGGTATCTGACATGATGGCACAAAACGTCACGGGATGGAGGGTAATAGAGGATTACACTGGTAGCGACCACTAATATATCGTCTATAATATATGGGGCGGATTGCGACAACCCGTTAGTCGCAATAACCGAGCGATATGATGGAATGTGTCAAAACTGTGCGAGGAAAATCTCTTGGCAACCATCGAAGCCGGAAAAGTAGCAATAATACGGAAAAACGGATCCCCCGAAAAAATTGCGAGGACCACCATTAAGCTAATAAATCAAGCGTGTGATGCGTCTATGCCAACGAGATAGCAAATCTCAGGAAGCACTGCCTACGTCTTAAACGCCTAGTCACTAGAGAAAGAAGAGACCAATTCGCGGCAGAACAGGAACATGAGGATTATCGAATGGCGAGAAGAGCGCTTAAATTCGAAACAAATAGAAGTAAGCGCCTGAAACGGGAGAGTCTAATACGGGACGTGGAAAAGGACCCCTGGGGCTTGGGTTACAAAATTTAGATGCGCAAACTTGGATCTCAGGCGCCCAGCCTTGTAATAAAGACACCACAAATGTGGCATATTCAAAACTCCCTTTTCCCGAGAGCTATTGACCAACGTAATCGGAGCATTTTATATTTTTGCCGTCCAAAATCTGTGGGCTATAGCACAGTTGATTTTCAATAAAATCGAATTTTCTATGAAATGGTTACAAATATTCGAGCAACCCTAATGCAAGTTGGCAAAATAAATACAGATCCTGAAGCCTATTGATAGGAATATTGACCAACGTAATCGGAGCATTTTATATTTTTGCCGTCCAAAATCTGTGGGCTATAGCACAGTTGATTTTCAATAAAATCGAATTTTCTATGAAATGTTTAGAATTAATTGAGCAATCCAAATGCAAGTTGGCGAAATAAATACAGATCCTAAAGCCTATTGATAGAGCTATTGATCAACGTGATCGGAGCATTTTATATTTTTGCCGTCCAAAATCTGTGGGCACAGTTGATTTTCAATAAAATCGAATTTTCTATGAAATGGTTACAATTATTCGAGCAATCCTAATGCAAGTTGGCAAAATAAGTACAGATCCTGAAGCCTATTGATAGAGCTATTGACCAACGTAATCGGAGCATTTTATATTTTTGCCGTCCAAAATCTGTGGGCAGCACAGTTGATTTTCAATAGAATCGAATTTTCAATGAAATGTTAAGAAATATTCGAGCAATCCAAATGCAAGTTGGCAAAATAAATACCGATCCTGAAGCCTATTGATAGAGCTATTGACCAACGTCCAAAATCTGTGGGCTATAGCACAGTTGATTTTCAATAAAATCGAATTTTCTACGAAATGGTTAGAAATATTCGAGCAATCCAAATGTAAGTTGGCAAAATAAATACAGATCCTGAAGCCTATTGATAGAGCTATTGACCAACGTAATCGGAGCATTTTATATTTTTGCCGTCCAAAATCTGTGGGCTATAGCACAGTTGATTTTCAATAAAATCGAATTTTCTACGAAATGGTTACAATTATTCGAGCAATCCAAATGCAAGTTTGCAAAATAAATACAGATCCTGAAGCCTATTTATAGAGCTATTGACCAACGTAATCGGAGCATTTTATATTTTTGCCGTCCAAAATCTGTGGGCACAGATGATTTTCAATAAAATCGAATTTTCTACGAAATGGTTACAATTATTCGAGCAATCCAAATGCAAGTTTGCAAAATAAATACAGATATTGGAGCCTATTGATAGAGCTATTGATTAACGTAATCGGAGCACTTTATAGTTTTGCCGTCCAAAATCTGTGGGCTATAGCACAGTTGATTTTCAATAAAATCGAATTTTCCTAGAAATGTTTAGAAATATTCTAGCAATCCAAATGCAAGTTGGCAAAATAAATACAGATCCTGAAGCCTATTAATAGAGCTATTGACCAACGTAATCGGAGCATTTTATATTTTTGCCGTCCAAAATCTTTGGGCTATAGTACAGTTGATTTTCAATAAAATCGAATTTTCTATGAATTGGTTACAATTATTCGAGCAATCTAAATGCAAGTTGGCAAAATAAGTACAGATCCTGAAGCCTATTGATAGAGCTATTGACCAACGTAATCGGAGCATTTTATATTTTTGCCGTCCAAAATCTGTGGGCAGCAAAGTTGATTTTCAATAGAATCGAATTTTCAATGAAATGTTTAGAAATATTCGAGCAATCCAAATGCAAGTTGGCAAAATAAATACAGATCCTGAAGCCTATTGATAGAGCTATTGACCAACGTCCAAAATCTGTGGGCTATAGCATATTTGATTTTCAATAAAATCGAATTTTCTACGAAATGGTTAGAAATATTCGAGCAATCCAAATGTAAGTTGGCAAAATAAATACAGATCCTGAAGCCTATTGATAGAGCTATTGACCAACGTAATCGGAGCATTTTATATTTTTGCCGTCCAAAATCTGTGGGCTATAGCACAGTTGATTTTCAATAAAATCGAATTTTCTACGAAATGGTTACAATTATTCGAGCAATCCAAATGCAAGTTTGCAAAATAAATACAGATCCTGAAGCCTATTTATAGAGCTATTGACAAACGTAATCGGAGCATTTTATATTTTTGCCGTCCAAAATCTGTGGGCTATAGCACAGTTGATTTTCAATAAAATCGAATTTTCTACGAAATGGTTACAATTATTCGAGCAATCCAAATGCAAGTTGGCAAAATAAATACAGATATTGGAGCCTATTGATAGAGCTATTGATTAACGTAATCGGAGCATTTTATAGTTTTGCCGTCCAAAATCTGTGGGCTATAGCACAGTTGATTTTCAATAAAATAGAATTTTTTTAGAAATGGTTAGAAATATTCGAGCAATCCAAATGTCAGTTGGCAAAATAAATACAGATCCTGAAGCCTATTGATAGAGCTATTGACCAACGTGATCGGAGCATTTTATATTTTTGCCGTCCAAAATCTGTGGGCTATAATAGCACAGTTGATTTTCAATAAAATCGAATTTTCTATGAAATGGTTACAATTATTCGAGCAACCCTAATTCAAGTTGGCAAAATAAATACAGATCCTGAAGCCTATTGATAAAGCTATTGACCAAAGTAATCGGAGCGTTTCATATTTTTGCTGTCTAAAATCTGTGGGCTATTATAGCACAGTTGATTTTCAATAAAATCGAATTTTCTATGAAATGGTTACAATTATTCGAGCAATCCAAATGCAAGTTGGCAAAATAAATACAGATCCTGAAGCCTATTGATAGAGCTATTGACCAACGTAATCGGAGCATTTTATATTTTTGCCGTCCAAAATCTGTGGGCTATAGCACAGTTGATTTTCAATAAAAACGAATTTTCTATGAAATGTTTAGAAATATTCGAGCAATCCAAATGCAAGTTGGCAAAATAAATACAGATCCTGAAGCCTATTGATAGAGCTATTGACCAACGTAATCGGAGCATATTATATTATTGCCGTCCAAAATCTGTGGGCTATAGCACAGTTGATTTTCAATAAAATCGAATTTTCTATGAAATGGTTACAATACAAGTTAGCAAAATAAATACAAGTTAGCAAAATAAATACAGATCCTGAAGCCTATTGATAGAGCTATTGACCAACGTAATCGGAGCATTTTATATTTTTGCAGTCCAAAATCTGTGGGCTATAGAACAGTTGATTTTCAATAAAATCGAATTTTCTACGAAATGGTTAGAAATATTCGAGCAATACAAATGTAAGTTGGCAAAATAAATACAGATCCTGAAGCCTATTGATAGAGCTATTGACCAACGTAATCGGAGCATTTTATATTTTTGCCGTCCAAAATCTGTGGGCTATAGCACAGTTGATTTTCAATAAAATCGAATTTTCTATGAAATGGTTACAATTATTCGAGCAACCCTAATGCAAGTTTGCAAAATAAATACAGATCCTGAAGCCTATTGATAGAGCTATTGACCAACGTAATCGGAGCATTTTATATTTTTGCCGTCCAAAATCTGTGGGCTATAGCACAGTTGATTTTCAATAAAATCGAATTTTCTACGAAATGGTTACAATTATTTGAGCAATCCAAATGCAAGTTAGCAAAATAAATACAGATCCTGAAGCCTATTGATAGAGCTATTGACCAACGTAATCGGAGCATTTTATATTTTTGCCGTCCAAAATCTGTGGGCTAGCACAAGTGATTTTCAATAAAATCGAATTTTCTACGAAATGCATTTTAGAGCTATTGACCAACGTAATCGGAGCATTTTATATTTTTGCCGTCCAAAATCTGTGGGCAGCAAATTGATTTTCAATAGAATCGAATTTGCTATGAAATGTTAAGAAATATTCGAGCAATACAAATGCAAGTTGGCAAAATAAATACAGATCCTGAAGCCTATTGATAGAGCTATTGACCAACTTAATCGGAGCATTTTATATTATTGCCGTCCAAAATCTGTGGGCTATAGCACAGTTGATTTTCAATAAAATCGAATTTTCTACGAAATGGTTACAATTATTCGAGCAACCGTAATGCAAGTTGGCAAAATAAATACAGATCCTGAAGCCTATTGATAGAGCTATTGACCAACGTAATCGGAGCATTTTATATTATTGCCTTCCAAAATCTGTGGGCTATAGCATAGTTGATTTTCAATAAAATCGAATTTTCTACGAAATGGTTACAATTATTTAAGCAACCCAAATGCAAGTTGGCAAAATAAATACAGATCCTGAAGCCTATTGATAGAGCTATTGACCAACGTAATCGGAGCATTTTATATTTTTGCCGTCCACAATATGTGGGCACAGTTGATTTTCAATAAAATCCAATTTTCTACAAAATGGTTACAATTATTCGAGTAATCCAAATGCAAGTTGGCAAAATAAATACAGATCCTGAAGCCTATTGATAGAGCTATTGACCAACGTAATCGGAGCATTTTATATTATTGCTTTCCAAAATCTGTGGGCTAAAGCATATTTGATTTTCAATAAAATCGAATTTTCTACGAAATGGTTACAATTATTCGAGCAATCCAAATGCAAGTTGTCAAAATAAATACAGATCCTTGAGCCTATTGATAGAGCTATTGACCAACGTTATCGGAGCATTTTATATTTTTGCCGTCCAAAATCTGTGGGCACAGTTGACAGTTGATTTTCAATAAAATCGAATTTTCTATGAAATGGTTACAATTATTCGAGCAATCCAAATGCAAGTTGGCAAAATAAATACAGATCCTGAAGCCTATTGATAGAGCTATTGACCAACGTGTTCGGAGCATTTTATATTTTTGCCGTCCAAAATCTGTGGGCTATATATAGCACAGTTGATTTTCAATAAAATCGAATTTTCTACGAAATGGTTACAATTATTCGAGCAATCCAAATGCAAGTTGGTAAAATAAATACAGATCCTGAAGCCTATTGATAGAGCAGTTGACCAACGTAATCGGAGCATTTTATATTTTTGCCGTCCAAAATCTGTGGGCTATAGCACAGTTGATTTTCAATAAAATCGAATTTTCTATGAAATGGTTACAATTATTCGAGCAACCCTAATGCAAGTTTGCAAAATAAATACAGATCCTGAAGCCTATTGATAGAGCTATTGACCAACGTAATCGGAGCATTTTATATTTTTGCCGTCCAAAATCTGTGGGCTATAATATAGCACAGTTGATTTTCAATAAAATCGAATTTTCTACGAAATGGTTACAATTATTCGAGCAATCCAAATGCAAGTTGGCAAAATAAATACAGATCCTGAAGCCTATTGATAGAGCTATTGACCAACGTAATCGGAGCATTTTATATTTTTGCCGTCCAAAATCTGTGGGCTATAGTACAGTTGATTTTCAATAAAATCGAATTTTCTATGAAATGGTTACAATTATTCGAGCAACCCTAATGCAAGTTGGCAAAATAAATACAGATCCTGAAGCCTATTGATAGAGCTATTGACCAACGTAATCGGAGAATTTTATATTTTTGCCGTCCAAAATCTGTGGGCTATAGCACAGTTGATTTTCAATAAAATCGAATTTTCTATGAAATGGTTACAATTATTCGAGCAACCCTAATGCAAGTTTGCAAAATAAATACAGATCCTGAAGCCTATTGATAGAGCTATTGACCAACGTAATCGGAGCATTTTATATTTTTGCCGTCCAAAATCTGTGGGCTATAGTACAGTTGATTTTCAATAAAATCGAATTTTCTATGAAATGGTTACAATTATTCGAGCAACCCTAAAGCAAGTTGGCAAAATAAATACAGATCCTGAAGCCTATTGATAGAGCTATTGACCAACGTAATCGGAGCATTTTATATTTTTGCCGTCCAAAATCTGTGGGCTATATTATAGCACAGTTGATTTTCAATAAAATCGAATTTTCTATGAAATGGTTACAATTATTCGAGCAACCCTAATGCAAGTTGGCAAAATAAATACAGATCCTGAAGCCTATTGATAGAGCTATTGACCAACGTAATCGGAGCATTTTATATTTTTGCCGTCCAAAATCTGTGGGCTATAGTACAGTTGATTTTCAATAAAATCGAATTTTCTATGAAATGGTTACAATTATTCGAGCAACCCTAATGCAAGTTGGCAAAATAAATACAGATCCTGAAGCCTATTGATAGAGCTATTGACCAACGTAATCGGAGCATTTTATATTTTTGCCGTCCAAAATCTGTGGGCTATATTATAGCACAGTTGATTTTCAATAAAATCGAATTTTCTATGAAATGGTTACAATTATTCGAGCAACCCTAATGCAAGTTGGCAAAATAAATGCAGATCCTGAAGCCTATTGATAGAGATATTGACCAACGTAATCGGAGCATTTTATATTTTTGCCGTCCAAAATCTGTGGGCTATAGTACAGTTGATTTTCAATAAAATCGAATTTTCTATGAAATGGTTACAATTATTCGAGCAACCCTAATGCAAGTTTGCAAAATAAATACAGATCCTGAAGCCTATTGATAGAGCTATTGATCAACGTAATCGGAGCATTTTATATTTTTGCCGTCCAAAATCTGTGGGCTATATATAGCACAGTTGATTTTCAATAAAATCGAATTTTCTACGAAATGGTTACAATTATTCGAGCAATCTAAATGCAAGTTGGTAAAATAAATACAGATCCTGAAGCCTATTAATAGAGCTATTGACCAAGGTAATCGGAGCATTTTTGCCGTCCAAAATCTGTGGGCTATAACACAGTTGATTTTCAATAAAATCGAATTTTCTACGAAATGGTTACAATTATTCGAGCAATATAAATGCAAGTTAGTGAAATAAATACAGATCCTGAAGCCTATTGATAGAGCTATTGACCAACGTAATCGGAGCATTTTATATTTTTGCCGTCCAAAATCTGTTGGCTAGCACAGTTGATTTTCAATAAAATCGAATTTTCTACGAAATGGTTACAATTATTCGAGCAATCCAAATGCAAGTTGGCAAAATAAATACAGATCCTGAAGCCTATTGATACAGCTATTGACCAACGTAATCGGAGCATTTTATATTTTTGCCGTCCAAAATCTGTGGGCAGCAAAGTTGATTTTCAATAGAATCGAATTTTCTATGAAATGTTAAGAAATATTCGAGAATACAAATGCAAGTTGGCAAAATAAATACAGATCCTTAAGCCTATTGATAGAGCTATTGACCAACGTAATCGGAGCATTTTATATTTTTGCAGTCCAAAATCTGTGGGCTATAGCACAGTTGATTTTCAATAAAATAGAATTTTCTATGAAATGGTTACAATTATTCGAGCAACCCCAATGCAAGTTAGCAAAATAAATACAGATCCTGAAGCCTATTGATAGAGCTATTGACCAACGTAATCGGAGCATTTTATATTTTTGCCGGCCAAAATCTGTGGGCTATATATAGCACAGTTGATTTTCAATAAAATCGAATTTTCTACGAAATGGTTACAATTATTCGAGCAATCCAAATGTAAGTTGGCAAAATAAATACAGATCCTTGAGCCTATTGATAGAGCTATTGACCAACGTTATCGGAGCATTTTATATTTTTGCCGTCCAAAATCTGTGGGCTATAATATAGCACAGTTGATTTTCAATAAAATCGAATTTTCTACGAAATGGTTACAATTATTCGAGCAATCCAAATGCAAGTTGGCAAAATAAATACAGATCCTGAAGCCTATTGATACAGCTATTGACCAACGTAATCGGAGCATTTTATATTTTTGCCGTCCAAAATCTGTGGGCAGCAAAGTTGATTTTCAATAGAATCGAATTTTCTATGAAATGTTAAGAAATATTCGAGAATACAAATGCAAGTTGGCAAAATAAATACAGATCCTTAAGCCTATTGATAGAGCTATTGACCAACGTATTCGGAGCATTTTATATTTTTGCAGTCCAAAATCTGTGGGCTATAGCACAGTTGATTTTCAATAAAATAGAATTTTCTATGAAATGGTTACAATTATTCGAGCAACCCCAATGCAAGTTAGCAAAATAAATACAGATCCTGAAGCCTATTGATAGAGCTATTGACCAACGTAATCGGAGCATTTTATATTTTTGCCGGCCAAAATCTGTGGGCTATATATAGCACAGTTGATTTTCAATAAAATCGAATTTTCTACGAAATAGTTACAATTATTCGAGCAACCCAAATGCAAGTTGGCAAAATAAATACAGATCCTGAAGCCTATTGATAGAGCTATTGACCAACGTAATCGGAGCATTTTATATTTTTGCCGGCCAAAATCTGTGGGCTATATATAGCACAGTTGATTTTCAATAAAATCGAATTTTCTACGAAATGGTTACAATTATTGGAGCAATCCAAATGTAAGTTGGCAAAATAAATACAGATCCTTGAGCCTATTGATAGAGCTATTGACCAACGTTATCGGAGCATTTTATATTTTTGCCGTCCAAAATCTGTGGGCTATAATATAGCACAGTTGATTTTCAATAAAATCGAATTTTCTACGAAATGGTTACAATTATTCGAGCAATCCAAATGCAAGTTGGCAAAATAAATACAGATCCTGAAGCCTATTGATACAGCTATTGACCAACGTAATCGGAGCATTTTATATTTTTGCCGTCCAAAATCTGTGGGCAGCAAAGTTGATTTTCAATAGAATCGAATTTTCTATGAAATGTTAAGAAATATTCGAGAATACAAATGCAAGTTGGCAAAATAAATACAGATCCTTAAGCCTATTGATAGAGCTATTGACCAACGTAATCGGAGCATTTTATATTTTTGCAGTCCAAAATCTGTGGGCTATAGCACAGTTGATTTTCAATAAAATAGAATTTTCTATGAAATGGTTACAATTATTCGAGCAACCCCAATGCAAGTTAGCAAAATAAATACAGATCCTGAAGCCTATTGATAGAGCTATTGACCAACGTAATCGGAGCATTTTATATTTTTGCCGGCCAAAATCTGTGGGCTATATATAGCACAGTTGATTTTCAATAAAATCGAATTTTCTATGAAATGGTTACAATTATTCGAGCAATCCAAATGCAAGTTGGCAAAATAAATACAGATCCTGAAGCCTATTGATAGAGCTATTGACCAACGTAATCGGATCATTTTATATTTTTGCCGTCCAAAATCTGTGGGCTATAGCACAGTTGATTTTCAATAAAATCGAATTTTCTATGAAATGGTTACAATTATTCGAGCAACCATAATGCAAGTTGGCAAAATAAATACAGATCCTGAAGCCTATTGATAGAGCTATTGACCAACGTAATCGGAGCATTTTATATTTTTGCCGGCCAAAATCTGTGGGCTATATATAGCACAGTTGATTTTCAATAAAATCGAATTTTCTATGAAATGGTTACAATTATTTGAGCAACCCCAATGCAAGTTGGCAAAATAAATACAGATCCTGAAGCCTATTGATAGAGCTATTGACCAACGTAATCGGAGCATTTTATATTTTTGCCGTCCAAAATCTGTGGGCTATATATAGCACAGTTGATTTTCAATAAAATCGAATTTTCTACGAAATGGTTACAATTATTCGAGCAACCCTAATGCAAGTTGGCAAAATAAATACAGATCCTGAAGCCTATTGATAGAGCTATTGACCAACGTAATCGGAGCATTTTATATTATTGCGTCCAAAATCTGTGGGCTATAGCACAGTTGATTTTCAATAAAATTGAATTTTCTATGAAATGGTTAAAATTATTCGAGCAACCCTAATGCAAGTTGGCAAAATAAATACAGATCCTGAAGCCTATTGATAGAGCTATTGACCAACGTAATCGGAGCATTTTATATTTTTGCCGTCCAAAATCTGTGGGCTATAGCACAGTTGATTTTCAATAAAATCGAATTTTCTACGAAATGGTTACAATTATTCAAGCAACCCTAATGCAAGTTAGCAAAATAAATACAGATCCTGAAGCCTATTGATAGAGCTATTGACCAACGTAATCGGAGCATTTTATATTTTTGCCGTCCAAAATCTGTGGGCACAGATGATTTTCAATAAAATCGAATTTTCTACGAAATGGTTACAATTATTCGAGCAATCCAAATGCAAGTTGGCAAAATAAATACAGATCCTTGAGCCTATTGATAGAGCTATTGACCAACGATATCGGAGCATTTTATATTTTTGCCGTCCAAAATCTGTGGGCACAGTTGACAGTTGATTTTCAATAAAATCGAATTTTCTACGAAATAGTTACAATTATTCTAGTAACCCTAATGCAAGTTGGCAAAATAAATACAGATCCTGAAGCCTATTGATAAAGCTATTGACCAAAGTAATCGGAGCGTTTCATATTTTTGCTGTCTAAAATCTGTGGGCTATTATAGCACAGTTGATTTTCAATAAAATCGAATTTTCTATGAAATGGTTACAATTATTCGAGCAATCCAAATGCAAGTTGGCAAAATAAATACAGATCCTGAAGCCTATTGATAGAGCTATTGACCAACGTAATCGGAGCATTTTATATTTTTGCCTTCCAAAATCTGTGGGCACAGATGATTTTCAATAAAATCGAATTTTCTACGAAATGGTTACAATTATTCGAGCAATCCAAATGCAAGTTGGCAAAATAAATACAGATCCTTGAGCCTATTGATAGAGCTATTGACCAACGTTATCGGAGCATTTTATATTTTTGCCGTCCAAAATCTGTGGGCACAGTTGACAGTTGATTTTCAATAAAATCGAATTTTCTACCAAATGGTTACAATTATTCGAGCAACCCTAATGCAAGTTGGCAAAATAAATACAGATCCTGAAGCCTATTGATAGAGCTATTGACCAACGTAATCGGAGCGTTTCATATTTTTGCCGTCTAAAATCTGTGGGCTATTATAGCACAGTTGATTTTCAATAAAATCGAATTTTCTATGAAATGGTTACAATTATTCGAGCAATCCAAATGCAAGTTGGCAAAATAAATACAGATCCTGAAGCCTATTGATAGAGCTATTGACCAACGTAATCGGATCATTTTATATTTTTGCCGTCCAAAATCTGTGGGCTATAGCACAGTTGATTTTCAATAAAATCGAATTTTCTATGAAATGGTTACAATTATTCGAGCAACCCCAATGCAAGTTGGCAAAATAAATACAGATCCTGAAGCCTATTGATAGAGCTATTGACCAACGTAATCGGAGCATTTTATATTTTTGCCGGCCAAAATCTGTGGGCTATATATAGCACAGTTGATTTTCAATAAAATCGAATTTTCTATGAAATGGTTACAATTATTCGAGCAACCCTAATGCAAGTTGGCAAAATAAATACAGATCCTGAAGCCTATTGATAGAGCTATTGACCAACGTAATCGGAGCATTTTATATTTTTGCCGTCCAAAATCTGTGGGCTATAGTACAGTTGATTTTCAATAAAATCGAATTTTCTATGAAATGGTTACAATTATTCGAGCAACCCTAATGCAAGTTGGCAAAATAAATACAGATCCTGAAGCCTATTGATAGAGCTATTGACCAACGTAATCGGACCATTTTATATTTTTGCCGTCCAAAATCTGTGGGCTATAGTACAGTTGATTTTCAATAAAATCGAATTTTCTATGAAATGGTTACAATTATTCGAGCAACCCTAAAGCAAGTTAGCAAAATAAATACAGATCCTGAAGCCTATTGATAGAGCTATTGACCAACGTAATCGGAGCATTTAATATTTTTGCCGTCCAAAATCTGTGGGCTATATTATAGCACAGTTGATTTTCAATAAAATCGAATTTTCTATGAAATGGTTACAATTATTCGAGCAACCCTAATGCAAGTTTGCAAAATAAATACAGATCCTGAAGCCTATTGATAGAGCTATTGACCAACGTAATCGGAGCATTTTATATTTTTGCCGTCCAAAATCTGTGGGCTATAGTACAGTTGATTTTCAATAAAATCGAATTTTCTATGAAATGGTTACAATTATTCGAGCAACCCTAATGCAAGTTGGCAAAATAAATACAGATCCTGAAGCCTATTGATAGAGCTATTGACCAACGTAATCGGAGCATTTTATATTTTTGCCGTCCAAAATCTGTGGGCTATATTATAGCACAGTTGATTTTCAATAAAATCGAATTTTCTATGAAATGGTTACAATTATTCGAGCAACCCTAATGCAAGTTGGCAAAATAAATACAGATCCTGAAGCCTATTGATAGAGCTATTGACCAACGTAATCGGAGCATTTTATATTTTTGCCGTCCAAAATCTGTGGGCTATAGTACAGTTGATTTTCAATAAAATCGAATTTTCTATGAAATGGTTACAATTATTCGAGCAACCCTAATGCAAGTTGGCAAAATAAATACAGATCCTGAAGCCTATTGATAGAGCTATTGACCAACGTAATCGGAGCATTTTATATTTTTGCCGTCCAAAATCTGTGGGCTATATTATAGCACAGTTGATTTTCAATAAAATCGAATTTTCTATGAAATGGTTACAATTATTCGAGCAACCCTAATGCAAGTTGGCAAAATAAATACAGATCCTGAAGCCTATTGATAGAGCTATTGACCAACGTAATCGGAGCATTTTATATTTTTGCCGTCCAAAATCTGTGGGCTATAGTACAGTTGATTTTCAATAAAATCGAATTTTCTATGAAATGGTTACAATTATTCGAGCAACCCTAATGCAAGTTTGCAAAATAAATACAGATCCTGAAGCCTATTAATAGAGCTATTGATCAACGTAATCGGAGCATTTTATATTTTTGCCGTCCAAAATCTGTGGGCTATATATAGCACAGTTGATTTTCAATAAAATCGAATTTTCTACGAAATATTTACAATTATTCGAGCAATCTAAATGCAAGTTGGTAAAATAAATACAGATCCTGAAGCCTATTAATAGAGCTATTGACCAAGGTAATCGGAGCATTTTTGCCGTCCAAAATCTGTGTGCTATAACACAGTTGATTTTCAATAAAATCGAATTTTCTACGAAATGGTTACAATTATTCGAGCAATCCAAATGCAAGTTGGCAAAATAAATACAGATCCTGAAGCCTATTGATAGAGCTATTGACCAACGTAATCGGAGCGTTTCATATTTTTGCTGGTCAAAATCTGTGGGCTATATATAGCACAGTTGATTTTCAATAAAATCGAATTTTCTACGAAATGGTTACAATTATTCGAGCAATCCAAATGTAAGTTGGCAAAATAAATACAGATCCTTGAGCCTATTGATAGAGCTATTGACCAACGATATCGGAGCATTTTATATTTTTGCCGTCCAAAATCTGTGGGCACAGTTGACAGTTGATTTTCAATAAAATCGAATTTTCTACGAAATAGTTACAATTATTCGAGCAACCCAAATGCAAGTTGGCAAAATAAATACAGATCCTGAAGCCTATTGATATAGCTATTGACCAACGTAATCGGAGCGTTTCATATTTTTGCCGTCTAAAATCTGTGGGCTATTATAGCACAGTTGATTTTCAATAAAATCGAATTTTCTATGAAATGGTTACAATTATTCGAGCAATCCAAATGCAAGTTGGCAAAATAAATACAGATCCTGAAGCCTATTGATAGAGCTATTGACCAACGTAATCGGATCATTTTATATTTTTGCCGTCCAAAATCTGTGGGCTATAGCACAGTTGATTTTCAATAAAATCGAATTTTCTATGAAATGGTTACAATTATTCGAGCAACCATAATGCAAGTTGGCAAAATAAATACAGATCCTGAAGCCTATTGATAGAGCTATTGACCAACGTAATCGGAGCATTTTATATTTTTGCCGGCCAAAATCTGTGGGCTATATATAGCACAGTTGATTTTCAATAAAATCGAATTTTCTATGAAATGGTTACAATTATTTGAGCAACCCCAATGCAAGTTGGCAAAATAAATACAGATCCTGAAGCCTATTGATAGAGCTATTGACCAACGTAATCGGAGCATTTTATATTTTTGCCGTCCAAAATTTGTGGGCTATATATAGCACAGTTGATTTTCAATAAAATCGAATTTTCTACGAAATGGTTACAATTATTCGAGCAACCCTAATGCAAGTTGGCAAAATAAATACAGATCCTTGAGCCTATTAATAGAGCTATTGACCAACGTAATCGGAGCATTTTATATTATTGCGTCCAAAATCTGTGGGCAGCAAAGTTGATTTTCAATAAAATTGAATTTTCTATGAAATGGTTACAGTTATTCGAGCAACCCTAATGCAGGTTGGCAAAATAAATACAGATCCTGAAGCCTATTGATAGAGCTATTGACCAACGTAATCGGAGCATTTTATATTTTTGCCGTCCAAAATCTGTGGGCTATAGCACAGTTGAATTTCAATAAAATCGAATTTTCTACGAAATGGTTACAATTATTCAAGCAACCCTAATGCAAGTTAGCAAAATAAATACAGATCTTGAAGCCTATTGATAGAGCTATTGACCAACGTAATCGGAGCATTTTATATTTTTGCCGTCCAAAATCTGTGGGCACAGATGATTTTCAATAAAATCGAATTTTCTACGAAATGGTTACAATTATTCGAGCAATCCAAATGCAAGTTGGCAAAATAAATACAGATCCTTGAGCCTATTGATAGAGCTGTTGACCAACGATATCGGAGCATTTTATATTTTTGCCGTCCAAAATCTGTGGGCACAGTTGACAGTTGATTTTCAATAAAATCGAATTTTCTACGAAATAGTTACAATTATTCGAGCAACCCTAATGCAAGTTGGCAAAATAAATACAGATCCTGAAGCCTATTGATATTGCTTTTGACCAAAGTAATCGGAGCGTTTCATATTTTTGCTGTCTAAAATCTGTGGGCTATTATAACACAGTTGATTTTCAATAAAATCGAATTTTCTATGAAATGGTTACAATTATTCGAGCAATCCAAATGCAAGTTAGCAAAATAAATACAGATCCTGAAGCCTATTGATAGAGCTATTGACCAACGTAATCGGAGCATTTTATATTTTTGCCTTCCAAAATCTGTGGGCACAGATGATTTTCAATAAAATCGAATTTTCTACGAAATGGTTACAATTATTCGAGCAATCCAAATGCAAGTTGGCAAAATAAATACAGATCCTGAAGCCTATTGATAGAGCTATTGACCAACGTAATCGGATCATTTTATATTTTTGCCTTCCAAAATCTGTGGGCTATAGCACAGTTGATTTTCAATAAAATCGAATTTTCTATGAAATGGTTACAGTTATTCGAGCAACCCCAATGCAAGTTGGCAAAATAAATACAGATCCTGAAGCCTATTGATAGAGCTATTGACCAACGTAATCGGAGCATTTTATATTTTTGCCGGCCAAAATCTGTGGGCTATATATAGCACAGTTGATTTTCAATAAAATCGAATTTTCTATGAAATGGTTACAATTATTCGAGCAACCCCAATGCAAGTTGGCAAAATAAATACAGATCCTGAAGCCTATTGATAGAGCTATTGACCAACGTAATCGGAGCATTTTATATTTTTGCCTTCCAAAATCTGTGGGCACAGATGATTTTCAATAAAATCGAATTTTCTACGAAATGGTTACAATTATTCGAGCAATCCAAATGCAAGTTGGCAAAATAAATACAGATCCTGAAGCCTATTGATAGAGCTATTGACCAACGTAATCGGAGCATTTTATATTTTTGCCGGCCAAAATCTGTGGGCTATATATAGCACAGTTGATTTTCAATAAAATCGAATTTTCTATGAAATGGTTACAATTATTCGAGCAACCCTAATGCAAGTTGGCAAAATAAATACAGATCCTGAAGCCTATTGATAGAGCTATTGACCAACGTAATCGGAGCATTTTATATTTTTGCCGTCCAAAATCTGTGGGCTATAGCACAGTTGATTTTCAATAAAATCGAATTTTCTATGAAATGGTTACAATTATTGGAGCAACCCTAATGCAAGTTTGCAAAATAAATACAGATCCTGAAGCCTATTGATAGAGCTATTGACCAACGTAATCGGAGCATTTTATATTTTTGCCGTCCAAAATCTGTGGGCTATAGTACAGTTGATTTTCAATAAAATCGAATTTTCTATGAAATGGTTACAATTATTCGAGCAACCCTAAAGCAAGTTGGCAAAATAAATACAGATCCTGAAGCCTATTGATAGAGCTATTGACCAACGTAATCGGAGCATTTTATATTTTTGCCGTCCAAAATCTGTGGGCTATAGCACAGTTGATTTTCAATAAAATCGAATTTTCTATGAAATGGTTACAATTATTCGAGCAACCCTAATGCAAGTTGGCAAAATAAATACAGATCCTGAAGCCTATTGATAGAGCTATTGACCAACGTAATCGGAGCATTTTATATTTTTGCCGTCCAAAATCTGTGGGCTATATTATAGCACAGTTGATTTTCAATAAAATCGAATTTTCTATGAAATGGTTACAATTATTCGAGCAACCCTAATGCAAGTTGGCAAAATAAATACAGATCCTGAAGCCTATTGATAGAGCTATTGACCAACGTAATCGGAGCATTTTATATTTTTGCCGTCCAAAATCTGTGGGCTATAGCACAGTTGATTTTCAATAAAATCGAATTTTCTATGAAATGGTTACAATTATTCGAGCAACCCTAATGCAAGTTGGCAAAATAAATACAGATCCTGAAGCCTATTGATAGAGCTATTGACCAACGTAATCGGAGCATTTTATATTTTTGCCGTCCAAAATCTGTGGGCTATATTATAGCACAGTTGATTTTCAATAAAATCGAATTTTCTATGAAATGGTTACAATTATTCGAGCAACCCTAATGCAAGTTGGCAAAATAAATACAGATCCTGAAGCCTATTAATAGAGCTATTGATCAACGTAATCGGAGCATTTTATATTTTTGCCGTCCAAAATCTGTGGGCACAGATGATTTTCAATAAAATCGAATTTTCTACGAAATGGTTACAATTATTCGAGCAATCCAAATGCAAGTTGGCAAAATAAATACAGATCCTTGAGCCTATTGATAGAGCTATTGACCAACGATATCGGAGCATTTTATATTTTTGCCGTCCAAAATCTGTGGGCACAGTTGACAGTTGATTTTCAATAAAATCGAATTTTCTACGAAATAGTTACAATTATTCTAGTAACCCTAATGCAAGTTGGCAAAATAAATACAGATCCTGAAGCCTATTGATAAAGCTATTGACCAAAGTAATCGGAGCGTTTCATATTTTTGCTGTCTAAAATCTGTGGGCTATTATAGCACAGTTGATTTTCAATAAAATCGAATTTTCTATGAAATGGTTACAATTATTCGAGCAATCCAAATGCAAGTTGGCAAAATAAATACAGATCCTGAAGCCTATTGATAGAGCTATTGACCAACGTAATCGGAGCATTTTATATTTTTGCCTTCCAAAATCTGTGGGCACAGATGATTTTCAATAAAATCGAATTTTCTACGAAATGGTTACAATTATTCGAGCAATCCAAATGCAAGTTGGCAAAATAAATACAGATCCTTGAGCCTATTGATAGAGCTATTGACCAACGTTATCGGAGCATTTTATATTTTTGCCGTCCAAAATCTGTGGGCACAGTTGACAGTTGATTTTCAATAAAATCGAATTTTCTACCAAATGGTTACAATTATTCGAGCAACCCTAATGCAAGTTGGCAAAATAAATACAGATCCTGAAGCCTATTGATAGAGCTATTGACCAACGTAATCGGAGCGTTTCATATTTTTGCCGTCTAAAATCTGTGGGCTATTATAGCACAGTTGATTTTCAATAAAATCGAATTTTCTATGAAATGGTTACAATTATTCGAGCAATCCAAATGCAAGTTGGCAAAATAAATACAGATCCTGAAGCCTATTGATAGAGCTATTGACCAACGTAATCGGATCATTTTATATTTTTGCCGTCCAAAATCTGTGGGCTATAGCACAGTTGATTTTCAATAAAATCGAATTTTCTATGAAATGGTTACAATTATTCGAGCAACCCCAATGCAAGTTGGCAAAATAAATACAGATCCTGAAGCCTATTGATAGAGCTATTGACCAACGTAATCGGAGCATTTTATATTTTTGCCGGCCAAAATCTGTGGGCTATATATAGCACAGTTGATTTTCAATAAAATCGAATTTTCTATGAAATGGTTACAATTATTCGAGCAACCCTAATGCAAGTTGGCAAAATAAATACAGATCCTGAAGCCTATTGATAGAGCTATTGACCAACGTAATCGGAGCATTTTATATTTTTGCCGTCCAAAATCTGTGGGCTATAGTACAGTTGATTTTCAATAAAATCGAATTTTCTATGAAATGGTTACAATTATTCGAGCAACCCTAATGCAAGTTGGCAAAATAAATACAGATCCTGAAGCCTATTGATAGAGCTATTGACCAACGTAATCGGACCATTTTATATTTTTGCCGTCCAAAATCTGTGGGCTATAGTACAGTTGATTTTCAATAAAATCGAATTTTCTATGAAATGGTTACAATTATTCGAGCAACCCTAAAGCAAGTTAGCAAAATAAATACAGATCCTGAAGCCTATTGATAGAGCTATTGACCAACGTAATCGGAGCATTTAATATTTTTGCCGTCCAAAATCTGTGGGCTATATTATAGCACAGTTGATTTTCAATAAAATCGAATTTTCTATGAAATGGTTACAATTATTCGAGCAACCCTAATGCAAGTTTGCAAAATAAATACAGATCCTGAAGCCTATTGATAGAGCTATTGACCAACGTAATCGGAGCATTTTATATTTTTGCCGTCCAAAATCTGTGGGCTATAGTACAGTTGATTTTCAATAAAATCGAATTTTCTATGAAATGGTTACAATTATTCGAGCAACCCTAATGCAAGTTGGCAAAATAAATACAGATCCTGAAGCCTATTGATAGAGCTATTGACCAACGTAATCGGAGCATTTTATATTTTTGCCGTCCAAAATCTGTGGGCTATATTATAGCACAGTTGATTTTCAATAAAATCGAATTTTCTATGAAATGGTTACAATTATTCGAGCAACCCTAATGCAAGTTGGCAAAATAAATACAGATCCTGAAGCCTATTGATAGAGCTATTGACCAACGTAATCGGAGCATTTTATATTTTTGCCGTCCAAAATCTGTGGGCTATAGTACAGTTGATTTTCAATAAAATCGAATTTTCTATGAAATGGTTACAATTATTCGAGCAACCCTAATGCAAGTTGGCAAAATAAATACAGATCCTGAAGCCTATTGATAGAGCTATTGACCAACGTAATCGGAGCATTTTATATTTTTGCCGTCCAAAATCTGTGGGCTATATTATAGCACAGTTGATTTTCAATAAAATCGAATTTTCTATGAAATGGTTACAATTATTCGAGCAACCCTAATGCAAGTTGGCAAAATAAATACAGATCCTGAAGCCTATTGATAGAGCTATTGACCAACGTAATCGGAGCATTTTATATTTTTGCCGTCCAAAATCTGTGGGCTATAGTACAGTTGATTTTCAATAAAATCGAATTTTCTATGAAATGGTTACAATTATTCGAGCAACCCTAATGCAAGTTTGCAAAATAAATACAGATCCTGAAGCCTATTAATAGAGCTATTGATCAACGTAATCGGAGCATTTTATATTTTTGCCGTCCAAAATCTGTGGGCTATATATAGCACAGTTGATTTTCAATAAAATCGAATTTTCTACGAAATATTTACAATTATTCGAGCAATCTAAATGCAAGTTGGTAAAATAAATACAGATCCTGAAGCCTATTAATAGAGCTATTGACCAAGGTAATCGGAGCATTTTTGCCGTCCAAAATCTGTGTGCTATAACACAGTTGATTTTCAATAAAATCGAATTTTCTACGAAATGGTTACAATTATTCGAGCAATCCAAATGCAAGTTGGCAAAATAAATACAGATCCTGAAGCCTATTGATAGAGCTATTGACCAACGTAATCGGAGCGTTTCATATTTTTGCTGGTCAAAATCTGTGGGCTATATATAGCACAGTTGATTTTCAATAAAATCGAATTTTCTACGAAATGGTTACAATTATTCGAGCAATCCAAATGTAAGTTGGCAAAATAAATACAGATCCTTGAGCCTATTGATAGAGCTATTGACCAACGATATCGGAGCATTTTATATTTTTGCCGTCCAAAATCTGTGGGCACAGTTGACAGTTGATTTTCAATAAAATCGAATTTTCTACGAAATAGTTACAATTATTCGAGCAACCCAAATGCAAGTTGGCAAAATAAATACAGATCCTGAAGCCTATTGATATAGCTATTGACCAACGTAATCGGAGCGTTTCATATTTTTGCCGTCTAAAATCTGTGGGCTATTATAGCACAGTTGATTTTCAATAAAATCGAATTTTCTATGAAATGGTTACAATTATTCGAGCAATCCAAATGCAAGTTGGCAAAATAAATACAGATCCTGAAGCCTATTGATAGAGCTATTGACCAACGTAATCGGATCATTTTATATTTTTGCCGTCCAAAATCTGTGGGCTATAGCACAGTTGATTTTCAATAAAATCGAATTTTCTATGAAATGGTTACAATTATTCGAGCAACCATAATGCAAGTTGGCAAAATAAATACAGATCCTGAAGCCTATTGATAGAGCTATTGACCAACGTAATCGGAGCATTTTATATTTTTGCCGGCCAAAATCTGTGGGCTATATATAGCACAGTTGATTTTCAATAAAATCGAATTTTCTATGAAATGGTTACAATTATTTGAGCAACCCCAATGCAAGTTGGCAAAATAAATACAGATCCTGAAGCCTATTGATAGAGCTATTGACCAACGTAATCGGAGCATTTTATATTTTTGCCGTCCAAAATTTGTGGGCTATATATAGCACAGTTGATTTTCAATAAAATCGAATTTTCTACGAAATGGTTACAATTATTCGAGCAACCCTAATGCAAGTTGGCAAAATAAATACAGATCCTGAAGCCTATTAATAGAGCTATTGACCAACGTAATCGGAGCATTTTATATTATTGCGTCCAAAATCTGTGGGCAGCAAAGTTGATTTTCAATAAAATTGAATTTTCTATGAAATGGTTACAGTTATTCGAGCAACCCTAATGCAGGTTGGCAAAATAAATACAGATCCTGAAGCCTATTGATAGAGCTATTGACCAACGTAATCGGAGCATTTTATATTTTTGCCGTCCAAAATCTGTGGGCTATAGCACAGTTGAATTTCAATAAAATCGAATTTTCTACGAAATGGTTACAATTATTCAAGCAACCCTAATGCAAGTTAGCAAAATAAATACAGATCTTGAAGCCTATTGATAGAGCTATTGACCAACGTAATCGGAGCATTTTATATTTTTGCCGTCCAAAATCTGTGGGCACAGATGATTTTCAATAAAATCGAATTTTCTACGAAATGGTTACAATTATTCGAGCAATCCAAATGCAAGTTGGCAAAATAAATACAGATCCTTGAGCCTATTGATAGAGCTGTTGACCAACGATATCGGAGCATTTTATATTTTTGCCGTCCAAAATCTGTGGGCACAGTTGACAGTTGATTTTCAATAAAATCGAATTTTCTACGAAATAGTTACAATTATTCGAGCAACCCTAATGCAAGTTGGCAAAATAAATACAGATCCTGAAGCCTATTGATATTGCTTTTGACCAAAGTAATCGGAGCGTTTCATATTTTTGCTGTCTAAAATCTGTGGGCTATTATAACACAGTTGATTTTCAATAAAATCGAATTTTCTATGAAATGGTTACAATTATTCGAGCAATCCAAATGCAAGTTAGCAAAATAAATACAGATCCTGAAGCCTATTGATAGAGCTATTGACCAACGTAATCGGAGCATTTTATATTTTTGCCTTCCAAAATCTGTGGGCACAGATGATTTTCAATAAAATCGAATTTTCTACGAAATGGTTACAATTATTCGAGCAATCCAAATGCAAGTTGGCAAAATAAATACAGATCCTGAAGCCTATTGATAGAGCTATTGACCAACGTAATCGGATCATTTTATATTTTTGCCGTCCAAAATCTGTGGGCTATAGCACAGTTGATTTTCAATAAAATCGAATTTTCTATGAAATGGTTACAGTTATTCGAGCAACCCCAATGCAAGTTGGCAAAATAAATACAGATCCTGAAGCCTATTGATAGAGCTATTGACCAACGTAATCGGAGCATTTTATATTTTTGCCGGCCAAAATCTGTGGGCTATATATAGCACAGTTGATTTTCAATAAAATCGAATTTTCTATGAAATGGTTACAATTATTCGAGCAACCCCAATGCAAGTTGGCAAAATAAATACAGATCCTGAAGCCTATTGATAGAGCTATTGACCAACGTAATCGGAGCATTTTATATTTTTGCCTTCCAAAATCTGTGGGCACAGATGATTTTCAATAAAATCGAATTTTCTACGAAATGGTTACAATTATTCGAGCAATCCAAATGCAAGTTGGCAAAATAAATACAGATCCTGAAGCCTATTGATAGAGCTATTGACCAACGTAATCGGAGCATTTTATATTTTTGCCGGCCAAAATCTGTGGGCTATATATAGCACAGTTGATTTTCAATAAAATCGAATTTTCTATGAAATGGTTACAATTATTCGAGCAACCCTAATGCAAGTTGGCAAAATAAATACAGATCCTGAAGCCTATTGATAGAGCTATTGACCAACGTAATCGGAGCATTTTATATTTTTGCCGTCCAAAATCTGTGGGCTATAGCACAGTTGATTTTCAATAAAATCGAATTTTCTATGAAATGGTTACAATTATTGGAGCAACCCTAATGCAAGTTTGCAAAATAAATACAGATCCTGAAGCCTATTGATAGAGCTATTGACCAACGTAATCGGAGCATTTTATATTTTTGCCGTCCAAAATCTGTGGGCTATAGTACAGTTGATTTTCAATAAAATCGAATTTTCTATGAAATGGTTACAATTATTCGAGCAACCCTAAAGCAAGTTGGCAAAATAAATACAGATCCTGAAGCCTATTGATAGAGCTATTGACCAACGTAATCGGAGCATTTTATATTTTTGCCGTCCAAAATCTGTGGGCTATAGCACAGTTGATTTTCAATAAAATCGAATTTTCTATGAAATGGTTACAATTATTCGAGCAACCCTAATGCAAGTTGGCAAAATAAATACAGATCCTGAAGCCTATTGATAGAGCTATTGACCAACGTAATCGGAGCATTTTATATTTTTGCCGTCCAAAATTTGTGGGCTATATATAGCACAGTTGATTTTCAATAAAATCGAATTTTCTACGAAATGGTTACAATTATTCGAGCAACCCTAATGCAAGTTGGCAAAATAAATACAGATCCTGAAGCCTATTAATAGAGCTATTGACCAACGTAATCGGAGCATTTTATATTATTGCGTCCAAAATCTGTGGGCAGCAAAGTTGATTTTCAATAAAATTGAATTTTCTATGAAATGGTTACAGTTATTCGAGCAACCCTAATGCAGGTTGGCAAAATAAATACAGATCCTGAAGCCTATTGATAGAGCTATTGACCAACGTAATCGGAGCATTTTATATTTTTGCCGTCCAAAATCTGTGGGCTATAGCACAGTTGAATTTCAATAAAATCGAATTTTCTACGAAATGGTTACAATTATTCAAGCAACCCTAATGCAAGTTAGCAAAATAAATACAGATCTTGAAGCCTATTGATAGAGCTATTGACCAACGTAATCGGAGCATTTTATATTTTTGCCGTCCAAAATCTGTGGGCACAGATGATTTTCAATAAAATCGAATTTTCTACGAAATGGTTACAATTATTCGAGCAATCCAAATGCAAGTTGGCAAAATAAATACAGATCCTTGAGCCTATTGATAGAGCTGTTGACCAACGATATCGGAGCATTTTATATTTTTGCCGTCCAAAATCTGTGGGCACAGTTGACAGTTGATTTTCAATAAAATCGAATTTTCTACGAAATAGTTACAATTATTCGAGCAACCCTAATGCAAGTTGGCAAAATAAATACAGATCCTGAAGCCTATTGATATTGCTTTTGACCAAAGTAATCGGAGCGTTTCATATTTTTGCTGTCTAAAATCTGTGGGCTATTATAACACAGTTGATTTTCAATAAAATCGAATTTTCTATGAAATGGTTACAATTATTCGAGCAATCCAAATGCAAGTTAGCAAAATAAATACAGATCCTGAAGCCTATTGATAGAGCTATTGACCAACGTAATCGGAGCATTTTATATTTTTGCCTTCCAAAATCTGTGGGCACAGATGATTTTCAATAAAATCGAATTTTCTACGAAATGGTTACAATTATTCGAGCAATCCAAATGCAAGTTGGCAAAATAAATACAGATCCTGAAGCCTATTGATAGAGCTATTGACCAACGTAATCGGATCATTTTATATTTTTGCCGTCCAAAATCTGTGGGCTATAGCACAGTTGATTTTCAATAAAATCGAATTTTCTATGAAATGGTTACAGTTATTCGAGCAACCCCAATGCAAGTTGGCAAAATAAATACAGATCCTGAAGCCTATTGATAGAGCTATTGACCAACGTAATCGGAGCATTTTATATTTTTGCCGGCCAAAATCTGTGGGCTATATATAGCACAGTTGATTTTCAATAAAATCGAATTTTCTATGAAATGGTTACAATTATTCGAGCAACCCCAATGCAAGTTGGCAAAATAAATACAGATCCTGAAGCCTATTGATAGAGCTATTGACCAACGTAATCGGAGCATTTTATATTTTTGCCTTCCAAAATCTGTGGGCACAGATGATTTTCAATAAAATCGAATTTTCTACGAAATGGTTACAATTATTCGAGCAATCCAAATGCAAGTTGGCAAAATAAATACAGATCCTGAAGCCTATTGATAGAGCTATTGACCAACGTAATCGGAGCATTTTATATTTTTGCCGGCCAAAATCTGTGGGCTATATATAGCACAGTTGATTTTCAATAAAATCGAATTTTCTATGAAATGGTTACAATTATTCGAGCAACCCTAATGCAAGTTGGCAAAATAAATACAGATCCTGAAGCCTATTGATAGAGCTATTGACCAACGTAATCGGAGCATTTTATATTTTTGCCGTCCAAAATCTGTGGGCTATAGCACAGTTGATTTTCAATAAAATCGAATTTTCTATGAAATGGTTACAATTATTGGAGCAACCCTAATGCAAGTTTGCAAAATAAATACAGATCCTGAAGCCTATTGATAGAGCTATTGACCAACGTAATCGGAGCATTTTATATTTTTGCCGTCCAAAATCTGTGGGCTATAGTACAGTTGATTTTCAATAAAATCGAATTTTCTATGAAATGGTTACAATTATTCGAGCAACCCTAAAGCAAGTTGGCAAAATAAATACAGATCCTGAAGCCTATTGATAGAGCTATTGACCAACGTAATCGGAGCATTTTATATTTTTGCCGTCCAAAATCTGTGGGCTATAGCACAGTTGATTTTCAATAAAATCGAATTTTCTATGAAATGGTTACAATTATTCGAGCAACCCTAATGCAAGTTGGCAAAATAAATACAGATCCTGAAGCCTATTGATAGAGCTATTGACCAACGTAATCGGAGCATTTTATATTTTTGCCGTCCAAAATCTGTGGGCTATATTATAGCACAGTTGATTTTCAATAAAATCGAATTTTCTATGAAATGGTTACAATTATTCGAGCAACCCTAATGCAAGTTGGCAAAATAAATACAGATCCTGAAGCCTATTGATAGAGCTATTGACCAACGTAATCGGAGCATTTTATATTTTTGCCGTCCAAAATCTGTGGGCTATAGCACAGTTGATTTTCAATAAAATCGAATTTTCTATGAAATGGTTACAATTATTCGAGCAACCCTAATGCAAGTTGGCAAAATAAATACAGATCCTGAAGCCTATTGATAGAGCTATTGACCAACGTAATCGGAGCATTTTATATTTTTGCCGTCCAAAATCTGTGGGCTATATTATAGCACAGTTGATTTTCAATAAAATCGAATTTTCTATGAAATGGTTACAATTATTCGAGCAACCCTAATGCAAGTTGGCAAAATAAATACAGATCCTGAAGCCTATTGATAGAGCTATTGACCAACGTAATCGGAGCATTTTATATTTTTGCCGTCCAAAATCTGTGGGCTATAGTACAGTTGATTTTCAATAAAATCGAATTTTCTATGAAATGGTTACAATTATTCGAGCAACCCTAATGCAAGTTGGCAAAATAAATACAGATCCTGAAGCCTATTGATAGAGCTATTGACCAACGTAATCGGAGCATTTTATATTTTTGCCGTCCAAAATCTGTGGGCTATATTATAGCACAGTTGATTTTCAATAAAATCGAATTTTCTATGAAATGGTTACAATTATTCGAGCAACCCTAATGCAAGTTGGCAAAATAAATACAGATCCTGAAGCCTATTGATAGAGCTATTGACCAACGTAATCGGAGCATTTTATATTTTTGCCGTCCAAAATCTGTGGGCTATAGTACAGTTGATTTTCAATAAAATCGAATTTTCTATGAAATGGTTACAATTATTCGAGCAACCCTAATGCAAGTTTGCAAAATAAATACAGATCCTGAAGCCTATTAATAGAGCTATTGATCAACGTAATCGGAGCATTTTATATTTTTGCCGTCCAAAATCTGTGGGCTATATATAGCACAGTTGATTTTCAATAAAATCGAATTTTCTACGAAATGGTTACAATTATTCGAGCAATCTAAATGCAAGTTGGTAAAATAAATACAGATCCTGAAGCCTATTAATAGAGCTATTGACCAAGGTAATCGGAGCATTTTTGCCGTCCAAAATCTGTGTGCTATAACACAGTCGATTTTCAATAAAATCGAATTTTCTACGAAATGGTTACAATTATTCGAGCAATCCAAATGCAAGTTGGCAAAATAAATACAGATCCTGAAGCCTATTGATAGAGCTATTGACCAACGTAATCGGAGCGTTTCATATTTTTGCTGGCCAAAATCTGTGGGCTATATATAGCACAGTTGATTTTCAATAAAATCGAATTTTCTACGAAATGGTTACAATTATTCGAGCAATCCAAATGTAAGTTGGCAAAATAAATACAGATCCTTGAGCCTATTGATAGAGCTATTGACCAACGATATCGGAGCATTTTATATTTTTGCCGTCCAAAATCTGTGGGCACAGTTGACAGTTGATTTTCAATAAAATCGAATTTTCTACGAAATAGTTACAATTATTCGAGCAACCCAAATGCAAGTTGGCAAAATAAATACAGATCCTGAAGCCTATTGATATAGCTATTGACCAACGTAATCGGAGCGTTTCATATTTTTGCCGTCTAAAATCTGTGGGCTATTATAGCACAGTTGATTTTCAATAAAATCGAATTTTCTATGAAATGGTTACAATTATTCGAGCAATCCAAATGCAAGTTGGCAAAATAAATACAGATCCTGAAGCCTATTGATAGAGCTATTGACCAACGTAATCGGATCATTTTATATTTTTGCCGTCCAAAATCTGTGGGCTATAGCACAGTTGATTTTCAATAAAATCGAATTTTCTATGAAATGGTTACAATTATTCGAGCAACCATAATGCAAGTTGGCAAAATAAATACAGATCCTGAAGCCTATTGATAGAGCTATTGACCAACGTAATCGGAGCATTTTATATTTTTGCCGGCCAAAATCTGTGGGCTATATATAGCACAGTTGATTTTCAATAAAATCGAATTTTCTATGAAATGGTTACAATTATTTGAGCAACCCCAATGCAAGTTGGCAAAATAAATACAGATCCTGAAGCCTATTGATAGAGCTATTGACCAACGTAATCGGAGCATTTTATATTTTTGCCGTCCAAAATTTGTGGGCTATATATAGCACAGTTGATTTTCAATAAAATCGAATTTTCTACGAAATGGTTACAATTATTCGAGCAACCCTAATGCAAGTTGGCAAAATAAATACAGATCCTGAAGCCTATTGATAGAGCTATTGACCAACGTAATCGGAGCATTTTATATTATTGCGTCCAAAATCTGTGGGCAGCACAGTTGATTTTCAATAAAATTGAATTTTCTATGAAATGGTTACAGTTATTCGAGCAACCCTAATGCAGGTTGGCAAAATAAATACAGATCCTGAAGCCTATTGATAGAGCTATTGACCAACGTAATCGGAGCATTTTATATTTTTGCCGTCCAAAATCTGTGGGCTATAGCACAGTTGAATTTCAATAAAATCGAATTTTCTACGAAATGGTTACAATTATTCAAGCAACCCTAATGCAAGTTAGCAAAATAAATACAGATCCTGAAGCCTATTGATAGAGCTATTGACCAACGTAATCGGAGCATTTCATATTTTTGCCGTCCAAAATCTGTGGGCACAGATGATTTTCAATAAAATCGAATTTTCTACGAAATGGTTACAATTATTCGAGCAATCCAAATGCAAGTTGGCAAAATAAATACAGATCCTTGAGCCTATTGATAGAGCTATTGACCAACGATATCGGAGCATTTTATATTTTTGCCGTCCAAAATCTGTGGGCACAGTTGACAGTTGATTTTCAATAAAATCGAATTTTCTACGAAATAGTTACAATTATTCGAGCAACCCTAATGCAAGTTGGCAAAATAAATACAGATCCTGAAGCCTATTGATATTGCTTTTGACCAAAGTAATCGGAGCGTTTCATATTTTTGCTGTCTAAAATCTGTGGGCTATTATAACACAGTTGATTTTCAATAAAATCGAATTTTCTATGAAATGGTTACAATTATTCGAGCAATCCAAATGCAAGTTAGCAAAATAAATACAGATCCTGAAGCCTATTGATAGAGCTATTGACCAACGTAATCGGAGCATTTTATATTTTTGCCTTCCAAAATCTGTGGGCACAGATGATTTTCAATAAAATCGAATTTTCTACGAAATGGTTACAATTATTCGAGCAATCCAAATGCAAGTTGGCAAAATAAATACAGATCCTTGAGCCTATTGATAGAGCTATTGACCAACGTTATCGGAGCATTTTATATTTTTGCCGTCCAAAATCTGTGGGCACAGTTGACAGTTGATTTTCAATAAAATCGAATTTTCTACGAAATAGTTACAATTATTCGAGCAACCCTAATGCAAGTTGGCAAAATAAATACAGATCCTGAAGCCTATTGATAGAGCTATTGACCAACGTAATCGGAGCGTTTCATATTTTTGCCGTCTAAAATCTGTGGGCTATTATAGCACAGTTGATTTTCAATAAAATCGAATTTTCTATGAAATGGTTACAATTATTCGAGCAATCCAAATGCAAGTTGGCAAAATAAATACAGATCCTGAAGCCTATTGATAGAGCTATTGACCAACGTAATCGGATCATTTTATATTTTTGCCGTCCAAAATCTGTGGGCTATAGCACAGTTGATTTTCAATAAAATCGAATTTTCTATGAAATGGTTACAGTTATTCGAGCAACCCCAATGCAAGTTGGCAAAATAAATACAGATCCTGAAGCCTATTGATAGAGCTATTGACCAACGTAATCGGAGCATTTTATATTTTTGCCGGCCAAAATCTGTGGGCTATATATAGCACAGTTGATTTTCAATAAAATCGAATTTTCTATGAAATGGTTACAATTATTCGAGCAACCCTAATGCAGGTTGGCAAAATAAATACAGATCCTGAAGCCTATTGATAGAGCTATTGACCAACGTAATCGGAGCATTTTATATTTTTGCCTTCCAAAATCTGTGGGCACAGATGATTTTCAATAAAATCGAATTTTCTACGAAATGGTTACAATTATTTGAGCAATCCAAATGCAAGTTGGCAAAATAAATACAGATCCTGAAGCCTATTGATAGAGCTATTGACCAACGTAATCGGAGCATTTTATATTTTTGCCGGCCAAAATCTGTGGGCTATATATAGCACAGTTGATTTTCAATAAAATCGAATTTTCTATGAAATGGTTACAAATATTCGAGCAACCCTAATGCAAGTTGGCAAAATAAATACAGATCCTGAAGCCTATTGATAGAGCTATTGACCAACGTAATCGGAGCATTTTATATTTTTGCCGTCCAAAATCTGTGGGCTATAGCACAGTTGATTTTCAATAAAATCGAATTTTCTATGAAATGGTTACAATTATTGGAGCAACCCTAATGCAAGTTTGCAAAATAAATACAGATCCTGAAGCCTATTGATAGAGCTATTGACCAACGTAATCGGAGCATTTTATATTTTTGCCGTCCAAAATCTGTGGGCTATAGTACAGTTGATTTTCAATAAAATCGAATTTTCTATGAAATGGTTACAATTATTCGAGCAACCCTAAAGCAAGTTGGCAAAATAAATACAGATCCTGAAGCCTATTGATAGAGCTATTGACCAACGTAATCGGAGCATTTTATATTTTTGCCGTCCAAAATCTGTGGGCTATATTATAGCACAGTTGATTTTCAATAAAATCGAATTTTCTATGAAATGGTTACAATTATTCGAGCAATTCTAATGCAAGTTGGCAAAATAAATACAGATCCTGAAGCCTATTGATAGAGCTATTGACCAACGTAATCGGAGCATTTTATATTTTTGCCGTCCAAAATCTGTGGGCTATAGTACAGTTGATTTTCAATAAAATCGAATTTTCTATGAAATGGTTACAATTATTCGAGCAACCCTAATGCAAGTTGGCAAAATAAATACAGATCCTGAAGCCTATTGATAGAGCTATTGACCAACGTAATCGGAGCATTTTATATTTTTGCCGTCCAAAATCTGTGGGCTAAATTATAGCACAGTTGATTTTCAATAAAATCGAATTTTCTATGAAATGGTTACAATTATTCGAGCAACCCTAATGCAAGTTGGCAAAATAAATACAGATCCTGAAGCCTATTGATAGAGCTATTGACCAACGTAATCGGAGCATTTTATATTTTTGCCGTCCAAAATCTGTGGGCTATAGTATAGTTGATTTTCAATAAAATCGAATTTTCTATGAAATGGTTACAATTATTCGAGCAACCCTAATGCAAGTTTGCAAAATAAATACAGATCCTAAAGCCTATTAATAGAGCTATTGATCAACGTAATCGGAGCATTTTATATTTTTGCCGTCCAAAATCTGTGGGCTATATATAGCACAGTTGATTTTCAATAAAATCGAATTTTCTACGAAATAGTTACAATTATTCTAACAATCTAAATGCAAGTTGGTAAAATAAATACAGATCCTGAAGCCTATTAATAGAGCTATTGACCAAGGTAATCGGAGCATTTTTGCCGTCCAAAATCTGTGTGCTATAACACAGTTGATTTTCAATAAAATCGAATTTTCTACGAAATGGTTACAATTATTCGAGCAATCCAAATGCAAGTTGGCAAAATAAATACAGATCCTGAAGCCTATTGATAGAGCTATTGACCAACGTAATCGGAGCGTTTCATATTTTTGCTGGCCAAAATCTGTGGGCTATATATAGCACAGTTGATTTTCAATAAAATCGAATTTTCTACGAAATGGTTACAATTATTCGAGCAATCCAAATGTAAGTTGGCAAAATAAATACAGATCCTTGAGCCTATTGATAGAGCTATTGACCAACGATATCGGAGCATTTTATATTTTTGCCGTCCAAAATCTGTGGGCACAGTTGACAGTTGATTTTCAATAAAATCGAATTTTCTACGAAATAGTTACAATTATTCGAGCAACCCAAATGCAAGTTGGCAAAATAAATACAGATCCTGAAGCCTATTGATATAGCTATTGACCAACGTAATCGGAGCGTTTCATATTTTTGCCGTCTAAAATCTGTGGGCTATTATAGCACAGTTGATTTTCAATAAAATCGAATTTTCTATGAAATGGTTACAATTATTCGAGCAATCCAAATGCAAGTTGGCAAAATAAATACAGATCCTGAAGCCTATTGATAGAGCTATTGACCAACGTAATCGGATCATTTTATATTTTTGCCTTCCAAAATCTGTGGGCTATAGCACAGTTGATTTTCAATAAAATCGAATTTTCTATGAAATGGTTACAATTATTCGAGCAACCATAATGGAAGTTGGCAAAATAAATACAGATCCTGAAGCCTATTGATAGAGCTATTGACCAACGTAATCGGAGCATTTTATATTTTTGCCGGCCAAAATCTGTGGGCTATATATAGCACAGTTGATTTTCAATAAAATCGAATTTTCTATGAAATGGTTACAATTATTTGAGCAACCCCAATGCAAGTTGGCAAAATAAATACAGATCCTGAAGCCTATTGATAGAGCTATTGACCAACGTAATCGGAGCATTTTATATTTTTGCCGTCCAAAATTTGTGGGCTATATATAGCACAGTTGATTTTCAATAAAATCGAATTTTCTACGAAATGGTTACAATTATTCGAGCAATCCTAATGCAAGTTGGCAAAATAAATACAGATCCTGAAGCCTATTGATAGAGCTATTGACCAACGTAATCGGAGCATTTTATATTATTGCGTCCAAAATCTGTGGGCAGCACAGTTGATTTTCAATAAAATTCAATTTTCTATGAAATGGTTACAGTTATTCGAGCAACCCTAATGCAGGTTGGCAAAATAAATACAGATCCTGAAGCCTATTGATAGAGCTATTGACCAACGTAATCGGAGCATTTTATATTTTTGCCGTCCAAAATCTGTGGGCTATAGCACAGTTGAATTTCAATAAAATCGAATTTTCTACGAAATGGTTACAATTATTCAAGCAACCCTAATGCAAGTTAGCAAAATAAATACAGATCCTGAAGCCTATTGATAGAGCTATTGACCAACGTAATCGGAGCATTTTATATTTTTGCCGTCCAAAATCTGTGGGCACAGATGATTTTCAATAAAATCGAATTTTCTACGAAATGGTTACAATTATTCGAGCAATCCAAATGCAAGTTGGCAAAATAAATACAGATCCTTGAGCCTATTGATAGAGCTATTGACCAACGATATCGGAGCATTTTATATTTTTGCCGTCCAAAATCTGTGGGCACAGTTGACAGTTGATTTTCAATAAAATCGAATTTTCTACGAAATAGTTACAATTATTCGAGCAACCCTAATGCAAGTTGGCAAAATAAATACAGATCCTGAAGCCTATTGATATTGCTTTTGACCAAAGTAATCGGAGCGTTTCATATTTTTGCTGTCTAAAATCTGTGGGCTATTATAACACAGTTGATTTTCAATAAAATCGAATTTTCTATGAAATGGTTACAATTATTCGAGCAATCCAAATGCAAGTTAGCAAAATAAATACAGATCCTGAAGCCTATTGATAGAGCTATTGACCAACGTAATCGGAGCATTTTATATTTTTGCCTTCCAAAATCTGTGGGCACAGATGATTTTCAATAAAATCGAATTTTCTACGAAATGGTTACAATTATTCGAGCAATCCAAATGCAAGTTGGCCAAATAAATACAGATCCTTAAGCCTATTGATAGAGCTATTGACCAACGTTATCGGAGCATTTTATATTTTTGCCTTCCAAAATCTGTGGGCACAGTTGACAGTTGATTTTCAATAAAATCGAATTTTCTACGAAATAGTTACAATTATTCGAGCAACCCTAATGCAAGTTGGCAAAATAAATACAGATCCTGAAGCCTATTGGTAGAGCTATTGACCAACGTAATCGGAGCGTTTCATATTTTTGCCGTCTAAAATCTGTGGGCTATTATAGCACAGTTGATTTTCAATAAAATCGAATTTTCTATGAAATGGTTACAATTATTCGAGCAATCCAAATGCAAGTTGGCAAAATAAATACAGATCCTGAAGCCTATTGATAGAGCTATTGACCAACGTAATCGGATCATTTTATATTTTTGCCGTCCAAAATCTGTGGGCTATAGCACAGTTGATTTTCAATAAAATCGAATTTTCTATGAAATGGTTACAGTTATTCGAGCAACCCCAATGCAAGTTGGCAAAATAAATACAGATCCTGAAGCCTATTGATAGAGCTATTGACCAACGTAATCGGAGCATTTTATATTTTTGCCGGCCAAAATCTGTGGGCTATATATAGCACAGTTGATTTTCAATAAAATCGAATTTTCTATGAAATGGTTACAATTATTCGAGCAACCCCAATGCAAGATGGCAAAATAAATACAGATCCTGAAGCCTATTGATAGAGCTATTGACCAACGTAATCGGAGCATTTTATATTTTTGCCTTCCAAAATCTGTGGGCACAGATGATTTTCAATAAAATCGAATTTTCTACGAAATGGTTACAATTATTCGAGCAATCCAAATGCAAGTTGGCAAAATAAATACAGATCCTGAAGCCTATTGATAGAGCTATTGACCAACGTAATCGGAGCATTTTATATTTTTGCCGGCCAAAATCTGTGGGCTATATATAGCACAGTTGATTTTCAATAAAATCGAATTTTCTATGAAATGGTTACAATTATTCGAGCAACCCTAATGCAAGTTGGCAAAATAAATACAGATCCTGAAGCCTATTGATAGAGCTATTGACCAACGTAATCGGAGCATTTTATATTTTTGCCGTCCAAAATCTGTGGGCTATAGTACAGTTGATTTTCAATAAAATCGAATTTTCTATGAAATGGTTACAATTATTCGAGCAACCCTAAAGCAAGTTGGCAAAATAAATACAGATCCTGAAGCCTATTGATAGAGCTATTGACCAACGTAATCGGAGCATTTTATATTTTTGCCGTCCAAAATCTGTGGGCTATATTATAGCACAGTTGATTTTCAATAAAATCGAATTTTCTATGAAATGGTTACAATTATTCGAGCAATTCTAATGCAAGTTGGCAAAATAAATACAGATCCTGAAGCCTATTGATAGAGCTATTGACCAACGTAATCGGAGCATTTTATATTTTTGCCGTCCAAAATCTGTGGGCTATAGTACAGTTGATTTTCAATAAAATCGAATTTTCTATGAAATGGTTACAATTATTCGAGCAACCCTAATGCAAGTTGGCAAAATAAATACAGATCCTGAAGCCTATTGATAGAGCTATTGACCAACGTAATCGGAGCATTTTATATTTTTGCCGTCCAAAATCTGTGGGCTATATTATAGCACAGTTGATTTTCAATAAAATCGAATTTTCTATGAAATGGTTACAATTATTCGAGCAACCCTAATGCAAGTTGGCAAAATAAATACAGATCCTGAAGCCTATTGATAGAGCTATTGACCAACGTAATCGGAGCATTTTATATTTTTGCCGTCCAAAATCTGTGGGCTATATTATAGCACAGTTGATTTTCAATAAAATCGAATTTTCTATGAAATGGTTACAATTATTCGAGCAATTCTAATGCAAGTTGGCAAAATAAATACAGATCCTGAAGCCTATTGATAGAGCAATTGACCAACGTAATCGGAGCATTTTATATTTTTGCCGTCCAAAATCTGTGGGCGCCTATTGATAGAGCTATTGACCAACGTAATCGGAGCATTTTATATTTTTGCCGTCCAAAATCTGTGGGCTATATTATAGCACAGTTGATTTTCAATAAAATCGAATTTTCTATGAAATGGTTACAATTATTCGAGCAACCCTAATGCAAGTTGGCAAAATAAATACAGATCCTGAAGCCTATTGATAGAGCTATTGACCAACGTAATCGGAGCATTTTATATTTTTGCCGTCCAAAATCTGTGGGCTATATTATAGCACAGTTGATTTTCAATAAAATCGAATTTTCTATGAAATGGTTACAATTATTCGAGCAACCCTAATGCAAGTTGGCAAAATAAATACAGATCCTGAAGCCTATTGATAGAGCTATTGACCAACGTAATCGGAGCATTTTATATTTTTGCCGTCCAAAATCTGTGGGCTACAGTTGATTTTCAATAAAATCGAATTTTCTATGAAATGGTTACAATTATTGGAGCAACCCTAATGCAAGTTTGCAAAATAAATACAGATCCTGAAGCCTATTGATAGAGCTATTGACCAACGTAATCGGAGCATTTTATATTTTTGCCGTCCAAAATCTGTGGGCTATAGCACAGTTGATTTTCAATAAAATCGAATTTTCTATGAAATGGTTACAATTATTCGAGCAACCCTAATGCAAGTTGGCAAAATAAATACAGATCCTGAAGCCTATTGATAGAGCTATTGACCAACGTAATCGGAGCATTTTATATTTTTGCCTTCCAAAATCTGTGGGCTATATTATAGCACAGTTGATTTTCAATAAAATCGAATTTTCTATGAAATGGTTACAATTATTCGAGCAACCCTAATGCAAGTTGGCAAAATAAATACAGATCCTGAAGCCTATTGATAGAGCTATTGACCAACGTAATCGGAGCATTTTATATTTTTGCCGTCCAAAATCTGTGGGCTATAGTACAGTTGATTTTCAATAAAATCGAATTTTCTATGAAATGGTTACAATTATTCGAGCAACCCTAATGCAAGTTGGCAAAATAAATACAGATCCTGAAGCCTATTGATAGAGCTATTGACCAACGTAATCGGAGCATTTTATATTTTTGCCGTCCAAAATCTGTGGGCTATATTATAGCACAGTTGATTTTCAATAAAATCGAATTTTCTATGAAATGGTTACAATTATTCGAGCAACCCTAATGCAAGTTGGCAAAATAAATACAGATCCTGAAGCCTATTGATAGAGCTATTGACCAACGTAATCGGAGCATTTTATATTTTTGCCGTCCAAAATCTGTGGGCTATAGTACAGTTGATTTTCAATAAAATCGAATTTTCTATGAAATGGTTACAATTATTCGAGCAACCCTAATGCAAGTTTGCAAAATAAATACAGATCCTGAAGCCTATTAATAGAGCTATTGATCAACGTAATCGGAGCATTTTATATTTTTGCCGTCCAAAATCTGTGGGCTATATATAGCACAGTTGATTTTCAATAAAATCGAATTTTCTACGAAATGGTTACAATTATTCGAGCAATCTAAATGCAAGTTGGTAAAATAAATACAGATCCTGAAGCCTATTAATAGAGCTATTGACCAAGGTAATCGGAGCATTTTTGCCGTCCAAAATCTGTGTGCTATAACACAGTTGATTTTCAATAAAATCGAATTTTCTACGAAATGGTTACAATTATTCGAGCAATCCAAATGCAAGTTGGCAAAATAAATACAGATCCTGAAGCCTATTGATAGAGCTATTGACCAACGTAATCGGAGCGTTTCATATTTTTGCTGGCCAAAATCTGTGGGCTATATATAGCACAGTTGATTTTCAATAAAATCGAATTTTCTACGAAATGGTTACAATTATTCGAGCAATCCAAATGTAAGTTGGCAAAATAAATACAGATCCTTGAGCCTATTGATAGAGCTATTGACCAACGTTATCGGAGCATTTTATATTTTTGCCGTCCAAAATCTGTGGGCACAGTTGACAGTTGATTTTCAATAAAATCGAATTTTCTACGAAATAGTTACAATTATTCGAGCAACCCAAATGCAAGTTGGCAAAATAAATACAGATCCTGAAGCCTATTGATATAGCTATTGACCAACGTAATCGGAGCGTTTCATATTTTTGCCGTCTAAAATCTGTGGGCTATTATAGCACAGTTGATTTTCAATAAAATCGAATTTTCTATGAAATGGTTACAATTATTCGAGCAATCCAAATGCAAGTTGGCAAAATAAATACAGATCCTGAAGCCTATTGATAGAGCTATTGACCAACGTAATCGGATCATTTTATATTTTTGCCGTCCAAAATCTGTGGGCTATAGCACAGTTGATTTTCAATAAAATCGAATTTTCTATGAAATGGTTACAATTATTCGAGCAACCATAATGCAAGTTGGCAAAATAAATACAGATCCTGAAGCCTATTGATAGAGCTATTGACCAACGTAATCGGAGCATTTTATATTTTTGCCGTCCAAAATCTGTGGGCTATATATAGCACAGTTGATTTTCAATAAAATCGAATTTTCTATGAAATGGTTACAATTATTTGAGCAACCCCAATGCAAGTTGGCAAAATAAATACAGATCCTGAAGCCTATTGATAGAGCTATTGACCAACGTAATCGGAGCATTTTATATTTTTGCCGTCCAAAATTTGTGGGCTATATATAGCACAGTTGATTTTCAATAAAATCGAATTTTCTACGAAATGGTTACAATTATTCGAGCAACCCTAATGCAAGTTGGCAAAATAAATACAGATCCTGAAGCCTATTGATAGAGCTATTGACCAACGTAATCGGAGCATTTTATATTATTGCGTCCAAAATCTGTGGGCAGCACAGTTGATTTTCAATAAAATTGAATTTTCTATGAAATGGTTACAGTTATTCGAGCAACCCTAATGCAGGTTGGCAAAATAAATACAGATCCTGAAGCCTATTGATAGAGCTATTGACCAACGTAATCGGAGCATTTTATATTTTTGCCGTCCAAAATCTGAGGGCTATAGCACAGTTGAATTTCAATAAAATCGAATTTTCTACGAAATGGTTACAATTATTCAAGCAACCCTAATGCAAGTTAGCAAAATAAATACAGATCTTGAAGCCTATTGATAGAGCTATTGACCAACGTAATCGGAGCATTTTATATTTTTGCCGTCCAAAATCTGTGGGCACAGATGATTTTCAATAAAATCGAATTTTCTACGAAATGGTTACAATTATTCGAGCAATCCAAATGCAAGTTGGCAAAATAAATACAGATCCTTGAGCCTATTGATAGAGCTATTGACCAACGATATCGGAGCATTTTATATTTTTGCCGTCCAAAATCTGTGGGCACAGTTGACAGTTGATTTTCAATAAAATCGAATTTCCTACGAAATAGTTACAATTATTCGAGCAACCCTAATGCAAGTTGGCAAAATAAATACAGATCCTGAAGCCTATTGATATTGCTTTTGACCAAAGTAATCGGAGCGTTTCATATTTTTGCTGTCTAAAATCTGTGGGCTATTATAACACAGTTGATTTTCAATAAAATCGAATTTTCTATGAAATGGTTACAATTATTCGAGCAATCCAAATGCAAGTTAGCAAAATAAATACAGATCCTGAAGCCTATTGATAGAGCTATTGACCAACGTAATCGGAGCATTTTATATTTTTGCCTTCCAAAATCTGTGGGCCCAGATGATTTTCAATAAAATCGAATTTTCTACGAAATGGTTACAATTATTCGAGCAATCCAAATGCAAGTTGGCAAAATAAATACAGATCCTTGAGCCTATTGATAGAGCTATTGACCAACGTTATCGGAGCATTTTATATTTTTGCCGTCCAAAATCTGTGGGCACAGTTGACAGTTGATTTTCAATAAAATCGAATTTTCTACGAAATAGTTACAATTATTCGAGCAACCCTAATGCAAGTTGGCAAAATAAATACAGATCCTGAAGCCTATTGATAGAGCTATTGACCAACGTAATCGGAGCGTTTCATATTTTTGCCGTCTAAAATCTGTGGGCTATTATAGCACAGTTGATTTTCAATAAAATCGAATTTTCTACGAAATGGTTACAATTATTCGAGCAATCCAAATGCAAGTTGGCAAAATAAATACAGATCCTGAAGCCTATTGATAGAGCTATTGACCAACGTAATCGGATCATTTTATATTTTTGCCGTCCAAAATCTGTGGGCTATAGCACAGTTGATTTTCAATAAAATCGAATTTTCTATGAAATGGTTACAGTTATTCGAGCAACCCCAATGCAAGTTGGCAAAATAAATACAGATCCTGAAGCCTATTGATAGAGCTATTGACCAACGTAATCGGAGCATTTTATATTTTTGCCGGCCAAAATCTGTGGGCTATATATAGCACAGTTGATTTTCAATAAAATCGAATTTTCTATGAAATGGTTACAATTATTCGAGCAACCCCAATGCAAGTTGGCAAAATAAATACAGATCCTGAAGCCTATTGATAGAGCTATTGACCAACGTAATCGGAGCATTTTATATTTTTGCCTTCCAAAATCTGTGGGCACAGATGATTTTCAATAAAATCGAATTTTCTACGAAATGGTTACAATTATTCGAGCAATCCAAATGCAAGTTGGCAAAATAAATACAGATCCTGAAGCCTATTGATAGAGCTATTGACCAACGTAATCGGAGCATTTTATATTTTTGCCGGCCAAAATCTGTGGGCTATATATAGCACAGTTGATTTTCAATAAAATCGAATTTTCTATGAAATGGTTACAATTATTCGAGCAACCCTAATGCAAGTTAGCAAAATAAATACAGATCCTGAAGCCTATTGATAGAGCTATTGACCAACGTAATCGGAGCATTTTATATTTTTGCCGTCCAAAATCTGTGGGCTATAGTACAGTTGATTTTCAATAAAATCGAATTTTCTATGAAATGGTTACAATTATTCGAGCAACTCTAAAGCAAGTTGGCAAAATAAATACAGATCCTGAAGCCTATTGATAGAGCTATTGACCAACGTAATCGGAGCATTTTATATTTTTGCCGTCCAAAATCTGTGGGCTATATTATAGCACAGTTGATTTTCAATAAAATCGAATTTTCTATGAAATGGTTACAATTATTCGAGCAATTCTAATGCAAGTTGGCAAAATAAATACAGATCCTGAAGCCTATTGATAGAGCTATTGACCAACGTAATCGGAGCATTTTATATTTTTGCCGTCCAAAATCTGTGGGCTATAGTACAGTTGATTTTCAATAAAATCGAATTTTCTATGAAATGGTTACAATTATTCGAGCAACCCTAATGCAAGTTGGCAAAATAAATACAGATCCTGAAGCCTATTGATAGAGCTATTGACCAACGTAATCGGAGCATTTTATATTTTTGCCGTCCAAAATCTGTGGGCTATATTATAGCACAGTTGATTTTCAATAAAATCGAATTTTCTATGAAATGGTTACAATTATTCGAGCAACCCTAATGCAAGTTGGCAAAATAAATACAGATCCTGAAGCCTATTGATAGAGCTATTGACCAACGTAATCGGAGCATTTTATATTTTTGCCGTCCAAAATCTGTGGGCTATAGTACAGTTGATTTTCAATAAAATCGAATTTTCTATGAAATGGTTACAATTATTCGAGCAACCCTAATGCAAGTTTGCAAAATAAATACAGATCCTGAGGCCTATTGATAGAGCTATTGATCAACGTAATCGGAGCATTTTATATTTTTGCCGTCCAAAATCTGTGGGCTATATATAGCACAGTTGATTTTCAATAAAATCGAATTTTCTACGAAATGGTTACAATTATTCGAGCAATCTAAATGCAAGTTGGTAAAATAAATACAGATCCTGAAGCCTATTAATAGAGCTATTGACCAAGGTAATCGGAGCATTTTTGCCGTCTAAAATCTGTGGGCTATAACACAGTTGATTTTCAATAAAATCGAATTTTCTACGAAATGGTTACAATTATTCGAGCAATCCAAATGCAAGTTAGCGAAATAAATACAGATCCTGAAGCCTATTGATAGAGCTATTGACCAACGTAATCGGAGCATTTTATATTTTTGCCGTCCAAAATCTGTTGGCTAGCACAGTTGATTTTCAATAAAATCGAATTTTCTACGAAATGGTTACAATTATTCGAGCAATCCAAATGCAAGTTTACAAAATAAATACAGATCCTGAAGCCTATTGATACAGCTATTGACCAACGTAATCGGAGCATTTTATATTTTTGCCGTCCAAAATCTGTGGGCAGCAAAGTTGATTTTCAATAGAATCGAATTTTCTATGAAATGTTGAGAAATATTCGAGCAATACAAATGCAAGTTGGCAAAATAAATACAGATCCTTAAGCCTATTGATAGAGCTATTGACCAACGTAATCGGAGCATTTTATATTTTTGCAGTCCAAAATCTGTGGGCTATAGCACAGTTGATTTTCAATAAAATAGAATTTTCTATGAAATGGTTACAATTATTCGAGCAACCCCAATGCAAGTTGGCAAAATAAATACAGATCCTGAAGCCTATTGATAGAGCTATTGACCAACGTAATCGGAGCATTTTATATTTTTGCCGGCCAAAATCTGTAGCTATATATAGCACAGTTGATTTTCAATAAAATCGAATTTTCTACGAAATGGTTACAATTATTCGAGCAATCCAAATGTAAGTTGGCAAAATAAATACAGATCCTTGAGCCTATTGATAGAGCTATTGACCAACGTTATCGGAGCATTTTATATTTCTGCCGTCCAAAATCTGTGGGCACAGTTGACAGTTGATTTTCAATAAAATCGAATTTTCTACGAAATAGTTACAATTATTCGAGCAACCCAAATGCAAGTTGGCAAAATAAATACAGATCCTGAAGCCTATTGATAGAGCTATTGACCAACGTAATCGGAGCGTTTCATATTTTTGCCGTCTAAAATCTGTGGGCTATTATAGCACAGTTGATTTTCAATAAAATCGAATTTTCTATGAAATGGTTACAATTATTCGAGCAATCCAAATGCAAGTTGGCAAAATAAATACAGATCCTGAAGCCTATTGATAGAGCTATTGACCAACGTAATCGGATCATTTTATATTTTTGCCGTCCAAAATCTGAGGGCTATAGCACAGTTGATTTTCAATAAAATCGAATTTTCTATGAAATGGTTACAATTATTCGAGCAACCATAATGCAAGTTGGCAAAATAAATACAGATCCTGAAGCCTATTGATAGAGCTATTGACCAACGTAATCGGAGCATTTTATATTTTTGCCGGCCAAAATCTGTGGGCTATATATAGCACAGTTGATTTTCAATAAAATCGAATTTTCTATGAAATGGTTACAATTATTTGAGCAACCCCAATGCAAGTTGGCAAAATAAATACAGATCCTGAAGCCTATTGATAGAGCTATTGACCAACGTAATCGGAGCATTTTATATTTTTGCCGTCCAAAATCTGTGGGCTATATATAGCACAGTTGATTTTCAATAAAATCGAATTTTCTACGAAATGGTTACAATTATTCGAGCAACCCTAATTTAAGTTGGCAAAATAAATACAGATCCTGAAGCCTATTGATAGAGCTATTGACCAACGTAATCGGAGCATTTTATATTATTGCGTCCAAAATCTGTGGGCTATAGCACAGTTGATTTTCAATAAAATTGAATTTTCTATGAAATGGTTACAATTATTCGAGCAACCCTAATGCAAGTTGGCAAAATAAATACAGATCCTGAAGCCTATTGATAGAGCTATTGACCAAAGTAATCGGAGCATTTTATATTTTTGCCGTCCAAAATCTGTGGGCTATAGCACAGTTGATTTTCAATAAAATCGAATTTTCTACGAAATGGTTACAATTATTCAAGCAACCCTAATGCAAGTTAGCAAAATAAATACAGATCCTGAAGCCTATTGATAGAGCTATTGACCAACGTAATCGGAGCATTTTATATTTTTGCCGTCCAAAATCTGTGGGCACAGATTATTTTCAATAAAATCGAATTTTCTACGAAATGGTTACAATTATTCGAGCAATCCAAATGCAAGTTGGCAAAATAAATACAGATCCTTGAGCCTATTGATAGAGCTATTGACCAACGATATCAGAGCATTTTATATTTTTGCCGTCCAAAATCTGTGGGCACAGTTGACAGTTGATTTTCAATAAAATCGAATTTTCTACGAAATAGTTACAATTATTCGAGCAACCCTAATGCAAGTTGGCAAAATAAATACAGATCCTGAAGCCTATTGATAAAGCTATTGACCAAAGTAATCGGAGCGTTTCATATTTTTGCTGTCTAAAATCTGTGGGCTATTATAGCACAGTTGATTTTCAATAAAATCGAATTTTCTATGAAATGGTTACAATTATTCGAGCAATCCAAATGCAAGTTGGCAAAATAAATACAGATCCTGAAGCCTATTGATAGAGCTATTGACCAACGTAATCGGAGCATTTTATATTTTTGCCTTCCAAAATCTGTGGGCACAGATGATTTTCAATAAAATCGAATTTTCTACGAAATGGTTACAATTATTCGAGCAATCCAAATGCAAGTTGGCAAAATAAATACAGATCCTTGAGCCTATTGATAGAGTTATTGACCAACGTTATCGGAGCATTTTATATTTTTGCCGTCCAAAATCTGTGGGCACAGTTGACAGTTGATTTTCAATAAAATCGAATTTTCTACGAAATAGTTACAATTATTCGAGCAACCCTAATGCAAGTTGGCAAAATAAATACAGATCCTGAAGCCTATTGATAGAGCTATTGATTAACGTAATCGGAGCGTTTCATATTTTTGCCGTCTAAAATCTGTGGGCTATTATAGCACAGTTGATTTTCAATAAAATCGAATTTTCTATGAAATGGCTACAATTATTCGAGCAATCCAAATGCAAGTTGGCAAAATAAATACAGATCCTGAAGCCTATTGATAGAGCAATTGACCAACGTAATCGGATCATTTTATATTTTTGCCGTCCAAAATCTGTGGGCTATAGCACAGTTGATTTTCAATAAAATCGAATTTTCTATGAAATGGTTACAATTATTCGAGCAACCCCAATGCAAGTTGGCAAAATAAATACAGATCCTGAAGCCTATTGATAGAGCTATTGACCAACGTAATCGGAGCATTTTATATTTTTGCCGGCCAAAATCTGTGGGCTATATATAGCACAGTTGATTTTCAATAAAATCGAATTTTCTACGAAATGGTTACAATTATTCGAGCAACCCTAATGCAAGTTGGCAAAATAAATACAGATCCTGAAGCCTATTGATAGAGCTATTGACCAACGTAATCGGAGCATTTTATATTATTGCGTCCAAAATCTGTGGGCTATAGCACAGTTGATTTTCAATAAAATCGAATTTTCTATGAAATGGTTACAATTATTCGAGCAATCCAAATGCAAGTTGGCAAAATAAATACAGATCCTGAAGCCTATTGATAGAGCTATTGACCAACGTAATCGGAGCATTTTATATTTTTGCCTTCCAAAATCTGTGGGCACAGATGATTTTCAATAAAATCGAATTTTCTATGAAATGGTTACAATTATTCGAGCAACCCTAATGCAAGTTGGCAAAATAAATACAGATCCTGAAGCCTATTGATAGAGCTATTGACCAAAGTAATCGGAGCATTTTATATTTTTGCCGTCCAAAATCTGTGGGCTATAGCACAGTTGATTTTCAATAATATCGAATTTTCTACGAAATGGTTACAATTATTCAAGCAACCCTAATGCAAGTTAGCAAAATAAATACAGATCCTGAAGCCTATTGATAGAGCTATTGACCAACGTAATCGGAGCATTTTATATTTTTGCCGTCCAAAATCTGTGGGCACAGATGATTTTCAATAAAATCGAATTTTCTACGAAATGGTTACAATTATTCGAGCAACCCTAATGCAAGTTGGCAAAATAAATACAGATCCTTGAGCCTATTGATAGAGCTATTGACCAACGTTATCGGAGCATTTTATATTTTTGCCGTCCAAAATCTGTGGGCACAGTTGACAGTTGATTTTCAATAAAATCGAATTTTCTACGAAATAGTTACAATTATTCGAGCAACCCTAATGCAAGTTGGCAAAATAAATACAGATCCTGAAGCCTATTGATAGAGCTATTGACCAACGTAATCGGAGCGTTTCATATTTTTGCCGTCTAAAATCTGTGGGCTATTATAGCACAGTTGATTTTCAATAAAATCGAATTTTCTATGAAATGGTTACAATTATTCGAGCAATCCAAATGCAAGTTGGCAAAATAAATACAGATCCTGAAGCCTATTGATAGAGCTATTGACCAACGTAATCGGATCATTTTATATTTTTGCCGTCCAAAATCTGTGGGCTATAGCACAGTTGATTTTCAATAAAATCGAATTTTCTATGAAATGGTTACAATTATTCGAGCAACCCCAATGCAAGTTTGCAAAATAAATACAGATCCTGAAGCCTATTGATAGAGCTATTGACCAACGTAATCGGAGCATTTTATATTTTTGCCGTCCAAAATCTGTGGGCTATATATAGCACAGTTGATTTTCAATAAAATCGAATTTTCTACGAAATGGTTACAATTATTCGAGCAATCCAAATGCAAGTTGGCAAAATAAATACAAATCCTGGTGCCTATTGATAGAGCTATTGACCATCGTAATCGGAGCATTTTTTATTTTTGCCGTCCAAAATCTGTGGGCTATAATAGCCCAGTTGATTTTCAATAAAATCGAATTTTCTATGAAATGGTTACAATTATTCGAGCAACCCTAATGCAAGTTTGCAAAATAAATACAGATCCTGAAGCCTATTGATAGAGCTATTGACCAACGTAATCGGAGCATTTTATATTTTTGCCGTCCAAAATCTGTGGGCTATATATAGCACAGTTGATTTTCAATAAAATCGAATTTTCTACGAAATGGTTACAATTATTCGAGCAATCCAAATGCAAGATGGCAAAATAAATACAAATCCTGGTGCCTATTGATAGAGCTATTGACCAACGTAATCGGAGCATTTTTTATTTTTGCCGTCCAAAATCTGTGGGCTATAATAGCACAGTTGATTTTCAATAAAATTGAATTTTCTATGAAATGGTTACAATTATTCGAGCAACCCTAATGCAAGTTGGCAAAATAAATACAGATCCTGAAGCCTATTGATAGAGCTATTGACCAACGTAATCGGAGCATTTTATATTTTTGCCGTCCAAAATCTGTGGGCTATATCACAGTTGATGTTCAATAAAATCGAATTTTCTACGAAATGGTTACAATTATTCGAGCAATCCAAATGCAAGTTGGCAAAATAAATACAGATCCTGAAGCCTATTGATAGAGCAATTGACCAACGTAATCGGAGCATTTAATATTTTTGCCGTCCAAAATCTGTGGGCTATAGCACAGTTGATTTTCAATAAAATCGAATTTTCTATGAAATGGTTACAATTATTCGAGCAACACTAATGCAAGTTGGCAAAATAAATACAGATCCTGAAGCCTATTGATAGAGCTATTGACCAACGTAATCGGAGCATTTTATATTTTTGCCGTCCAAAATCTGTGGGCTATAGCACAGTTGATTTTCAATAAAATCGAATTTTCTATGAAATGGTTACTATTATTCGAGCAACCCTAATGCAAGTTGGCAAAATAAATACAGATACTGAAGCCTATTGATAGAGCTATTGACCAATGTAATCGGAGCATTTTATATTTTTGCCGTCCAAAATCTGTGGGCAGCACAGTTGATTTTCAATAAAATCGAATTTTCTACGAAATGGTTACAATTATTCGAGCAATCCAAATGCAAGTTGGCAAAATAAATACAGATCCTGAAGCCTATTGATAGAGCAGTTGACCAATGTAATCGGAGCATTTTATATTTTTGCCGTCCAAAATCTGTGGGCTATAGCACAGTTGATTTTCAATAAAATCGAATTTTCTACGAAATGGTTACAATTATTCGAGCAATCCAAATGCAAGTTGGCAAAATAAATACAGATCCTGAAGCCTATTGATAGAGCAGTTGACCAACGTAATCGGAGCATTTTATATTTTTGCCGTCCAAAATCTGTGGGCTATAGCACAGTTGATTTTCAATAAAATCGAATTTTCCATGAAATGGTTACAATTATTCGAGCAACCCTAATGCAAGTTAGCAAAATAAATACAGATACTGAAGCCTATTGATAGAGCTATTGACCAATGTAATGGGAGCATTTTATATTTTTGCCGTCCAAAATTTGTGGGCAGCACAGTTGATTTTCAATAAAATCGAATTTTCTACGAAATGGTTACAATTATTCGAGCAATCCAAATGCAAGTTGGCAAAATAAATACAGATCCTGAAGCCTATTGATAGAGCAGTTGACCAACGTAATCAGAGCATTTTATATTTTTGCCGTCCAAAATCAGTGGGCTATAGCACAGTTGATTTTCAATAAAATCGAATTTTCTATGAAATGGTTACAATTATTCGAGCAACCCTAATGCAAGTTGGCAAAATAAATACAGATCCTGAAGCCTATTGATAGAGCTATTGACCAACGTAATCGGAGCATTTTATATTTTTGCCGTCCAAAATCTGTGGGCTATAGCACAGTTGATTTTCAATAAAATCGAATTTTCTACGAATTGGTTACAATTATTCGAGCAATCCAAATGCAAGTTGGCAAAATAAATACAGATCCTGAAGCCTATTGATAGAGCTATTGACCAACGTAATCGGAGCATTTTATATTTTTGCCGTCCAAAATCTGTGGGCTATAGCACAGTTGATTTTCAATAAAATCGAATTTTCTATGAAATGGTTACAATTATTCGAGCAACCCTAATGCAAGTTGGCAAAATAAATACAGATCCTGAAGCCTATTGATAGAGCTATTGACCAATGTAATCGGAGCATTTTATATTTTTGCCGTCCAAAATCTGTGGGCTATAGCACAGTTGATTTTCAATAAAATCGAATTTTCTACGAAATGGTTACAATTATTCGAGCAATCCAAATGAAGTTGGCAAAATAAATACAGATCCTGAAGCCTATTGATAGAGCAGTTGACCAACGTAATCGGAGCATTTTATATTTTTGCCGTCCAAAATCTGTGGGCTATAGCACAGTTGATTTTCAATAAAATCGAATTTTCTATGAAATGGTTACAATTATTCGAGCAACCCTAATGCAAGTTGGCAAAATAAATACAGATCCTGAAGCCTATTCATAGAGCTATTGACCAACGTAATCGGAGCATTTTATATTTTTGCCGTCCAAAATCTGTGGGCTATAGCACAGTTGATTTTCAATAAAATCGAATTTTCTATGAAATGGTTACAATTATTCGAGCAACCCTAATGCAAGTTGGCAAAATAAATACAGATCCTGAAGCCTATTGATAGAGCTATTGACCAATGTAATCGGAGCATTTTATATTTTTGCCGTCCAAAATCTGTGGGCTATAGCACAGTTGATTTTCAATAAAATCGAATTTTCTACGAAATGGTTACAATTATTCGAGCAATCCAAATGAAGTTGGCAAAATAAATACAGATCCTGAAGCCTATTGATAGAGCAGTTGACCAACGTAATCGGAGCATTTTATATTTTTGCCGTCCAAAATCTGTGGGCTATAGCACAGTTGATTTTCAATAAAATCGAATTTTCTATGAAATGGTTACAATTATTCGAGCAACCCTAATGCAAGTTGGCAAAATAAATACAGATCCTGAAGCCTATTCATAGAGCTATTGACCAACGTAATCGGAGCATTTTATATTTTTGCCGTCCAAAATCTGTCGGCTATAGCACAGTTGATTTTCAATAAAATCGAATTTTCTATGAAATGGTTACAATTATTCGAGCAACCCTAATGCAAGTTGGCAAAATAAATACAGATACTGAAGCCTATTGATAGAGCTATTGACCAATGTAATCGGAGCATTTTATATTATAAACGGCACCTGAAGGAAAATTTTTATTGTAATAAAAATCTCCAAATTTTCTATTTAGGGGGTCGCCTATAGTTGCCTTTTAAAAAAACATTATTTTTATTTACCAGGTAAGCAGAAATTTAAAAGAAACTTTTTTTTTTCATCAATAAACACAAAAAGTTTTTGTCATTTTAACAGGCGAACAAAAATTACAAGAAGGTAGAATTGTCAGCAATTTGACTTTATTTTGTATGTTCAAGTGTCACATAACTTGAAGTGGCACGCTTTGATACAAAACTATGTCACGTTGCAGACAATTATGTTGTTTTTTAAATTCTGTTCGCCTTATAAAATAACAAAAATTTTTATGCGATTTTTCATCAAGTCCGAATTTATCAGTATTTTAACGAAAAACTGAGTAGAAATTATATAGAGATGACTGGTTGGGTGGTAAGATGAAGGAGTGGTGTGCGATAGGTTTGGAGATCGATTCTTCAAACTTCCGAAACTTTTTTTTTAGCAAAAATTTGATTTTTTTTTAATTTCCACGAATTTTATACCAAATTTTTTTTTTGTAGCGATTTCGATCCCGATTAATCTTCTCGGATTATCCCCAATTCAAAATTTTTCTTCTAAAAACAAATTTTTCGTTGGCTTTGCTTAGATTCGAACTCCAGACCTTCTTCACTCCACTCTATCACCTTTTTACCTCGTCCATCTTATCATATACAAGGTAATATACATTTGTTTGTTGTATGCAATCAAAACAAATGTGTCTATAATATGTCGATATGGTGACATCTCTGTTAGGGCATATGTACTACATTTACTACACAGTGTTTCTGCTAAGTGCTGAAATATTTGGTTTTGCTTAAAAGAGGGCGTGTGTTTTACTTTTGTAAAAATGTCTGAGGCTTGATTTTTTAAATAATTAATTACGTAACATTATTATTGCATTAAAATTTTGTTTTTAAACATTATTATTGCATTAAAATAATATGGATTAGTTGTACTTAATATTCTGGTAACGAAATCGCCATAAATTCAAAAAGCAAACTACTCATAAAATTTAGCAAAAGTAGCTGCGTGCAGTCAGAAGAACCAGTGTACTTTGCCACGTTAAATGGAACCCAGCAATTAGAAAATATAAATAATTATTGATGAATATGGATATGAAACTGATAAATTGGCCTTATCACTTCTTGCCAGTGATTTCAATTTACTTTCCAATAGTACATGTAGTAGGTGACCTACTACTCCGTTCATCGAGCCCAAAACCTATCCCCTATCCAGGGGAATAAATTAGTTTGGAAACTCTTGGTATTGAGATTTTAGCTAAAACTGATTAATGGGCCTTAGCAGCACTTGCCAGAGATTTGAATTCACTTCCGGATAGTATATTTAGTAGTTGGCTTACTTCTCCATCAATCGAGCCCAAAAACTGCCCTCTATTCAGTGGAATTAATTATCCTGGAAACTTTATATACTTATTGAGATTTAAGCTGAAACTGATAAATGGGCCTTTGCACCCCTTGCCAGAGATTCGAATTTACTTACCGATAGTAAATGTAGTAGCTGACCTACTACTCCACTCCGTTCAACTACCCCCTATCCAGGGGAATAAATTAGTCTGGAAACTTTAGGTACCAATTAAGATTTCGTCTGATATCGTTCATTGACCGTTAACACAAACTTCTAGATATTTGAATTAGGAATCCGATAGTACATGTATTAGCTGCTTAAAACTGTTGTCCATTATCCCGATTAACGATTTCTTAAACCAGGAATTAATTTAAACTAGACATTTTTTCTGGCGATTAAGACTAAAAATTGTTAAATATCATATACGCCACTTGCCAGTGATTTGGATTCATTTTCTTATGGTCCTTATATTATTTTGACTAAATTCCACTAATATTGACTCTGAATGGTCTTATTTTCGCAGGAAATCACTTTTATTCGAAAGATTTTGTAATTAAATTACATTTTGAATGCAGTATATTTGAATTCCAATTGGAACCAAATAATAAATAGTGTTACGTTTTTGCCTTGTCAATCAAGGTTCGTATCACTGGATTGTGAATAATACAAACTCAATTCAATTTATCACCAACGAATTTATTTATTTCACAAAATTTATTATAACACAGTTTATCAATAAAAATTCACAAAATCACTTTATATAAATTATTCTTAAATTTTACTGATCACTTTTGCTTTATTTATCGCACTACAACACTTTTTTAAATCACTTTTTAATTCCTTTTAATCTTTATACTATCGCTTACCAAATATTACTCATAATCTTACAAGTTTACTCTATCGTGTTCCAAATACGAATAATCCAATTAGATCTTGTTCGCCTTTTTATATACACAAACCAAGGTTTTTGAAAGTTCATGACTTTTCCAGTTAGAATAGAGTAGAACAATTTTATCATGGAAAATTCCATTTTAGTACAGTTTAACCTTGAGCTATTAATTTTACTTATTCTATCACACGCTAGGTGTCACCGTCACAATATGTTAAACTAAAATTATTTGATATTTTTGTGGTTTGTAACTTTGGTTTCTAGTTTTAGAACTTCGATGTTTGATTGAACAAGCTTAACTAACTGGTAGTAGGAAACTATTGATCGTGTTTTAGTACATCAGCTTTACAAACATTTTCGCTAGAGGTGCTAGTCCGTGTACAAAATTGTTTGATTACATTTTTTTATATGAAATACCAGTCCAATAAAATTGCAAAATTGTTAATTAAAAATTGTTAATAAGGCGCATTTTATTTGACCATTTGCAACTGTATCTAATACCATTTTGGTGTTCTTGAATACCCGTTTTATGCGTGGTATTCAAAATCCAATAATATTTTTTAGTTATTATGGTTAGCAGCAGGCTCCTGGAATCTTTGCTAAATTTTATTTTTAAAGTTCTAAAGGTTGTCGATTTTGTCATGTAATTACATTCAATTTATTTTGACATAAAAATGTGATTTTGATTTTTCGTACCAGTGTCTAACGTAAATTACAAAATAATTGTTGTATATCAAAAATGAGACTCAAAAATTTAGCCGAGATTTTTTTTTCGAAATTCAACAGAAAAAGAATTTGGTCAGATAAAATGCGCCTATATTGATAAGATTTTGCCTTGTCAATTAAAGTTTGTATCACTGGATTGTGAATAAAACCAAATCAATTCAATTTATCAACAACGAATTTATTTATTTCAAAAAAAAAATTATTACAAGATAATTTATTATTGATAATTCACAAAATCGTTTTTTTTAATTGATTCGCACAATTTTACTAATCACTTTTACTTTTTGATCATAAAACCCTTTTTAAATCACTTTTTAATTCCTTTTTAATCTTCACAATTTTCCAGTAAGAATAGTGAAGAAACATTTAAAACAATTTTATCATGGAAAATTCCATTTTAGTGCAGTAAAACATTGAGCTATTAATTTAACTTATTCTATTACACCCTAGGTGTCACCGTACCAATATTTTGACGGTGACACCTAGTGTGTAATAGAATAAGTTAAATGAATAGCTCAATGTTTACTGTACTAAAATGGAATTTCCCATGATAAAACTGTTACGTAATGTTTCTACGCTATTCTAACTGGAAAATTCATGAACTTTCGAGAAGTTTGGTTTGTGTATATAAAAAGGCGAAGGAGATCGAATTGGAGCAGTAGTATTTGGAAAGGGATAGGGTGAAGATTCAAAAGTAATTAAAAAGTGATTTAAAAAGTGTTCTAGTGCGAAATAAAAATTATAAGTGAACAGTAAAATTGTGCGAACATTTTTAAAGTGATTTTGTGAATTAAAATTACTTCTTGTGCTAAATAAATAAATCCGTTGTTAATAAATTGAATTGATTTTGTATTATTCACAATCCAGTGGATACGACTGGAACAATACTGTTACGTTTTTGCCTTGTCAATAAAAGTTCGTGATTCTGTCGATTGTGAATAAAACAAAATCAATTTAATTTAGCACGAACGAATTTTATTTATTTAGCACAAAAATTATTACAACACAATTTATTATTATAATTCACAAAAATCACTTTGTATAAATTTTTCGCACAATTTCTTTGATCGTTTTTATTTTATTTATCGCATTTCAACACTTTTTAAATCACTTTAATTCCTTTTTAATCTTTACACTATCGCTTACTAAATGCTAATAACCCAATTCGACTTTGTTCGCCTTTTTATATACACAAACCAAAATTCTAGAAAGCTCATGACTTTTTCAGTTAGAATAGTGTAGAAGAGAGACATTTAGAACAATTTTATCATGGACAATTTCATTTTAGTACAGTAAAACATTGAGCTATTAATTTAACTTATTCTATTACACACTAGGTGTCACCGTTACAATACCTTAAATTTTGAGCTTCAAATCGCATGCAACTTCGCGCTCGACGAAGACGACAATATACACGGCTGTCAATTGGCGCGCGCATTATATTCTTTCAACATTTTTCAATACACATTATTATTCTCTCAGTCGTATTCTGAACGCGTTACGGAGTATACCTAAAAAAAATTGATAAGTTAAGTTGTAATAAGTGATTCCGGGAACTGCGTAATTTCGTAAAAGACCCATCCATAATTTCGTGCACAGAGCGAAGGAATTGCCTTTTTTACGATTTATAAAAAAACACATTGTTAAAAAAGATTCAGGATCTGCTCGATATTATTTGAGCGATCCATAATTTATCGTGCACTAACGATATGAATCTGTGCCATTTTACAACGTGAACACACTTTTAACAAAAATAATTTAATATATATATATAAAATTTATTACAAATTTATTATAAATTGTAAAGTTAATATAAACTAAATTATATAATAATTATATTATAATTATAAATGTTAAAACGCGACATCCGCGGGTCTCTACCGTTTTAAAAATCATGTAATGCAGGTTTCCCGCAATTCACCCCATACCTGAGCCACAGGAAAAATACAATGTTCCAAACAACGAATGTGCCGCTTTACCGTGTGATTCTTCAAAGATATAACATTATTGTTGACCCACCTCTGCTTCTATGATCTATTATGAATGAGCTCTAGCTCAAAATAGATTGTCTAAGTATGGGAGTGGTATCAGTCAACATTTTTCTAAATAAATTTTTGTAAATTAATAAATAAATAAAATAAATAAATAAATATATATATATATATATATATATATATATATATATATATATATATATATATATATATATTAAAATTACTATTAAATATTACCAATAACTATCAAATACAACAATTAATACTTTTTGTGAAAAAACATAACCTATCCAGTGCCCCAGGTTGCCCCAGGATGATAGCATCGCACGTGAATAGTAGTTGTTCCGATGTCCCCTTACCGCGGTCGCAGAATCTTCACTGGCCCGTTAGGGACCTTCCTATTTTATGTAGATGTTCGTTAAATGGGCCGTGCCCTGTTAAAAATAAGGTAAGAGATGTTAGGAATTGGCGGTCCATCCTCGGTGCCTCTCCCAGACGTATCATATTATAACTGAATAATTTCTTGGCCTGTCTCATCCCAATGGAGGACTCCCAGACTAATTTCCTATAGTTCTGCTTCCAGTCCCTTGTACCTTCTGCCAAATGGGTTTTGGAAACTGCAATACTAGGACTGGGACCCAGGTAATCTCGGCTTGCTCTAATGGTGGAGTGGCCAGGAGATCACAAAAGGGTGACTTTATTTGCTTTACCCAGTTCTAATAAATTACAGTAGCAGCTCCAGATCAATTTCGAGTTAAACACTGAAGCTCCTAAGGCTAGCAGAGCTGCCTGACTGTCCGAGATTATATAGATCTTGGTCTTATTATATTTATTTTTGAGACATTGAAGCACACATACCTCAATAGCAAAGGTCTCTGCCTGAAAAACTGTGTGGTTCTAGCCAGTGGTATGCATAGCCCTAGGTCGGGCCCGACTATCGCTGCACTGGTACCCCCGTCTTTTTTTGACCCATCCGTATACCATACAGAAGCATGGCGGGGGAGGGAGGAGATAATATTCTCTGTCAGTGCCCTATCCGGCAAACTTATAGTAAAATTCCTCCGACAATCTATTGTCCTTACCATCAAATCCGATAGTTGAATCAATTCCTCCTTAAAGTTTAATTTATGTAGGATACTGTTGTGTCCTGGTCTTACAGTTTAAATTTTGGCTATAATTCTTAGGCGCAGACCTCCGGCTACTTTTTTATTTTGTAGGTGCAGTGGTGAGATCTCCTCTCAAGGGCAGCTGTTGGACAAGTCCTCATTGCTTCAGTTGCACCCACACAGATTAACCTCCTGATCTTGTCCAGTATTCTCCGTGGACCAGTCTGCTCGGTCTTTGGCCACCACACAAACACCGCGTAAGAGACCATGGGCCTTATGACGGCCCGGTAGAGCCAAACCAACATTTGTGGGCTCAGTCGCCATGTTTTGCCAATCATTTTTTGGCAGGTGAAGTAGGCCTTATTCGCCTGGTTTGTGATATGATTTAAGTGGGGATTCCATGTCAATTTCTGATTAAGTACGACACCCAGATATTTAACCTCCGTTAACAGTTGGAGAGTTACACCCCCCAGGGCTATCGGGGGGAGGCCAGTTTTCCTCCGGTTAGTAAAGAGAGTGCAATTGACCTTGTTGGAATTTACCGTAAGGTCCACCTCCGTGCACAAATCATTTACTAGCTCTAGGTCATGTTGCATCCTTTCCCATACTGTATTTGCGAATCTGCCCCTAACTATCAAGACTAGGTCGTCCGTATAGGTAATGTTTGGGAAGTCTAAATTTCTCAGTCTGGTAAGAATTGATCCATTACGATCAGCCACAACTAAGGAGAGATAACACCTCCCTGTAAGCAACCCCGATGGTGGTTTTGCATCAGAAAGATGCCGTAATCCTCCTGTATTTTAGCATGTTTATAATCCACCTTACGGTGGAGGGGGGTCTATACTTCTGATTCCTGAATTACCTCGAAACTAGTATTATCAAAAGCTCCCTGAATATCAATGAAGGAGCATATTAATAATTCTTTATTCCGAAGCGTATCTTCCGATTTCCGATGTCAGCTCGTGTAGGACCGTTTTTGTTGATTTCTCTGCTTGGTAGGCGTGCTGCCTAGAGTCGAGAGGGCCTCTTTGGAGAGTGTTGGATGTGATACAACTTCCCAGAATTTTCTCCATGGTTTTCAGTAAAAATGATGTGAGGCTAATAGGTCTATAAGGCCTGATCTCCTTTGGGGATCCTTTCGCCGCTTTTGGGATAAAAATCACCCGAACCTTCCTTCAGCATTTGCAACATATCCTAAGCTGTAGCTGGCTCTGAAGAGTATAGTAAGGTCTGCAGTCTGCAGGTGCAAAGTCTGCAGTCATTGTTGTAAAAGGCGGGGTATACGCGGTCCCCTTCCGGTGATTAGGAAGGGCCAAATGATTTGACTGCCCAGCCTGTCCGTTCCGGCGTTATTTAAATAACTTAGTTGCTGCACAACGATAGTTAAAATCATTTTCCGGCACTTCTTGAATTTGCTTCGTTAAACTGAAATAGCGAGGATCACTATGATCTGTTTCATCAATAAATCTAGACAATGCATAGTGAACTTGATTTTCTTTAATTTGGTCGATAATGTCCCTGTTTGCCATTTCAATGCTGAGCTATTAGTAAGAATAGAAAATTTTACATATTCAAGAAAATGCCGCCAATAATGTTGGATATAGCTGGCTAGCAATATCTATAGTCGATGCGTCTGTGCTAGGAAAAACTTTTTGGTATAATCTGGGCTGTGGAGACTCGGTGCTTTTGCAATGGCCTGTTTTGTTTGAGAAAAAGCGATTTCAGCTTGTGATGTCCAGAAAATGTTGCCTGGTTCACCAAAGACTACCCAATTTATTTAGCCATTTTTGGTGGCGGATATATTATAATTAAGTTAACTTTATCCGGAGAGATGTGTATTCCTTGTTTGTTTATTACAAAGCCCAACTATTGCAGTTCTGTTAGGAAAAACTTGTTTTTTTCTCTATTTATTGTTAAATTTACAACTGCGATTCTTTTCGGGACTATTTTCAAATATTTGAGGTACGTTTTTCATTTAAGTGTAGGTTAGGTTAGGTTAGGTTAGGTTGGAGTGGCTACTTATGCACACTTAGACCGGTGACGGTCCATTGTAATATCACAGAATATTTCCCGTTTCACTTCTATTGGAACCATTTCGAGCTACTTATGTAGCGTAAGACGTCCCACACTTTACTGTTTTCGAAATCCGAGAGGCAGTCCATCCTGAACTTACTGAAGTGTTTGTGCCTTCAGAGAGCCAATGCTGGACACGAGCAAAGGAAGTGGACCAACGTCTTTTCATCCTCTTCGTCCAAGCAGCTTCTACAGAAGTCATTTGCCTCCAGACCCAGCCTTCTTGCATGTTCTCCAAAAAGGCAGTGTCCCGTGAGAATTTCTACGACCGTTTTTAAGTCACGTCTGCGTAGGGATATAAATGCCTTAGTGCGCCGCAAGTCCAGCTTTAGCCAAACTTGTCTTGCAACTCTACAAGTGAGGGTGTTAGACCACCTTTCCCCCGCTGAGGATAGCGCCTGCTTCCCAACTGCTTGTCTCAGCGCTGTGATAGGCCTCCCCAAACTTGCCCTTTCCGGTTGCAGTTGGAGAGTCTTATCATGCCTAGCAAGTTCATCCGCCCTGCAGTTCCCCATGACGCCCGAGTGACCTGGGACCCAGATTATCTGGATATTGAAATGCTCATCCATCTCATTTAGAGATGAAAGACAACTCAACGCCACCCGTAACGTCAAAGACACCGATTCTAACGACCGGATCGCTGCTTGACTGTCCAAATAGATTGTGGTATCGTCTAAGGAAACCACATTATGCTTCAACCACGTCATGACCTCCTCTATCGCTACGACTTCAGCTTGGTACACGCTGCAGTAATCAGGGAAACGAATATAAATGTTTATATTTAATTTGTCACAGAATACTCCAGCTCCCACTTTGCCGTCTAGCTTGGAACCATCTGTGAAGAATTGCAACGCTTCGGTTTCCGATAACCGTTGGGCCTATCCCTCGAACGTTTTCTCGAAATATGTCATATACCAAACCCATGATATTGCCAAGCACAATTTTATGCTTGCCGTTATCATTTAATAGATCAAAGAAATAATGAACCATAGAACATTGCATATACCATATTATGCTTTAGCTACCATAAGCCCCATCTGCAATAAGCAGTTCAAAAGTTTTTTTTTTCTTTATGACGAAAACGGATTGGGATTATAAACATGACTGTCTTTACCATCTAAACTTTTCTTGTCTTCCATCTTATGTAACCCAAAAAATACTTGGGCCATGTGTGCTTTTGTAAGTTATTTTAACATTTTGTACCGATTTAAACTTCTCTCTCTCTCTCTCTCTATATATATATATATATATATATATATATATATATATATATATATATATATATATATATATATATATATATATATATATATATATATATATATATATATATATATATATATATATATATATATATATATATATATATATATATATATATATATATATATATATATATATATATATATATATATATATATATATATATATATATATATATATATATATATATATATATATATATATATATATATATATATCGAAAATCCCGTTTTTGAGAGAAATTTTATAACAAAAACCATTTTGGCGGCAATTTTGAAAATAAGAAATTAAATATGGTGCTAGTTCCATATTTCTTTTTAATTGCTCATGTTTCGAGAACTTGCAATTCACAAAGTCGCAGTAAAGAAAATTGCGCCATTGAGATTTGCGATATTTCATATGTCGTTTCGGCATTTTAAGGCTTATTCGAGAAGCGTTTTGCATTAGATAGTATTCGAAATTATTGAACATTTTGAAATTACTTGTTACGTTAAGTAAACGTTAAGTGGAAGTTAGCATATGTAGATGTCACATCAACATTATTCTATATTTTCGAGATTATTTAGGATTTTCCGCAGTTGACTTTTTCGAAAAGGATTCGATTTAGGATTCTAAAATTTTTGAAGATTATTTATGTTTTGATGCGTTGATTTGCGTCAAATATTACAACAAATATGATAAATCGATATTTCCGATATATTTTGTGATTTTTCGAGTTTTTTAAGCTTATTCCAGATTTGTTTGTGTTAAGATTATCCTGTTTATTGAAATTTTTCAGAAATATTAGATTTTTTTTTGGTTGCGAATTTTACTTGAAGTTGTATCTTCTACAGAATTAGAAATGTATCGAAAATAGTCGATGCTTTCGAGTTTATCTTTGACGATATATTACAGGTTGTCGGCAAAGTTGAGTTGATAATTTATTAAGCAACGTTGGTGGTTTTAATGGAACTATCACAAGTATGGAAAGAATAATGAATTATGGGACTTTAGTCCCTATGGCAAAACCGGCTCTGGCTCTATCTTGGAAACTTTCAATGTGGAGGAGTGTTCATCATTCTAAAATGAAACACCATATAAACTATGAGTGGAAATCAGATACCTATGTTTATTTCATTAAAAAGAGCCACCCCTGCCATTAGGTGTGAACATAATAATATTGGATGTGTCGTCCTTTCCAAAGGCCCAATTTTTTACATAAAACACGCGTTGAATTTTTTTATTTTGTTAAATGGGTATTAGTTTGGGTTTGAGGTCACAAAACGTTTGTAGTTTATTCACGTAAGAGATTTAGTTTCGCAGATTTCTTAAAGATTTTTGTCGATCTCTGCGAAAAATGGATGAAACAATAATTCTACAATAAAAACTGATGAAATAGCTGTCAATAAATGGATTCATAGATCGAGTCGATAAGTTGATATCCAAACCACCACTTTTGGAACTTACCAACCACTGTCAAACTTTTCTGTGTCTACTCTTTGTAGATTAAGAGAAAGAATTTAATTGGAGGCATTATGAGTAATTTAGACTATTAAACGGAGTCACTTGAAATTCTTAAACTGATTATTAAACTAAACTCCTCATTGATCGAAATTTAATCTGGTCAGGACACATCATTTAATACCTGTTACGTAGCCTATATTTTACGCAATGCTGTTTAGACCTTTCAGCGGATTATGAGCAACTTAGAAAGATTCCAGGTCTTTATCCTCAATAGTAGTGAGCAGTTTGCATATAGGGAAAGGAACACTCAGAAAGTAATTATTAAGACTAACCGATTTCATAAATAAATATATCCGTAGTACCCTGATAATATTATGCCATAAAAAATACGAAAAATTAAAACTTTCGTTTTAAAAATTTTAAGGCGAGGAAAGGGGTGAATAAATTTATAAGAAGTTTAAGAAACTTGTTATTTGGTTGTACCCCTAAATTTAAGATTTTAGTAACGTCTGAAAAAATATAATTATTTTTTGAAACTTTCCGACGCGGTTAAACCATTTCTTAGAACGAAAGCTAAGTAAATTCCATCCACTTGTAAATTAATGTTACGGTGACACCTAGGGTGCAATAGAATAAATTAAATTAATAGCTCATTATTTTACTGTTCTAAAATGGAATTTTCTATGATAAAACTGTTCTCAATGTTTCTAGACCATTTTTACTGGAAAAATATCAGATAAGTATCTAACAAGATTATTCGGGAAACTGGTAATATTTTGACCTAAATCAAAACGTATCATTTCAACCAGAACCTACACTAGCCTTAAAAAACATCAAACCATTATATACACTAGAGCAACGGAACAATATTGGTTTAGTAATTATATAGTTGGAAAATCAGTTAAGCGCATAATAAATAAACGGTTTAACTAATTTCCAACGCAATAAAAAATATTCAAATCATATTTATTGCACTCATTGGGCGGGAACGCGCTTTAATAATACATGTATGTACACTCAAAAAAAAATCCGGTGATTTTAACAAAAAAACACTGGTTAAATTAACAAAAAAAATTGTTCGTTTTCAGCCAACGCTGCAATTCGTTAATAAAACATTTTTTGATTCGTTAATTTTACAACCATTTATAATTACCGGGAATTTTCAGATATTTTGTAAAATGTCTCCTCGTGCTTCGTAAAAACTCGTACAAAACATATCGTTTAGTACTCAGAGGCCATTGTAGTATTTACAAAGTAATAATGTAAACTAAATTTTGTTTTTACGGAAGTATTTGTATCATTTACAAATTTCGTTGTTAAATTTATAAAACTTTCCGTGCAGTTATCAAAGCGAGTTGTAAAATTTACGAAATTAGTTAATGAAATTACAAAAATATTTGTACTCTTTACAATTTTTTGGGGAGTTTATACGAAGATTAGCGTAATATTTACAGATTACGGTCGTTGATTTAACAAGGGGACTGTTAAATTTACGAAGCTGCTTTGTGATACTAACAAAAGTATTTGTATTATTAACAAATTTTCCTAGGATATTACCAAAGGTTATTGTAGAATTTACCAAACATGTTCGTTGAATTAACATAGCGGGATTATAAAGTTTACGATTCTAGTTGTGAAATAAACAAAACTAAATACTACTTTAAAACAAATTTATTTTTTATTATTTATTTATAAAAAAATTGTAACCATTTTTTTTATTCTATGATTGATCATTCATTCTGCTATTGACAATTTCTTTTTTTTTGTTTTTTTTTTTTGTTTTAATCTCTGCAATCTGTTCTGGAGCTCAAGGCACTCCCAACTCTTTCGCAGTTTACTTTTACCGTCCAACTTTACGCAGTATTAGCCAAATCGTACGGCTATAGACCCGTTTTGTATAAACCACCTGCACATTGCATTGCTTCATGCCAACCTATAGTGCTGACATGAAAGATGGGTCGGCCCATGGATTCTGCACTCTCAACAGGGGGTCATAGATGTTTTCGTCTTCATCACCGTCATCACTGATAATAATCAGATAATGAAAAATCCCTTTTGCATCCTGCCCCAATCGGGATTCGAACCCGGTACCTCCCGATCCAAGCGCCGCAGCTTTAACCACTGCGCCGTTTGGTCGGTAACAATTTCTTCTACTATTGATTTTATTTGCATTGTTGAAGGTTTAATTTTTTTCTCCTTTTTTCTTTTTTTCCATCATAAAATTTTATAATCTGGATACCGCATCAATCATTTCTACTAAGGATGGAGGTGACTGACTATAATTGTAAATAGAAAATATTCTTTTAAAATAACAAAACTTGTTTTAAATATGGAAAGCGATGATGGCGTGAAACATGTACCTGATGAACAATTTGTTTTGGCAATTTCAGCATCCGTTGACTATTGTCGCTTTTGCCAGATAGTAAGATGATTTTCTAACATAATCCTTTTTCCCAATTCTGATGGCACAAAAAGTTGGCACATATACTTGTCTTGCAAGTATTTCAAATGTTGTCTATCAATGCCAACTTCTAAAATAATACTTTTTGGTTTTATATACATATATGTATGTATGTATATATATATATATATATATATATATATATATATATATATATATATATATATATATATATATATGTATATATATATATATATATATATATATATATATATATATATATATACATATATATATATATATATATGTAGGAAATTCAACACTCGAATTTGTATTTTATTCGAAATAAAACAATAACATTTCATTAACTTTTATTTATTAATTATTTTAAAATGCGACTGTACGACTTATACTTTTGACAGCTTCGGAACAAGTAAAAAATATTTTTTAATGTGATGCGTTTCTTATTTTTTGTGATAGCTTTTTTGTGTATGTAAACGGCATGATTGTTTTACAGTTTTTTGTATTGTTTAAGCTAATTTCGATTCCCCTCCAATCCCACTCGGCCGTCCTGCATTCTCGTCCGGCCCGGACGAGTCTAGAAACTCGACTTCGGCTGTTGAATCTTCTTCACTCTCATCAGTATATTCTTGGAACCACCTTTTCAATCTTATATTCATCCTCTCCAGAGAATTTTGAAAGAGATTCTTCTACATCCCGAAACAAAAAACTTTGTTGACCTTGACAGTTACGTCTTTCGTATTTAGTAATTGAACCATCATCAGCATTTACATCATTAGATTCGATTATATCCGATCCAGCTGCAGGCCTTGTATCATTATTATCACCCTCGGCAATTTCTGCTGCCGGAATAACAGCAGAGATTGTATTTTCTTTGTTACGCGATTCGAATTGAACATCCGAATGTTTCTTTACGAAATTTTGCTCACGTTTTAGCAGCTGTAACTCTCTCTCCTTCAATTCCAGCTCCTTTTCTAATAATTTCGTCCTTTCTGATTTATCACTTTCAATAGAACTGCGTCTATCATTAAAAGTAAGCTCACGATCAACTGCTTTTGCAAAGCTCTCGGCCATTTTCTTGTAAAATGATTCACCAAACACATCAGTTTTATCGTAAGAACCTTGATTTTTCTTGTTTTTACCCATTGTTTGTGTACTTGCAGCAAAATAATTTTAAACACCGTTCAATAAACCGGTTCAAAAGTTAAATGAGTCCGGATGACGCCACCAGAAAAAATTATTTATTATTTATTTTGTTTACACAACACACAATCCACTTGATAAATCAGGTATATTTTCTTGTTTCTAGTCGTACACACCAAATTTCGCGTTATCCAATGTACTGTTCAATACAATTTTGTACAACTGTGCGCACTACACCTTAATGTTCCGTTCTTGATTTATAATACTGTTTGTATCAAATTTCACCATAAACTATTCCATAAAATGACGACTTTTTGAATAATTTAAATTTGATCAAAATCACTTCACTTAAAGATTCGGAAATACACAAGTTTTTCAAAATTGTTTGCTTCACCGCACAGTACTTTTTATGGCTTTATCAAACCAAATTTGTCAAATATTTAGAAAAAATGTTATTTTTTATTTTAGTTAAATCACAGCGGATCCCACTTCTGACACCATGTAGGAAATTCAACACTCGAATTTGTATTTTATTCGAAATAAAACAATAACATTTCATTAACTTTTATTTATTAATTATTTTAAAATGCGACTGTACGACTTATACTTTTGACAGCTTCGGAACAAGTAAAAAATATTTTTTAATGTGATGCGTTTCTTATTTTTTGTGATAGCTTTTTTGTGTATGTAAACGGCATGATTGTTTTACAGTTTTTTGTATTGTTTAAGCTAATTTCGATTCCCCTCCAATCCCACTTATATATATATATATATATATATATATATATATACACACTTTTAAAAATTAGAAATAACACAATTATTTATATTGTTTTATAATACTAACCTTTTATGCTTTTAAATAATTATTATTATTAATTATTTTCACTGCTATCCTTATTGTAATCAAATCAACTACACTGCTTGTTAGCTCAAACCACAATAAATAATTTCGTATAAACGTGTACGATCTACGATGAGTGGGACTAATTTCACGATACAATTTCGTAAAATTAACGAAGACTTTGTTTTAATAACGAAAATATTCGTAAAAATAACAAACAAATATGATCCTTACAAAATATTTTCGTACATTTCACGAAGCATTAACGTTACTTTACAGTTATACTAGTAAATAAAATAGTTTTACAATTATTTTTGAAAAGTAAACCAGTTATTTCTAGTTTTGTTACAATTAAATTTGTAAAGATGAGAGCCATTAGAACTTTACGGAATGATTGCTAGTGCTACACATATCTTACTGCAATGTCTTTCCTTAATTTATAAATAATTAGACTTGGAAGAAATATTTGTATGGCACTTTGTAATTAGGTGTCAGTGAAGGCTTTTCTAAAGCAAGATTTTTTAAGAACTCATGTTGGATCGCTGCGCATTAACACATGGATCTCCTCATTTAAAACTTACGTTATTATTCTGTATTATTATTAGCACAAGTTTTTTCAAAGATGTACTTAGTAAAAATGATGAATGTGCAGAATTTGTTTGGTATATTGAAGTTTAAAAAAATTAGATTATTAAAGGTATTTTTTAGACTTTTATAAAATTAAAATAGGGGGATTACTGGGATTAATTCAAGCGAATTTGTAAAATTCTCTACAATTTTTTTGTACAATTGATAAACATTTTCTTTTCTAAAAGGACAAATTACATAAAATATTACTTAAATTTCATTGTAAGTTTGGCTTTGCACAGAAATTGAGAATACGAAAAGAAATTTGTTCGATTTACGAATTATCCACTAATTATACAATCCACACCCTACAAAGTAGGTGCTAATTTGACGAAAATGTTGTTAAATTTACAAATTGTGTTTCACGATGAAAAGTTCATAAAAATAACAGAATTATTTGTAAAATGAAAAAGTGGATAGTACGCTCCGTTATTTTTACACAGAAACTTGTAAAATTATGTTACAATTTCACGGGCAAACATTACTAATTTTTTCTGTAAATCTGGATTTGCATTGAAATCGGAGTTACGAATTGAAATTTGTTTTATTTACGAATGCTTCGTTAAATCTACGATGAAAACCTTACAAAGCAGGTGTTAATTTAACAAAAACTTCGTTATATTTACAAATTTTGTTTTACGATGCAAAATTTGTAAATAAAACCGAATTATTTTTTTGAGTGTACGAGTATATGTACATATATATGTAATGTAGTGTATATTAATAGTTTTATGGATGAATAATTTTATAAAAACTTGCTTCCACATTTTCCAACACTCCAGCAACAAATTATGGTTAGTACAGTAGATTTTGTATTCGTGTTTAACATAACGTTTTTTGTGCTTTTTTGTTTGTTTGTTTGTTTATACAAAATGGGTATTTTTGTCGGCTTAATGTTATAATTGAATGGTTTTATTTTATATATCAGTGTTTTAATTATAATTTTAATTTGAACAACATCAAGAAAAATTGTTAAAAATGTCAAATGGAAATTTTAATAATAAATCATGATAAAAAAAAAAAAGACAACATTTTTTTTTTTTGTATATATAAATCATATATAGATAGGGCTGTTAGGTTTATTATGTATGAAAGTTGATGATGCTATATAGTGAAGTGACATGATTACATATTGTACACATAGTTTATAAATTAATATGTATATTCGGTATGAGGATGATGAGCTAAAAAATAAAGCATTTTTGTCGTTCGCTTTTAATATGTGAAAACGGTGTATGTTTACTATAGATACGGAGAGTTTTAAATGAAAGTTCTACTTGTCACTGTGCGCTACGTGATTTTGACAACCTTTTTGAAGTTATGTTACCGCTGTAGTTTAAATAAGATTGTTTATTATTATTTAAGCAAACAATCTAATAGTGATTACAGCTAAAAAAAAACACACACTTAGAGATTTATTGTTCAAAGTGTTAAACGTTTCTGACAGATAATTGCTAATTATAATAGATGTCAGCCTGGCATGATTAAGTATTAGCGTGAATGCTAAATATTTTGAATGGGTTTTAGTTTCGTAAAATATAATTTCATGAAGTTGCGATTTTATTATTTAATACTCATTTGAGTACCTGTAATATGAAAGTTTTCCTAAACGGATGTCCTCAAGGACAGATAGTAGTTATAACCAGTAGTTATATTTATGGCGTATAAATATATTAACTCCAAATAAAGAAAAACATACAAGTGATCTAGGGTTTTTCTATTAAGTTTAAAATCCAAATTTTCTAGAGAGATAGTTAAGGAAATATAGGAAGTAAGGTTGGGAGAACGAAAATTAAGCTTAAAGTAGACCACCCTTTCAAATTTGCCGAATAGAATATTTCTAGAAAAATTTTAAGAAAAGGCGGTGGTCTGTAGTTTTTATAGAGAAAGAAGAAATTGTTCCTGTTGCTATTAGATGTTTTCTTAAGACAGGCCAACAATTTCTTTTTGGTTGGTGAAGGTGAATGTCAGAGTAATAACATTTAATCTGACTCCATAGAAATATAAAAGGCTTTAGGTTCTGACAAATATTTAGATTCAGAAGAAAATTTGCCAAACGATACCGATTTTAATTTTGCAACTTTTAACAAATCAAGTTTTGGTGAGAAAATGTTGAATTTGATTTGCAAAAGATTAAAGGTGATTGATTAAGTTTCTCGTTTATCGAATATTTTTTATTACCGGTAAACGGTAAATAAAACTTAATTTAACGGTAAAACCGATATATTTTGAAAAACTCCTTGTCTCGGATTTCCTCTGTTGATCACTTTTTAAAATTTCTTGAAATTATTGGAGAATAGCATGGAAACGGGATGCGTGATTGGTGCTAAATTTAATTGGTGATTCAGTGTTTTAAAACCGTCCAATTATTCGAGATTTTCGAGATTATGATTATTTGATATTTACGAAATAGCTTTAACTTGCTTACTAGCATATTGCTTAGTACCTAGTATTCGTAAATTTTCGTGGGTTCTCAATCTTTTTAAAGGCTTTTCGAAATTTTTCTTTAATATCTACTTTTTTCGACAGATTCCCATAATATAGAAATTATTCGAATTTTTCTGGGGTAATCGAGAGTAAACTGCGATTTATTCTAGATTTTTTAAGATTTTCGATATTTCTAGGATTATTCGAGATTTTGAAAGCATTTTCAAATTTATTTGAATTTTGTATGGCAAAGTTCTGCGACTAGGTTTGTGTTGGAGAATTATGCAGAGTTACACTGCATCCCCAATGAAATACTTTTTACTTTTGCCTTACAGGATTATATGAATTTTTAGCATAATGAACAACATTTTTGTTCGTTATGTTGGAAATCCATACAATCATGTCCAGGTTATTTACATTTTCTGACTAAAAGCTTGTTCATAGGTATACAAGAAGAATTTTTAGGGGCCCAAGAAAGTTATTGCGATGAGGCCGAAATTTGTAGTTACGCCAATGAGGGCAAACGAATGTTGAAAGATCATAAGGGACAGAGAGTAGATTGTCATCACTCCATGAAGCTAGGTGGAATAAAATCATTGAAATATAGATATTTATTTGGGAAGGCAATATTGTTGGGTCACACCCATACATGGAGTTTAATAATTACTTTCATAGATATACTTAAATTACATTTAAATTGAATATTGCTATGTTTGGCTTCATGAAAAAAAAGATGGCTCTATAAAATACAGGATGCTCTGCTGCAATACGCACAAACAAACTTTTAGCAATAAGCAAAACAGTTCTTTCAAAAGGGAGCAAGTTATATAGCGTACAGACTCACAGGTGTAATGTGAAAGTAATCGTCGTACGCTTAACATTGAATGACAAACAATACTCGTAATATTCAATATTTTGCTATTTAAATTTTTAATTATTATAATCGTGTTTATATTGTGTATTATTATAACGTGTATTACTAAAACGGGTAGTTAAATATAATTACATTTATTAATTAATTATTCTGACGAGTATGAGAAAGGTTTTATCATTTTTATTAGTGTAATAAGAAAAATATTGTGGATTAAATCAAAGCACGTTGATTCGGATGTTCATAACCTTACTTTTGAAACAGGTATGGAAAGTTGTAACCACTTTTTGATTACTTGAATAATTTGCTAATTGTTGTCCCTAACTAAGATAGTTATTTTTAATAAAGCTTTTTTAATTTAATAAACATTTGTTTAGGTTTTGGTTAAAGAAAATGAATTATTTTACTATTATTCAACTCCTACGCTTCGCTGATCTATTCTAAAAAAAAATTGTTTATCTTCGTGTTTCCTGAGGATGTTGAAATATAGCACCGAAACGTAGCGTGTTTTTGTTACTCTACATTAAATAGCATACAGGCTATTGACTGCGTATTATTTTCTACACCAAAAAAACTGAGCGAATGCAGGAGCTTCCTTTTCTCTTGAATAAAACAAACCAACTAGTCAAAAATCAAGCTGATTTAAAGGCCCCCCCCTTAGTGTTACTTTAGAGAAAATTCTACCCATTCAACCAAAGTTCGTGTCTCACGAGTTCGTGTCATATCGAGTGGAAACTCAAAGTAAATCTTGATTTAAAAAATCAAATGGTTAGTATTAAATCGATGAAAATCTGTAGTTGATGAATAATTATCTAATTTTGTATATTTCTGTGACCAGATTGCTTATATTAGACGTTCGGTGAACCAAATGGTAACGGGTGCGCTCGTAACAAATAAAAAAAATGGTGGCAGATTCTGTGCTTGTATTGTACTCTTGGGATGGCAAAAATATAAAAAAGCAGTTTCTTCGATTTTGTGAAGTTCGGAATTTAATAATGATAGCCGTGAAAAAAAAAGTGAAAAAAAAAATTTAACGATTTTACGGAGCACGATACAAATAAATTTTTTAAAGAATACATAAAATGCAGAAATGCTGCAGAAAAATCTTCACGCTAAATTATCAACAAAATCTAATCAACAAACTCGATTACATTCAAATATATGGAGGGTAAGGGGCGCCGGTTTAGATGGTCTTATTATACTAGCCCAAATGCCAACCTCACCTGCACGTGGTACTTCCTGCTAATTAACTAACGAGGCTCTGGCGACCGATATACGGCGGAATAACCGACTATCGAGAACAAAGCAAATGATGTTCTCTTCAATGACCCACTACCAACTTGTACTGGTTAGGTTGGAAGTTGATACATAACCAGTTTTAAAGCAATGAATACAACGCAAAAAGGAAACAATACCCCAGGTGGTAAACCAACTACCCAGTTGGCTAATCCACCCTCTTACGAGGCTTCCTCAATGGATTCTGGGGTGAGCCAATCATTGCTAAACCCATTCGAAAGAAGTTCAATGTTGTTAAGATCACCAAACCATCATACTAACTCTGCAAATCAGCAGAAAGATTAAAACGCTGAACTCTGTCGAAAACTCAGTGAAGTAAAGGTACTTTTAACCCAACTAAGAAGCGAAATTGAAAAGCTGAAAAAAGAAAATGAAGAATTGAAGAAGCCCAAACCAATGGAGATTTCTGAAAACCCGCTAACTTGTTATAATGAAACAAGTACTCACACCAGTTATAACAATGAGTTCCATACTGATGAAGAGGATCTCATGAGAGAAACAGATTGGGTACTGAAAAGGAAGAAAAGACCTACCAAAAAACGAAAAGCAGAATTCTCGCCTGAAGTTGGAGATCATTCGCAAGCTATTGTATTAGTAACTGGTGATACTAATACCAAACGAGCTCACCAGCAACAGCAACAAAATCGGCAACAAAAGGTTGTACCAAAAGAAAAGGCGCCTCCGCCAATCAATGTAATCGGCCTAACAGAATTTGCTAGCATACAATCTTTAATGAAATCAGTGACAGCTAAGGAATATAGAGTAGTGTCACTAAACAATAACGTGTGGAAAATCAATACACTGGATTCCGATAATATAGAGCTCTAGCAACAAAGCTCAATGCGGAAGGTAAAGAATGGTTCACATACGAAGATAAAAACGAACGCGCAATTAAGGTTATGGCCAGAGGCCTTCATCCAACGTGTACGAAGGAGGATATAATTGAGGACCTAAAGGCAAAAGATCTGCAAATAGAAGATGCAGTAAATATCCTAAAACGAGAGAGAGGTGAGAACAATCAAGTCCAAAAAAGGGGGCTTCCACTCTTCATGCTTACGTTTAACAAAAAGGAGAAAGTTGAAAACATCTTCAACATCAAAGCAATTCTCAATATGAGGGTTAAAATAGAACCGCTTAAGAAAAACACGAGGCTAATACCTCAATGCAAAAAAATGCCAAGGTTTCAATCACACGCAAAAATATTGCAGACGAGAGCCAAGATGCGTAAAATGTGCTGGAAAACACAACGCGAAAGAGTGTACAGAAAGTAGAAACCCCCCTGCAAAATGTATAAACTGTAAAAGGCATCATCCTGCAAATTATAGAGGCTGTGAAGTAGCCAAAGAACTTCAAGGACTAAGAAACAAAACGCACCAGTTTTCTTAAAACCCTAGGGTTACCAGAGAAGAGAAACCAACTAAAACCGAAGCGGAGCCAAAACCACCAGGTATTGGTACAGTGCGAAAAAGTTAGTCACAAATTGTACAGCAATCATCTAATGCTACGAATGATAACCCCCTTGAAAGGATTTGTCGAAGCACAGAAGCCATAAATATAAGGCTAGCAAAGCAAGAACGTGGTCTAGAAGCTTTATATAAGCGTCTAGATATGCATCAAACCTTGAACGAGGCAACAGCCCTCATATACTAAAATGAGCAGATCATTAAGAATTGTCACCTGGAACGCGAACGGACTAGCGCAACATGTTCCAGAGCTACACATTTTTCTAAATTTAGAAAAAATAGATATCTGCCTTATATCGGAAAGCCATTTGACAAAAACATCATTTATTAAAATACGTGATTATGAATGTTACCATGCTGTTCACCCAGGAGGAAAACCCAGAGGAGGATCAACAGTAATAGTGAAAAAGAATCTCAAACACTATGAAGAACCTAGTATAGAAGAGGAAAGTATGCAAGTTAAAACCATAAAAGTTGAAACTAACAATAATAATGAATACAGTATTTCCTCTAGCTACTGCCCTCCAAACAATACCCCTTCCCTTCCCTCCTTCATGAAACTAGAATCCGCTTCACAACTCAAAACCAATGCCATCCGATTATTCTTCCCCCCACATGAAAACCTTAACGGGAGCATTCAATATTTATTTGAGCGATTAATATTTAATTCTACCGCCAAAATGTTCATACAAAAAGAAATACAATCAGATAGCACTGATCTTGAATCACGAAACAAATTGCAATTTCACAAAAGATGGAAGAGAGGAAACATTAGCCAACCGAAGAACCGCCGTTTTTGTTCTGAAATCCGGCATAAGTAAAATAAATTTAATTATTATTTGTTAAAGGTATTTCTTATATAAAGAAAATGTTATGGCCAAAATATTAGAAAAATGATTCACCCAATTTTCGGTGATGTGCACTATTCTCAAGGCTCTTCACTAACAATAAAAATCGAATTTAAACAACAAAATTTTCCGTCATTGAAAATGTTTCAAAAAAGCAAGGAAAACAATTCATTTGCTTCCTTGGTGTACTTGAATTTAATTTAACATTTTCCACGAAACAGCTGACCTTCAAAATGAAAATGCCCTCGAACACAACTCTTAACAACATTGATACGACCTTCCTGCAGCCTGCTACTATATGCTTTACAGCTATGTAACTGCACCCTTCAACAACCATACGTGACAAGCCTCTTTAAATAATCTGATTATTTAAAGAAGCCCGTCACATATGGCTATCTAAGAATCAAGTTAACTATAAAGTAGGTAGTATCAGGCTACAAGGAAACCATAAAAATATTACAAAAAATTATGTTCGACGACACTTTCATCACAAATCCAAAAATCTTTACAGCCTAAAACCCCCACCCGGCACTGTATGTCTACTCTGAAAATCAGGTGCTTCGCAGAAAATATCAAACTCAAGTACACAAAGGACGCAAAAATTAGGTAAATAATAAATAAATATAATAAATTCCTATCCAAATTTTATTATCCGGAGTAATGATCATCTTCAAGACATTTCTGCTTTTGCAGTTGGCCCTAACCAAAATCTGTCAAAATTTTAAAGTGGTCAACGATTTAACGTCCAAACAAAAACTAATGATCCTAGTTTACGTATCTGCTGGAACTGCCGAAATATGGGGCATACCTAAGATATATGTACTAAAGAACGCACGCTGTTCTGCTATGGATGTGGACGTCTTGATATTTATAAACCAAATTGTTTCCGTTGCAATCTGGGAAACGAACAATGGAGGAACCGCAATACTGGGAATGTGGGGCCTCGCAATCAATTTCCCAGAACCAACATTTCGGACGCAGCCGAATTAAAATAGAATCTCAAATACTCTACAATAATTTCAATAACTTTAACTTACCATTTACAACTTGCCCATTTACCTCTTCTCAGTCCAATAATTATACCAGTGATGACACTTATCTTAGCAATTCCGTAAGCCCATATTATCAAAAACAGAGAGAACGAGTACAGAGATATTGGAATAATCGTAGAGCAATGCGCACCGATATTTGTGAAACTTACTTATCCGATATTGATGATGATCGCCCTTACGTTGGCGTTATAATATTGGGAACAAGATACCGAGGACTTATGGATACTGGATCCACAATCACTGCGTTTGGAGCCGGTATCGAATTTTTTTTAAGCAACCCAAAATATAAAGTTCACTATATCCCCTCAAACATTAAAACTGCCGGAGAAAATTTAAAACGCGTGATCGGATATTTATGGACGCCCGTTACATACGGACGCCTGCAAATCATAATGAAAATATTCATCGTCCTCGGATTAAAACAGAAGCTATATCTCAGTGTAGACTTCTGGAAGGCGTTTTAAATTATTATTCCATCTCTCATCGCACCTTTAACTTATTCTCTCTCTGAAATTTCGAATACCGCTCAAGATCTTGAAAGTGACTCAAACAAACACAGTTTAACTTCAGATCAGCAAATTATTCTCGAGGAAACAATTAAGCAATTTCCATCCTTTATATAACTTGGGCTTGGTAAAACCACTAAATTGTCTCACTCTATTAAGATTGTTGATGGAGTGGCGCCCATCAAACAGAGATATTACCCTGTTAGTCCACCAGTCCAAGTCGATCTGTATAAGCAGATTGATCGAATGTTGGCCCTGAGAGTGATTGAGAATTTAGACAGCTCTTGGAGTTCACCTGTTGCATTGGTCCGAAAACCCAACGGCAAGGTTCGCCTGTGCCTTGATGCACGACGCATTAATGATGTGACGGTTAGGGATGCGTATCCGCTGCCAATCATTGACGGACTCCTGAGCCGGTTGGATCAGACCAGATTTATCTCCAGTATCGACCTGAAAGATGCATTCTGGCACATCCCGTTGGATCAGGACTCCCAAGACAAGACAGCGTTTACGGTCCCTAGCCGTCCGCTTTACCAGTTTGCCGTCATGCCGTTTGGGTTATGTAATGCCCCGCAGACGATGTGCAGACTAATGCACAAGGTGATCCCCAATGAGCTACAGGACCAAGTATTTGTATACTTGGATGACCTCCTCATCACCTCAGGGACCTTCGACGAGCATATAAAATTACTCAGAAAAGTTGCTGAGCTACTTATAGACGTTAAATTAACAGTGAATCTAGAAAAAAGCAAGTTCCTTCTTTAGAGCATTCGATATCTTGGTTTTATTCTGTCAGACGGAAACCTACAAGTTGACCAGCAAAAAGTGGAAGCAGTTTCTAATTTTCCAATACCTAACACCATCAAAAGGGTTCGGAGATTCCATGGATTAACTGGATGGTACCGACGGTTTATTCCGCAGTATGCCACAATCGCTGCTACTTTGTCAGATCTATTGAAGAAAACTCAAAAATGTATATGGTCCCCTAGACCACAACAGGCTTTCGAATTATTAAAGCAAGCTCTCTCCACTGCCCCTGTGCTAGTTTATCCAAATTTCCTAAAACCTTTTTGCATTTAATGTGATGCGAGTTCAATTGTGTGAAACATTTTCAGGTGTATGTTGAGGGATGTAACTTCACTATCATCACCGATCACGCATCTCTCAAATGGCTTATGAATAGCAAAGATCTAAGCGGAAGATTAGCGCGGTGAGCCTTAAAACTAGAATCTTTTGATTTCACTATTTGACATCGCAAAGGGACACTAAATGTTGTTCCGGATAGTCTTTCCAGAATGTATCTTGATGAACTGAATATCACTAATCTTAAAGATAACCTACTGGATAATATTCACCTTGATCTGGATTCTGCAGAGTTCACGTCTGCTGAATATACCAATCTTATAACTTCAATTACCACCTCGCCCAAACCATTAGAAAATTTTATCGTTCAAGATGGTAAAGTTTTTGTCAATGTGTCTGGTCGATATAGTGATTGCTCGGATATCTCCCCGTGGAGAATCTACGTTCCGTCACAGCTCAGAGCTGGATTAATATTTTCTGCACACAATCCTCCATCTTCAGGTCATCCAGGTAATTAAAAGACGTTGCCTTTATTGCAACGGTATTTTTATTGTCCTAAGATGTCATCGGATGTTCAAGATTACATTAAGCGGTGTGTTGTGTGTAAAACTTGCAAAGTGGTGAACTACGTGACTCAACCTATGATGGGTGCTCAAGCGCAAATAGAAAGACCTATGCAGCGACTGTATATGGATTTTCTGGGCCCATATCCACGCTCGAAAAACGGTAATTGTTTCTTATTTCTAGTCCTAGATCACTTCAGTAAATATGTGTTTTTCAAAGCGATGCGAAATGCTACCGCTAAAGACGTCTGTCACTTCTTAGAAAACTCAATTTTCCTTCCGTATTCGGTGCCCGAATCGATTGTATCGGACAACGTCCAACAATTCAGTTCTAAACTTCTTAGTGATTTATTTGAGAGATACGGAGTAAATCACATACGCACGCCTAGATATAGCCCCCAGTCTAATTGGTCCGAACGTGTAAATCGCTCGATTTTAGCGGCGATAAGGGCTTATATCTCCGATGATCATCGCAATTGGGATATTCATCTGGCGGAAATTGAACATGCCCTCCGCAATGCAATTCATGAATCAACCCCATTCTCGCCCCATTTCATACTTTTTGGCCAACATATAATTTCGAATGCCACTGAGTATCGATTACTTCGCGTGACTAATAGAATGAATCCCAATGCATGACTAATGAAATGCATGAATGAATGAATTCCAATGCATGACTAATAGAATGAATAAATGCAAAGAACTAATCTTGTTACACCTCAAAAAAGCGTGTGACCGAGCTGCTCATACATACAATCTGCGAAGTGCCAACCGTGAATTTGTTGAGTGACAACAAGTGTATGTTAAAAACTACGTTCAAAGCAACGCTACCAAAAACTTTTCCGCTAAACTCGCTCGTAAATCAATAGAATGTAAAATTATAAGACGAATCGGCAAAGTAGCTTATGAATTGGAAAGAGACGGGAAAATAATCGGAGTATATCACGCTTGCGACATAACCACCTAAATTCAAATCTATACCCAGGCATTTTCAAATAGGTACCTATTATATTTCTTTGTTTAGCCCGGCTTAAATGAGACAATCAGGGTTATGTGAGTACGTCCTCGCGACTTGTAACCTATGCTATAGTGTTACAATATTTTTTTTTTCTATTACGACTGTGACCTATTCCAATAATTTGGATCGCGACTGTAAAATTACATATTAAATATCATGTAATATGCAAAGCTGGTTTTTTTAAGCTCTCTTATCGGTACTCAATGCCATAAAATGATTGAGATAATTAGATTTTGGATATGATGAAAAATTAAAAATCAAAAAGAGGAGGACTTGTGTTTTTGCGATCGATGGTGAAACACTTAAATTTTATCGATCTATAAAAGTTAAATAAATTAATTTTGTTTGAATAAAATATTTTATAATTCTAAAAGTTCTAAGTGAACTTGAAAAAGTTTAAATTTGTTTTTGTTGGTTTTGCAAATACTTAATGAACATTTTTGGATAGTATTGTGATAAACAATTTGAACCCTTTATTCATAATATATTGTATGATTTGATACAGTTTTGGTGATACCGATATAATTATTTTCACAAACAGTCCGTGACTTAATTTGAATCTATAAATAGTGTAGTTTTCAAAATAGTTCTTAATTCTAAGTATTAATGGTATTTTGAACTTAAATGGTGTTAAGAATATTAAACCGAAGTGTATAGTGTAATAGTTAATTTCGTTCATAAATATTACCGGATGAACAGGGTAACTTAAAAAAATTCTGAAAATACCTACTTCTAGTTTTAATACTACTTATATATACCTAATAATTAAACTAATTAGCCTGAAATAATAATACTTGCATTTAAACGAAATATAATAAAAACTACATTTAATATCTATAACTAAAAACTGAACTACCTACAAACGGCGTAACGTAATTCAAACGGCGTTCATATGACCTTCGCTTCGCTACGTATACAGTACTGTATCAACGATATTGCCTTCAAAAGATATATAACATAAAGGCCATCGACCTAATATCGCGGTAAATAATTAATTATATGTTTGTAAATTAGATATTTAATTTATTATATACATTTTTTTACTATTATATTTGTATTTGATGTTTAATACTTACATCTTAATATCTATAATATTATATAAAACCATTATTAAGTAGTATAGTAGTGTGTACTTAGTTAATTATTTTTGGAGGAATTTAAACTAGTTTTAATTGATTAGTTATTAATTTGTTTTTGGTTAAAATTATTATTTTTTCCTCTCAAGATTTATAAATTCAAATCAAGAATTTTCTGTTTAAAGTTAAATAAAATATTTCTTTGGTACTTACACATAACGGTTCAAATGTTTATATTTTATTGCCATTTTTCTAAATTTTTGAGAATTAATAACATGAATTAATTTTTACTTTCTTCGGGTGGACTATGGAATGGTAAGTATGTGTAAGGGGTTGCAGTGTACCTAAATCTATTAAATTCATAGTGACTTTGTCATCATACCAGCAATGGTCTATCATGGAAAAAATAATACCACGACCAATAATGAACCTCTACGATTTGAGCTACGGGAAAAGATGACATCATTTTCCGTGACCCATTGATATCTTTATGTTAACTGGTTTACCAAAAATGTTGTACCACGTTACAAAAATATTGTACCACGTTACAACATTTTGATTTTTTTGTGGTGTTGCATTACATTTGAACCTATAAATTGCTACTTGGGCCTGTATCTATTCAAAGTCTATAAACAATATTTACCGAATTAAGATATAATAAATTGTCAATATATGTACATGAAAATTATCGCAAATTAATTTTAATGTTCACAATAAATAAAAGCAAATGAAAATCGTAAATTTATATAGTTCAATTTATTTTATAATTTATTAATGTATATATTTTTTTTAATTGATCTTAACTTGTAAAAGTAAGAAATTTCGCTAACTCACGTATTAAATTGCTTAATTCGCCTTTTCTCGAAAATCGCTTTATATTTCTGATTTCGCCTTTGATAGTTCTTGCTCGCTCGAAAGTCGCAGGAAAAGAGAACGATTTTTCAACATTTGGCAGACTAATTTGCGGAATTTTTGATTGCCCTTGATTAACAAAAAACAACCACTAAATTAGGCGTGAGTTTAACTAAATTCAAATTGTTTAATTAATGCACTTTACTGAATCGAGCGCATTCTGTTATGTGACACAAAAGCTAACGCGTTAATCTATTACAAAATAATTATTGTTAAAAACAGAGAATTTACAAACAGGCATCATAAATGCTGCTGTCATTGAATTGGTAAACAAAAAAACAATACATATATAATTTTTGTTTACCAATAGAAAATTGGCAATGATTTTTGCGAAATTACCCTTTAACAAGATAAGTATATGATTTTATATAATTTTAATTTGTTATTACTTAATAATTTTTATTTTTATGTTGACATCTTTACCAATACAAAAAGTCAATAATAAAAAGTCTTTGAAATATGTAATAGCGGTATAAAGCTTAAAGATAAAACATAAGCTTTAATGAAATGTTTGTACTATGGTTTTTTAGCGATTATTGAAAATTAATCCAACTGAATAAAAACGAAATATTTTTACCATTAGTGATACTGTAACGTTTTATAAGACTTACTCACAGAACTGATATTAATAGGTATCCATTTGTCTTACCTAGAAAGAAATAGAAAAATTTATTAATTAGGAGGAATTTTATTTATTACTATAAAATACAACAGATTTAGTCCTTATGGCATATAAATACTATGGATATCAATTTAAGCTAACGATAATTTTAAAATAAAAGCTTCGGTCGTTATATAAACATTAATATAGATTTACTCGTATCTAGGCTACACATCATATGAAATAAATTCTCTTATGTGCAAACACAACAACTGTCTAAAATAAAATAATATAAAAAATAAAACTTGATGACTACAGTACTTTACGTATACACATAAGATTTCACTAAAATAGTGTTTTGCTGAATTTTATAAAAACGAATAACACAAATACTACATATACCACTATCAGTTTTTGAAAAAAAATAAGCAAATTTCTCTTCGTAAACGTATCATTAGATATCTATCTTGGTTTCAAGAAATAAAACAAAAAAATCACACACACACATACACAAACAAACAGACGAAAATCAATATAAATTAATAATGTTGAAATTTTTCAATTTAACCTCCCAAAAAGTCTACAATGTACATAAATTGTGAATTTTTTATATGTGTGTACACATATACGGGTACGTATATAAAAGCTCGGTTTTATTTTATGTTATGACAAATTTGTCTGCATTGAATAAAAATCTCATTTTTGTTGTTGCGCGAAATAGTTTTTACCACTAAAATAAGACAAAAATGTATTTAAAAAAAAATTGTAATCAATAGTGTTTATATTCACACTACATATAGTAACGAGATATAGATCCAAAACTGAACATATTCAATCTAAAAATCGATCATAAATCAAGAGGGTTCAATCAATTTTTTTTTTCTGTATATCACGCAATTGAATTTTAGTTTGGAACAATATTTCGTAGAAATAGTCAATCATATTTCAATTGTATAGTTTTTCGCAGAAAGGTGAACGATATAAATATTGATGTACATATGGTATAACATGCGGGGCCACATACATATTTCTAGGAACAGAACGATACAAATTTGGTAAATTTGCCCTATAAACTTTTTGCCAGATGGATTAATAAAAGAAACTAGCACATGTTTTGTGGCATCTTGACGAAAAAAGAAAAACAGAATTTTATTTTCATTTGATTAAATAAAAACATATTTTCTACCTGCGTAAATGTATATACTATATTTATAAATTGTATCCAAAAGAATCTAACAAACAGCAAAGTGATTTGTGCCGGTTTTAAAATTTGATTTCATTAGTTTTGTTTTTAACAAAAATATGCTGCTTCTAAAAGTATCTAAACTCACAAAGATTGAATTACCTGTAAATTTTGACGCAAATTTTATTAAATTTTTATTTTTAGGTGAAGCGTATATTACCTACGTGGATATGTGTGTGAGTATGTGTATGAAGGCAAAAATTTATTTTTTGTTTTGATTTTCTGCTATGATTTTTTTTTTCAGAAGAATTGGGTTATCATATTTACCATGTTGTTTGGAAAATCGTTTCCATTCTAACCTTATTCAATTTGCTGGTTTATGTTTTATATTGTAGTTGTTGAAAATGTTCAATTATATGACACAATTTCAAAGAATTTGTGTTGATCTTTATTCATTTAGGAGGGAAGTAACAAAATATACTTTGATTAGAGCTTTCGTCTTTGTTTAAGGGTAAATTGAGCATTATTTGGTTGACAGAAAACTTGGTAATAATTTCTGTTCTAAATCATCTCGAATAGAAATCTCGAATCCTCCTGTTGGAATAGAAAATTCAGTCATATATTGCACGACGCTTGTTTACATGGTAATTTCAGACAAATAAAAAAGTTTTCGATTAGTCTATAGATCTGTTTATACATACATAGTGAAAAAGTTTTTATTTAAAAGCACACAGCATGAAATTTTTGAATTTAGTTTTTTTTTTTTTTTTGTGAATTGTATGAAAAGTTTTTCGTGAATAAATTACAGAATATTAACCAAATTAATTTTTATTACTGTGCTTTGTGTATCGACCAAAAAAAAAAACCCGCGTAGTTATTGTTAAAATTATACACAACAATAAAACAAAAGTGTTATTTTGATTTTATCGCAAGAACATAACAATATAATTAACTTTTGGCGTTGAACAATTGTTTAGCTAAGACGTTTTTGTTGGCTTTAAGGCATTCATTTGCATGAACTTGATTTGTTGAAGAAATATACAAAATATTTCGTAAAAAGTCCCTGCGTTGGATGGCGACAATGTGGAAAACGTTCAACTTTTACCATTTGAAAATTTTAATTATTCTCCAAATTAATTTAAACTTCTAAACTTTCGGAAAGCAATTTCTTATGCATACCGCACAATTTTACTTGACAGCTGTTCAACAATTTTTGTAACAAATAATAATCCAAAATGTCATTGAATTTTATCAACATTTAAACGTAAATGAAATAAATTTTAATGCCTGAAAACAAAACTTTTGTTGTGATAAATAATTTTCGATCTGGATTTAATATTCTTCAAAATTTGAAAGTTAACTAATTTTTTGTAATATAAATCTCTTTAGTTTTGATTTCTTCTTTTTTCAATATAAATAAAATATTTCTTCCTTGCTTAACATTGTTACAATTAGCATTGAGTTACAACAAACGTTAGCACTTTAGGCTATGGACCTAAAAGTCCCTATTTACCATATTTATTGTGAATCTGATGGGCTCTTGCATCCAGTTTGGTGTTGCACTAATGTGCAACAATGGCTTGAAGCAAACATTTCTTGACATTGGTTTAATAAACTCATTTCAGAAAGAAAGTGTTAAATGAACACAGTACGGAAATCCAATTTTTCATTCAGCTTTAACATAAAAATCGGATGGGACAGAAAATGAAAACTGGTTGATTTTTTTAATTTTAAAAATATTTTTTTTTTAGTGGCTAAACTAAAAACTTAAGACTTAATTCGTTTCATTCAAACAAAGCAATTTTTTGCGGCTGATTGTGCACTTCAGAAGCTAATCAGAAAAATCACGTTTTCAAATTCAGGTTTTGGGTTCAAAGGTTTTTTTTTTTTTTTTTTTTTTTGCAGAATATGTAAAATACTGAGTTTCTCAAAAAGGACATTTACAATGATATTGGTCCATACGTCACAATTTTTTCCTATCGGAACACTTAATAAAATAATGTTTTTTAACCTAAAGTTTTTCACATATTGTGGCAGCGCATAAATCTGTCGTCCCAATATTTTTTTCTGTGGGTGTTATTACGCCCAAATGCTTAAAATCAGTAAATATTTTAGTTTTTTTTTTGCTCAAGCTTTGAAATAATTATTTTATTATTTGTAATCGAAAAGCGCAACCCAATAACAGATTGGTTTGCCAATAGATAGTGTATGATGGTTGTTGTGTTGATAATGCTGACACGATCTCAATAGAAATAAAAGTTAAACCACAAGAAATTTTGCGCGGGAGACGTTTTTTTTTGTTTGAAGATCGATTAATAGCGGTGATTGTGCATTTTTGAGTGATTTGGTAAATAGCTGTTGGAGTTAATTTTCTTAAAACAAAACGAAAGAAATGGTGGAAAAATGAACAAAACATAATAATAGTATATTATTTAACATACATATAATGATAGCTGCTATTCACGAAGATAAAATTTACCTAAACGAGCCGATATGCGAGTTTCGTAAATCATCTGAGTGAATAACAGCCATTATATGCGAGTAGAATACGATACTTTATTCACGAACCAGAAAAAAACGTATTTTATTTTCAAATCCGTTAAATAATCCTATAATAATTGCCGTCGACATTTTGACGCAAATACAATTTTTACTTGGTAGTAGTGAATAATGGACGAAGAGAGTAGTATCTTCGTCCATTATTCACTATTACCAAGTAAACTAGCGGTGAATAATGTATATCATTATAATTGAAGAAACAAATGAATAATGAGTATATTATACGTTAGTCGTGGACAAAACACCTTTTGGTGGTAATATGTTTTTTTTGAAAAAATCATATTAAAATATTTAATGAAGAGAAAAAAAATCTTCAAAAAAAAATTGGCGTGAACAAGTGTGGAATTTAAATTTGATTTACTAAAATTGATAAAAACCAAAACTAGAAAAAAGAAACCAGATAAATTGCTAGAATTTTCTGTAAGAAAAAAAAACTAGTCAGTCAACTTTGTAAATATTGTATTAAATTACTAAGTCATAGCTTTAAAAAGACTATCAGACTGTTTAAGTGAAACTTTATGTGATATTTTTGCAACGATTGGATTTTGACTTTGCGATGTCTAAGATAAATTGACACTGTATGATCGATTACTCAGCAACACCACTTTGGTATTTGGCCGTTGGTGCATGTATAGCCAATAATGATATCATATCAGCAAAAAATATTATTGGTTCCATGAAGTAGATTATTTTGTTCCAAGCTATGTACATATATTTAATAGTGACTAGACTTTTTATTTTATTACAAACTTGTAGGTTACTAATGTTTGGAAAAACCAAAAATTAAACTTTATTTTTTGATCCCGATACGATTCTTACTTATTTCTACAAATGTAAATCGTAATGGTCTCAGATAGACGAACAACTGTAAAACCTTGAGATTGGAATTTTTATGGTAAATTATTGTATATATAATTTTAAAATTAAAATATAAATTAATTAAAATTGCTATGATAGTACCAACAAAATCAGACTGTCAAAAGGTATAGTTTTGTCCAAGAAGCAAATGAGGTGGAGAAATATTATAAAAAAATGTGAATGTAGTGGAATGTTAGTAAAATTAGTACTAAAAATATTTATTACGGGTTTCGGACACAGTCTAAGCTAAAATGCCCAATAAATTATACATCACATCATAGTAAATATCAGAAATTACTTGCTAAAGTTATCTTTAGTTTTACTAGGATTCCTCAGATTCTATAGTTTTGTTCACAGTAAACTACTGCAAAAAAAAATCGTTTCATCACGAAATTTTCACTCGTTCTGTAAAATTTTGTGAATTTGTTTTGCTTTTATTGTGACTTTTTGAACTTGAAATGGTTCCGAATGATAATTTTTGTTTCAATTTGTCAAACTTGCGCTGTTATCCAAACATTTATGAAAATATAGGACAGATCATAATTAAGAATTTCCACTTAAAAATCCGTCTTACGAAAATAGTAAGTATTATAAAATCTAGGTTGCTTTGGTTTTAAATATTGACTGTTGTTCCATTGGGTTAGATAAAATCATTTTATTTCAATTTATATTTAAATCTTAATTTTAAGATTATATTTATTTTTTCTTTAATTTTTATTTCTATTATTATTTTGGTTTTAAATAAAATTTTAATTTTAAACTTTAATTTTAAAATTTTTTCGAATCTAATTTTTAGTTTTAATTGTTATTTTTATTTTTAAGTGATATAAAACTTTAATTTTAATTTTATTTTTATTGTAATTTTTATTTTTATTTAAATTTTGTTTTTTTAGTTTTACATTTATTTTTATTGGTTATATTTTACAATGAGTTTTTTTTTAATTTTTATTTATTTATTTTATTTATTTATAGTATTTTTAATTCTTTATTTGTTGTAATTTTAATCTTTATTTTTATTATTATTTTTATTTTAAAAAGAATTTTAATTTTAATTTTATTTTTAATTCTAGTTTTATTGTTATTTTAAATTAAATTATTTTCTTTAATTTAATTTAATTTTTATTTTTATTTCTATTTTATTGTTATTTTATTTTCATTATACATTCAATCTTAATTTTAATTTAAAATTTATTTTTTATTTTACAAAGTTAATTTTGGTTTTTTATTGTTATTGTTATTTTTATTTGACATAAAAATTTATTTTTAATTTTATTTTTATTTCTATTTTTATTCTAATTTTTGTTTTTATTTATATTTTTTTTTTGTTTATTTTTAATTTATTTCTTTGTTAGTTTAATTTAATTTTCGTTTTTATTATATTTTATTTAACATAAATTTTTAATTTTATTTGAATTTGTATTTCTAATGTTATTGAAAATTTTATTCTTACTAAATTTTTATTCATATTTTTTCTTTGTTTATTTTTATTTTTTATTTGTATCATTTTTTTATGTTTATTTAAATTTAAATTTTATTTTTATTTCTATTTTTATTGTTATTTAAATTTTATTTGATTAGTATTTTAATTTTAAATAAAATTTGAACTTTTATTTTAGAACTTAATTATATTTTTATTTGTATTTGTTTTGTTATTTTTCTTTTTATTTTATTTTTAAAATTTATATTAAAATAGAAATTGCACACCTAATTTCTTAAAATTAATGATATAACCTAATACTTAAATGTTTGTATATTTATAATATATAAATTAATTTTTCTCATCAATGTAAAATTTAAAGATTTTTTATTATTTATTGATTGTTTTTATATTTTTAGTTTTATTTAATTTTAATTTTATATTTGAATATAATTTCTAGTCTAATTGTTATTTTAATTTTGTTTTGATTTATATTTTTTTGTTTTATTGTTACTTTTAATTTTATTTTATTATATTTATATTTTTTTTCTATTTCTATTGTAATTTTCATTTTTATTTTAAATTTTTTTATATTTCTTTTGTTTATTTTTCAATTTACTTTTATTTCTTATTTATTATTTAATTTTTGTTTATACTTCTATTTATATTGTTATTTTCTTTTTATTAGGCATACATATGTGAAAGTAAGCTCTGTCTTTCTAATATATGGCGCAAAAGTCTCTTTATAACCTTCAAAGCGTAGTATATGACGTTTGCTTAAAATATAAACACCACAGTTATTTATTCGATTTAAAATGGAGATTTTTGTGCCAAATAATCGTCATTTGCGGGAAGTTTTGTTGTATTTTTTTATTATAAATGAAAGCACTGCTGAAAGTCATCGTTTACTTGTAGACGCTTACGGGGATCAAGGTTTATTCGATGTTAAATGAATCAAAAAAGATGATGATAAAAGTATCAAAAATTGGCTTGACGAACGGATCGCTTTAAGAGACGACGACTTTTTCAGAAAGGGAATCCATGAATTATGAATTATTTTAATTATGTACCACTTTTAACTACTTGCATGTCAAATAAACATGTAATTTTAACCAAAAAACGTAACTTACTTATGTAACCAATAATTGTATTTTTTTGTTATTTTTACTTTTATCTTTATTTTAATTTTAGATTTAAATTTAAATTTATTTTTATTTCTATTTTGATTGTTATTGACATTTTTATTTTATTTTTAATTTTATTTCTATTTATAGTATTTTTATTATCATTTTTATTTATTTATATTTTGATTGTTAATATAATTTTTATTTATATTTGGTTGGTTCACTTTTACTTTTATTTTTATTTTATATTTAATTTTATTTCTGTCTTGGTTATTATTTTTATTTTAATTTTAATTTTTATTATTATTTTTATATTGCGTTGTTATTTTTATTGAGAGTTTCAAGGTAACTTTTAATTATATTTATATTTTGTAATTTAATTTTACATCAATTTTTATTTGGTTGTTATTTTATTTTTATTATTATTTTAATTTTAAGTAAAATTTTAATTTTAATTCTAGATTTTATTTTATTTTTTATTTCTATATTTATTCTAATTTTTGGTTTATTTTAATTTATACCTTTTTGTTTATTTTTGCTTTTATTTTTATTTTAATTGTTAGTTTTATTTTAATTTTAATTTTTTTTTAAATTTAAATTTTAATTTAATTTTTATGTTTAGTTTTGCTGTTATTTTTATTATTGTTTTTATTTTTGTTTTAATTTAATTTTTATTTTTAGTTTAATTTCTATATTAATGTTTTGTATTTATTTGAATATTTGGTATTTTACGAATTTTACTCCTATTTTAATTTTTAATTTTATTTTTAATACTATAATAACTGTAGTTTATATTTTTATGTTTATTTGTACTTTTATTTTCGTTTATAATTTTATTATTTTTTATAATTGTTTTTAGATTGAATTTTTATTTTTATTTAAGTTCAAAGTTTAATTTTAATTGAATTTTAATTTAATTTATATTTTATGAGTTATAATGGTGTATATCCATTTTTGCTTGTGTATATTTTGTCACTTATACATTTATAATAAAACAACTTAAGTTATTTTTAAATAATTTTAATTGAAAAAAAAAAAAATTCCTTGTAGTAACAATATTTTACAAAAAATTTTTATAGAAGATCGATTTCGGATTGACTCCTTCTTCAGTTTTTTTTAACAACTATTCAACAACTATTAATAGTTGTTAAAAAGAATCGAAGAAGTAGTCAATTTGAAATCGATCTTCTAAAAAAATGTTTGTAAAATATTGTTACTATAAGGAAAATTTTTTTTTTTTTTCAATTAAATTTATTTAAAAATAGCTTAAGTTGTTTTATTATAAAATTATATTTTATGTTTATTTTTACTTTTATTTTTCGTCACGTGTTGCAACAAGTCGCCAATCACTATAAGGATGAAAGAACACTTTCAATAATTGCACCGCTATGTAAATGCCAGTTTCTCTACACTAAAATCTCAATAAACTAAAGTTCTTCATATTCTAATGTAATGCGCAGGTATTGCACTGCTGTTAGGCTGATAGGCTCAAAAAAAATTACTGGATATCCGTCAAAACAAGGTTTTAGTATGGATCACTTTACTACGGAATGACCTTTAATTTGAAGGGAATAAAAAGTGGATCTATCGAATACAGGTTGTAGAATTAATGGTGAAGTTTCTCGGGATAACTCAAAAAGATGTAATGAAAATATTTGGGATTTTTTGGGAACATCTTTCTATTGGATGTGTGAATATGAGTCCGCCCTTTCTCAATTGATGTCGTTATTTTTACTGCTTACGTAAAATATAAATGCGCAATACTTGCATTCTATAGTACTTGATGTCAGCTATCAAACGCACTATACGGCATTTGGTTGAAATATAAACAAATCGTATTTTTAATTTTTTCAAAATGTCGAATTTTATTACAAATAAACATCATTTGCGGGAAGTTTTATTACATTATTTTATTGCAAAAGAAAGTGCAGCGGAAACTCATCGTTTGCTTGTGGAAATTTATGGTGAGCATGCCTAAAAATGATGATTTTGGCATTGAAGATAAAGAGCATGGAAAATCACTCAAAAAATTTGAAGATGCTGAATTGGAAACGTTATTGGCTGAAGATTCTTCTCAAACACAATCAGAATTGGCTGTAGCAATAAATATTGATCGATCAATTGTTGCAAAACCTTTACAAATAATCGGAATGGTTCAAAAAGCTAACAATTGTGTTCCACATGAATTAAAAGCAAGAGACCTCGAATGTCGAAAAATCATTTGTAAAATACTGATTCAAAGACAGCAAAGAAAAGGTTTTCTGCATCGGATAGTTACTGGAGATGAGAAATCGATTTATTATGAGAACCCCAAACGCCAAAAATCTTGGGTGAAGCGTGGTGAAGCTGGTCCATGGCAACCAAAGCGAGATATCCATTGCAATAAGGTTATGCTCTATATGTTTGTGGGATCAGAAAGGTTTGGTATATTATGAACTGCTGGAATTAGGTGAAACTATCAATGGCGATGTATATCGACGACAACTAATACGTTTGAAGCGAGCTTTAGAGGAAAAACGACCGGAATGGGTGAATAGACAAAACAAATTAAATTTTCAGTATGACAATGCAAAACCATATGTTGCAAACGTTGTGAAAAATTATTTACAAAGGACAGAACTGGGAAGTTCTACCCACCCCCCGTATTCAGCAGACATAGCTCCATCAGATTACTACTTATTTTAGTCGATGCAGTCGTCTCTTTCTGAATAGCGGTTCAGTTCTCGCGCAGAGATCGAAAATTTGCTTAGTGTTTGGATCGCCTCCAAAGACCAAGTTTTTTTCAGAGAGGGAATCCGTAAACTGCCTGAAAAATGGGGGAAATTTGTAGCTGCAAATGGACCCTACTTTCAATAAATAATTCTTTCATTTTCCAAACAAGCAAATGGGTTTTATTTTAACAAAAAAGGGCGGAGTCATACTCACACACCCAATAGTTCCATGGTGCTGCGTTTTTACCTAAACAATTTTGTTTTACAATGATTTTAGGGAAATGACGGAAACAGTGTTTTATTTAAGATTTCAACTCAAGGTGTTATACGGCGGCTTTTTTCTAAGGAACACCTATTTATTAACTCAGTCTGATCGTTAATCGATTTACCAAAACAGAACGTGATCAGAAAGATCATCAATAATTCTTTCCTTTGCGTTGAGCCACGCACCACGATACATAATTAATGAAGGCGTTCTGCGTTATTTCTGTCACACCTAATATACATAATTGCCTGCCCTCAAGTTTTCTAACTAATTTCAACCACCTTAGCAACAATTAAGGACAAACTGATATGCCGAAATGCCTTGAGATCAGTTTAATTTGATTTGAAAGCTTGGAAAACGTGAACCAGGGTAATCTCTTGTAAGAGGAAAACTATCCGAAAACTCAGCTTTTGAAAACGATTTTGAAAACAAATCTCAAGATCTAGTGAAGTACGTAGGATTTTTAAAAAATATTGATCTTTCCAAAAATGACTTCAATATGAAGGAATTTTTTTTCCAACAAAAAGTTGATCTGAAATCAGTCATAAATTCGATTAATTTTAATTGATCAAAAAAGTCCTACGTTCTTCACTAGATTTTCACCTATTTTTTCTTTATTATCTAGATTGAAAATTGTGACATGTAGATTTCCGCCCGTAGAGGTCATTAAAAGAAGCAGTTCCCTTACGTCAGCCACTGCATCGCCATTTAGTTTTTAAATATAAGGGTTTCGTGTACTTAAAGACTTATATGAATATGTATTGAAACCCGAATTTCCCACAAGGTGTTTCTACTCCTTAAACTGGAAGAGGTTCCATAGTAAAATTTTATAACTATCAAGCTTGCTAAGACCCGCAATTGGAACGCCAGCTCTTCCCAAACGTTAATGATTTCGAAAATAAATTCATCTGCTCCTCTTTTCGAAAAGGTAACCTCTGTTTTGTGAGAAAATCTTAAACTATATTTGAAATCCTTTTTTTCTGTAGAAAAAATTGTTCCTTGATATTAAAAGCCTCATAGCAGAATTCTTGAAAGACTTCTTTGCTGTTGCATTTAAAAATAAAATTTTCCGCCAGACTATCGTAAGCATTATTGACGGCCAACCCCCCCTATTACCTATACCATTAGTAGATCGTGTCTGTTTGGGAGTATTTATGGAGCAGCTAGACAACGTAAAATCTAACACATGAAACAAGGAAAACGTAAATTTTATAAAGTAGAATACTGCATAAAAAATATGCGGGAAGAAATCCAATAGAAAGCCACGATCTGTAACAAAGTGAAAGTATCTTCAGTCTGTCTGTTGCATTAGCCATAAAGCAGCTCAATAAAATACTGGAATACGATCAATAAATATAAAGTAAACTAGTGTCCTCCATACGTCTTATACCTCATTAGTATGTACAAGCTTTAGCGGAAATTTGGTGAAATAAAACGAAGCCTAACTTTTTTAAAGATTCTATACAGGTTTTCAGAAGGAAAGTTTTGCGTCAGAATTTCTGAATTTGACTGAAAATTTGCTCCTCATCTTCCAATATGTAATGTAATATAAATGGGAGCGGGCGGTAATATTTTGGGCGAAATGTGACAATTAATGAATTACATTCGTGAATTACTACAACTTTGTATTATTGCTATGGTACATTTTTCAAATCATATGAAAATAGCAATACCACTACGTGCTCCAATTTTCCCGCACGTTTTGCAAAGGTAACCTTTCCGCACTTGTATTACAATATACTATACGGTTTATGTACAATATTTTTGTTTTAATGCTTCTGCGCAAGTTTAATTAATGCAATAAGCGGAAACCCAAATTATTTAGAAATTAATTAGCTAATAAATAATCTTAGCTTTCTAAAAGGCACAGGATATTAAAGCAGCGCAATTTATACGAAACCCAGTAGGATATTTATTTTCAATTATGATTTTCATGATTTCATTTCCTTTTTTGTTTATTATACTGATTGGATCATATTAGGTACATTTTATCCCTTTGAACAAAAATATCGAGACGAAAACAACAACAAAAACATAGAAGAGGTTCCCCGTATTAGTTTAACATTTTAGGATGTTTCAATGTTTTTTATTCTCCACTTTACAAGCACACGAGTATAAGTAAAGAGAACTTATTATCCTTTCTCCAATTTTATTACCGTTACCTACTAAAAGAATATTGGATCTTTAAATTGGTATTGAGCTTTAGGATATTTTATTATTGATAATTGAATTTATATTGATTTTATATGTATGTTGACTCCTTGATATAAAAATAAATTGTGTACATATACGTTCACCTACTTAAACACAAAAAAAATGTTTTTTTTTGATGATAAAATCTGTGGATTTATTTGATATTATCGAAAATGTATGGGGTGGTTCTCATTAGTGTAGGTTTATTACACATATATGAAAGTCATAAAATTTATTGACTTGTGAAATCTTTTAAGGATATAAAAATGACTGTACTGTGTATACCTTCGTCAAATATATTTCATAAATAGAGTTAAGATGATTAGAATGAATGTTTTGGTATATGGTTAATTAACCACGAAATTGAGTTGAAATTTAGAACTAATGTTATTGAATGTTCATTTTCAACTCTATGCTTTAAGTCCCGAAGGCACTACAATGGCAAAACAAAAAACCAAATATCCTTTTAGTATATTATTTTTCGATTAGTTTTAATAAATATCTTGTTTTATCTCAATGTATCTGTATGACCACCTCAATTTTCCAATGGATAAGAACTACTTTACTAAATAAAAATTATACTCGTTTTAATAGCTATGAGGATACAAGCATACCTATTATATTTGTATAATACATGGAATCTCTGTACCATAACTTTCATCTGTTAAGAATATTGTATACAGTAGTCTATACACAGAGCACACGTTGTATAGATACGAACAAAATTTTCGAAAGGAGTTTCATACACAAAATTCAATTTAACAGCACAAATATACGTGATTCGAATCTAAAACTAAAAATTATTATTATTTTCATTTTTATTGAGATTTTTCGTTCCTTTTTTTTCGGAAAAACATTAACAAACAGGTGAGCAATAAATTACCGTAATGTAAACCAACAACGAATAAAAGTAGTAGTAGTTATAGTAAGAGCAAGTAGTAAATAAACATTATTGCAAATTTATTTTTTTAGTTTGAAACGGCGCACATGGTTAACGTATTTTAGTATTTTAGGTTATTAGAAAACAAGGGAATATGAGCTTTAAAGCTTTTTTTGAAAGTTTTTCTCGTTCGTTTTGACAAATGAATTTATGATTTTGTTTTAATTGTTTTTTATGAAACCAAATATTTCATGTTTAGGTATATATAAATAAAAATAAATAAATCAACAAAGCATGAAAACCTTTTAAAAAAAGGATTAATTAAATTTAGATCCAAGTCAATAATTTGTTAAATTCAATTAACAAAATAAAAAACTGTTTTGCGTGACGCTTTGTTTGCGACAGTAAAGTTTGGTGTATACACCTATTTAAGGTACGTACGCTTAAATGAAAAAGAAACCAACTGTATAGTTAAATAAATAATTAATTCTTAAAAAGGATCTGACATACCATAAATAATAAATTTGCATAAAACACTAAAATTATGTGCGATGAGTTATTTATAGATTTCGTTTCGAAAACAGAAACCCTTTGTGAATAATTTGGAACTTTATCGTCACATAATGTATCGAAAAAATAAAAAACGTGAACAATAAACAATATAATTTGGGTTGGATTGTTTTGAAGCATTTTAGGAAACCAAACCACAAAATATTTATTTTTGTTGTGTTTGTATACAATACAAAATATGTATTAAATTTAATTAGCGTAATAAAAACTTTAAAGTTCAAGTTGAAAATTGTTTGTTTTATAAGGTTTTTCACCAAATTTTGAATTTATAGGGGTATACAGTAACGATTTTAAGAAGGTAGGGAAAATAGCAAATTAGTTTTAATAAAATTCTTCATTGATTTAATAAATTAAATGCAACTTCACTTAGTTGAAAAGTGTTAAGTTAGGTTATATCCTTGAGGCCTTCCTACTAAATCCTGAGTATGGCAAACAAGTCCAATTGCTCAAATAACACTCTGTTAAAGTTAGCCGAAAGTTTCCAGCCGAAAGTGAAAAGTCGATAATGCAGATTATGTTATTGACATTTCAGAGTATTATGTCTAGAGATGGATTGCATTGATGTGACTTGTCAATAGCTATTGCAGGAAAAAAATTCAGTTCAATTTTCCCGTGGGAAATCTCTAGAGTGTTATGTCTGGAGATGGATTGCATTGATGTGACTTGTCAATAGCCCCCACGGGATTCCCTCGGGAAACTTGCACTGATTTTTTGTCCTGCGATAGCTATTAACAAGTCACATCAATGCAATCTATCTCCAGAAATAACACTCTAGAAGCTGATTTTATACAAATTATGTAATCATTTTTGGAAAATCGAATTTTCCGAGATTTCCCACGAGAAATTGAACTGAATTTTTTTTCCTCGGATAGCTATTGATAAGTCACATCAATGCAATCCATATCCAGACATAACACTCTCGAGGCTGATTTTATACAACTTTTCTAATAATATTTGGAAAATCGAATTTTCCGAGATTTCCCACGAGAAACTTGAACTGATTTATTTTCCTGCAATAGCTATTGACAAGTCACATCAATGTAATCCATCTCCAGACATAGCAGCACAATAGACCTTTTAGGTCGCAGTGCGAGGTGGCTTATCGCCCACATGGCCCTTCAATCAATAATCAATTTCCAGACATAACACTCTAGAGGCTGATTTATTTTCGGCTAGAAAGTTAATATTGTAATCTGCTTTCTCAACGTTTTACTTTCGGCTAGAAACTTTCGGCTGGAAACTTTTGGCTGGGAATAGGCAATCTGCATTACCTTTTTTTTATTTTCGGCTTGACTAGCACAATCTGCATTATCGACTTTTCACTTTCGGCTGGCAATTTTCGGCTAACTTTAACAGTATTCAAATAACGATAAGTTAAATCCACACCGTTTCTTCAAAAAAATATTGTCACTATTGAAAGCCCAATAAATTGTCGTTCAGATCAATGTAGTGAAGACCAAATATTTGGTGTCGCAAGAAGGCAGAACTTTAAATGGTTAAAATGTTGGATTTAGCATTTCCCCGCCTAATAATAATACTAGAAATCTAGCAAGGAATATCTAGAAACTCGTGTTGGAACCTCGAACCATACAAAGAAAAACAGAAAATTAGTCTTAGCAAAGTAATCTGGTGTACTTATCTGAGTGAACAAACGCAGTTTATTTTTAATTGCGGATATACCAGAGATTTACATAAAACAGGTATAAAATAAAGTAGAAATCAATCTGTTTTGGAAAAGAGGCTGAGATTGGTTGTGGAAGTAATATCCCCGTAAATTATATAGCGCTGAATTAGGTGTATTCAAAAATTGTTGAGCTGATCTAAATGAAATCGAAATTACATTGAAGCGGACATTTTGTTACCGAGTAGAACACTAATTAATTATTGTCTATTAAAAATGACGTTAATTGAGCAATAAAACCCCGTGGTTGCATTAAAGCGCTATCTAAATTCTTATATCGTGTAAATTAAGGTGAACTAAGTATCATAAGTTGTTAGTCATCATGAGTAGAGTTTGAATTCATGAAAAATAAACATGGGCGCCATTCCAGTCCAAACTTGCACGTGTGTAGGTGTTATCAAAACAGTTCGAGCATGTTGAGAACTCGGCAGCATAATCGATTTTCTGAAAAATAATAATACGGCACAGAATAATCGATATATGGTATACGGATGGATGAAACTTTACAAGGAGTCAATAGCAGTATGAATACTACCATGATGCATCCGAATGGCGTTAGATTGCTAATATCGAACTATTTTCTGGCCAATATACGAAATGGCAATCATTTTATGATTTATACGTAAAAACCACTCATGAAAATAACAATTTGTCACCGACACAGAAGTTCCAATACTTGAAGAGATTCAAAGAAATCAAATTATTTCGAGGCGTATTGTAAGTTGTATACTCTAGAAACGATAGTAAGAAATACACTATTAAGGGATTTATCAGAAGCTTTACAGATCAGCCCGTAATTAATCTGCCAAACGCTATAGTTATTGTGAAGTTACTAGACATATCCGATGAAGCAGTTAGAGCATTAAAAGGGACTTGATGCTGAATCAAGATGTGTTTGGATAATTCATTCATTATAGAAAAAAAAGTTGGACGTTGAATCTAGTACATTACAGGCATAAATATCCTGTGTGGAAGATCTACCCACTCTAAAAGGATTTTTATAATTTTTGTTAAACCGTTCGGATGGAATAGGCCGAATGTCGAAATGACGAATATCGAAAGGCCTAACGCCTTAAGGGCGAATGTTGAATGGACGGATATGTCGAAAGGCCGAACGTATTCGAAAAGTCGAATTTCGAAAGGCCGAATGTGTCGAAAAGCCGAATGTGTCGAAAGGTCGAATGTCGAAAGGCCGATTGTGTCGAAAGGCCGAATGTTGAAAGGCCGTTTGTGTAGAAATTGACTTTAATTTTTCATCTTTTTATGAATGAAAATTATCAAAATTTATATTTTTATGGAATCCAAAATTTATATTTCTATCAAAATTTTTGTATAAAAAAGTTTTATAGTAAATCACCTTGGCCGACCCAATCGGCCATTAGACATTCGGCCTTTCGACACATTCGACCCGACGATATTCGGACTTTCGACATTCGGCCTTCCGACCCATTCGGTCTTTCGGCGTTCGGCCTTTCGACATTCGGCCTTCCGACATTTAATCTTTCAACATCGAAAGGGTCGGTTGCCTTAGAGTGACTAAAATTATCAACCACTTATAGCTTACCAAACCCAAAGACATCCAAGGTATTCGTTACAATAGAAGCAAATGTACATATGTCCAATTTGTAAGGATGAGCACACTTTGTTGGAGTGTAAGAAGTTTCAGCAATTTTCAGTTATGACCGCCGACAATGCATTAAGTCAGGCAACCGTTGTTTTAATTATCTACGAGTCAACCATCCGGTATTGGCAAAATCGAGATGCCAAATTTTTGGGAAGAAACATCACACGTTTCTCCATCATGAAGAGCCCAAGCTGCCTATTAGCTCATCATCCTCAGTTGAAGAGGAATCAAACACGATGGCCGCACATGCACATATATTATCAAACTGTATCCTTTCAACATTTATTAGCAAGAGATTGCGTAATAGACTAAAAATACTTAGATGAAATTATCGTATCAGTAGTTCAGGAAGTCAGGTCACAAACAGTAATTCTTTAAGTTTATCTTTAAGTCGGCAGAAAGCAATTGAAATAAGTTCCAAAAAGATGAAATATCTAGACGAGTTTCGAGAATTAGGTCATAAGGTAGTAATCCAAGGCAATGAGGTACGTATAACTTTAACTACTTACCATACTTCATTGGAACGAGACAGATCGGGCTTACAGTGCAATCAACTCTATTCGCAATTTTACCTCGGTTCCTTCTGCATAGAACAGCTATTAGTGCCGACGTACAAAAGATACATCGGCAGATTCTACTTAAGGAGGAAGGCAGAAAGTTTTAAGCTATAGTTTGGAGACCGAGTGATATGGAGGCAATGAAGTATTTTATGCTTACAACACTTCGTATGGTACTGCAGCAGCAGATATAGCAGATATTCACCGAGACAAATTTCCTGTGGCATTCGCAACATTCAATGAAAGCTTTTACGAGGATGATTTGATGACTGGCGCAGAATTCGTCGAAATGGGCGTAGAACTAAAATGAAATTTAGTCGTTGTCTGAGGCTAGAATAAAGTTAAGTAAGTGGGTTTCTACCTCAAATTGATTTTTACGTAAGACACCACCAGAAGATAGAGCTGAGTCTATCAAACATTTTATTTAAGACTAGACGATGGTGAAAGTTTTGGAACTGCAGCGGAATCCGAAATCAGGTGTGTTTTCCTATTGTATCAGCGATCGTTAAGGATCGTCTCTACTGCCAATAACGTATGCAATTCCTCAACAATGAGAATAGTTTCACCAACGTAACGTTTCAAATAGTGCTTTATAGACTTCACCGCTGCCTCCCATAATCCTCCGAAATCAGGAGCATTTGGTGCGTTAAAGTACTCGCTTAAAAGAAAATTGTAAACTTAATTATAGTAATGTAAACCAATAGATAGATAAATTATCGATAAAGTTACAATCGGGGAGAATAGTTTGTTGGGACATAACTGTAGAGTACTGTACAGCTGCTGAAAAACAGGCTGTATTACATTTCATTGAAACTCAAATTGTGACTTATAAGAGGATGTCTCATACTCTAATATTGTAAAATTACTTTTTTATTTCACTGAGCAATGTGCACCTGTGCAAAGCGGACAGAATATCGGCGCCCTTTAATCAGGTTATTCAACGAACTTATAGTTCATCCTGTACGAAAATACCTGAACGAACCAATCATATCGGCCGTCTTTTATAGGGCTAAGTTTGTATTTTGACTAAGTAATTCTGATCACTTTTATCTGAGTAAAGAACTCTATGCTTTCTGGTTATTCCAGCATAATTCTCATCCCAAACTTTATCTCTGTCGGTCAATACTGATTTCACCGTGGTCGATTGACTAGAGAGATTTAATTAATAGCGCTCTATATTTCGAAGGCACTTGACGCTAGATTGGGCGCCTTTTACATTTCTCATACGCTAAGTGCTAGTTGCCTTCAAGATACGTTATTTCTCCAACACTTTTAAATTTAAAAAAAAAATGATATTACCTTTACCTCCCAATCCAATTTAATCATAACGGATGACGTCTAATTTATTCACTCAATAGAGATAATTCGACATGTAGAACCTAATCAGAACAAGTTCTAATGGTTTGTCGTATCAAGGAAACTATTTCATATCCTATACATTTAATGAACGTTGGTCGGATTACAGACACTTCGAAAGCGACCGATGTTATGCTTGACTTAACAATAGCTCTAAGGATGTTCTCAACGTTCTAAACCTAAAATGTACAGCGCCATATATGAGAACATGGTTAAGATTTGTACAGAGCTGTAGATTTTTTTGTTTACCCCCACGTAGTAAGTACTAATTCATCTATGTAAATTGTGTTTATTATATTTAAATTAGAATATAACTCCTACATTTGGCAGACGCACTAATGATCATTAAGCCAAGTTTAAATTCAGAACGTGTCGAATGATATGAGAGTTTGCCTTCACTTATTCTTCTGATTCTCATTAACACTTTTGAAATGTAGAGCCCTGTACAATAATTGTAACGTTCATCTGCTATACGGTCTAAAACAGAAATAATGATTCTTCCTTCCGATTTATGTTTGAATTTTAAAAGAGCCTAGAGCAACTCGACCAAAAACTTAAAATTGGTCAGATTATTGATTAAAGTAGGAAATGGTGTCTGACTATCGCCATAACTTAATATTCGGATTGATAATTCTGATCTACGGACTAAACGGCACAATGATTAAAGCAGTGACGTTTGCATCAGGACATATACTGGATACAAATCCCGAAATTTTAGTCGCTCATTTACCGAATTCATTTTCTTACTATTATTGTTGTTTGATTTCGGCGGAAAAAGAATCCCGATTGCAGCGTTAGAGACTTACACAGGATTCGAGGTGTTTCGACGGTATTATAGTATATTCGTTATTGCTCATCTTTCTCAGAGACTATTTGACAGTTGCAATATTAATCGAGTTTGGCATACCTTTTTATTAAGCTTAACATTAGCTTGCTTATTATTACTAAGTTTATAAATCCGATAATTTTATGACTTTTTGGAATTTTTGCTTGGGTTTTTCCGATTTTTGTTATAGACTTTATAGATAACATTCGAGTTTCTGGTAGAAGAACAGATAACCGAGATTATTTCAGGTTATTTAAAATTTCCAAAATTTTTCAAAATGTTTGAGATTATTCAAGATTTTTTGAATTGCTCGGAATTTTGCGGTAGTTTTGCAGTTAGC